>JAQSEC010001780.1:1778380-2241842 GCA_028564925.1 Lithobates sylvaticus | reverse complement strand
TAACGTCCCGCAAGCGCACCGCCCCAGTGTGAAAACTCACACTGAAATGAATGGGAGGCAGTTTCAGTTGGTTTTCAGGCACTATTTGTAGCGCTAAAAAGCCTGAAAATCGCCTCAGTGTGAAGGGGGTCTAAATGATAATAAGAAAGACAGTAAAATAGATCCCCTGCAGTGAGCAATGATAGACCCCACCCCAGCAACAGTAAATCCCCCCAGCAACACTAGACCCCCACACAGCAACAGATGTCCCCCCCCCCCAGCCAGGGGCGTACCTAGTGCATTTGGCACCCGGGGTGGATCCTATATCTGGCACCCCCCCACCTTAAAACGCAAAAACACCCCACTGTGCTCCCTGCATACCTCTGCATCCTTAAATATCTCTTTGTCACTACTGTGTACATTACACACCCCCCTGCACCTCTGGACCCCTTTACATTACACAGCACCCTGCACCCCTTTACATTACACAGCACCCTGCACCTCTGGACCCCTTTACATTACACAGCCCTTGCACCTCTGGACCCCTTTACATTACACAGCACCCTGCACCTCTAGACCCCTTTACATTACACAGCACAGCACCCTGCACCTCTAGACCTCTTTACATTACACAGCACCCTGCACCTCTGGACCCCTCTACATTACACAGCACCCTGCACCTCTGGACCCTTTTACATTACACAGCACCCTGCACCCCTTTACATTACACAGCACCCTGCACCTCTGGACCCCTTTACATTACACAGCCCTTGCACCTCTGGACCCCTTTACATTACACAGCACCCTGCACCTCTAGACCCCTTTACATTACACAGCACCCTGCACCTCTGGACCCCTTTACATTACACAGCACCCTGCACCCCTTTACATTACACAGCACCCTGCACCTCTGGACTCCTTTACATTACACAGCACCCTGCACCTCTAGAACCCTTTACATTACACAGGACCCTGCACCTCTGGACCCCTTTACGTTACACAGCACCCTGCATCTCTGGACACCTGTATGTTACACAGACACCCCCCTAACAGCTCTGGACCCCCTGCATGTTACACAGACCCGCCTACAATACAGACCCCCCCTACAATACAGACCCCTCCTGCACAACCCCCCTACAGTGCAGACCCCCCCTTCAGTAAAGACCCCCCTACAGTGGAGACCCCCCTACAATGCAGAGCCCCCCCTACAGTACAGACCCCCCTTGAGTACAGACCCCCCCTACAGTGGAGACCCCCCCTACAATGCAGACCCCCCCTTCAGTACAGAGTGACCCCCCCTTCAGTACAGACCCCCCCCTACTACAATGCAGACCCCCATTCAGTACAGAGTGACCCCCCCTTCAGTACAGACCCCCTCCTACTACAATGCAGACCCCCCCCTACGACCCATAATGTACCTTGGAGTGTCAGCACGGGACACACAGCAGCGTGTCTACACGTGTAGACTACAAGGAGGAGGGGGAGGCGGAGCCGGAGGCTTCACTCTGCTCGGCTGTATGACACAGCCGAGACAGATCAGAGCCGCGGAGAGCGGAGATCGGAGAACACCTTCCCCCTCCCACTCCTCTGACCGCAACTTATATCCGCGCTCGGCACACTGTCCCCACTTCCATCGCGGAGGGGGCCGCCGGCCTGACACCCCCCCAGTGTGTGGCACCCGGTGCGGCCCGCCCCCCCCGCACCCCACTTAGTACGCCACTGTGCACAACCCCCCTACAGTGCAGACCTCCCCCTTCAGTACAGACCCCCCTACAGTGGAGACCCCCCCTACAATGCAGAGCCCCCCTACAGTACAGACCCCCCCTTCAGTACAGACCCCCCTACAGTGGAGACCCCCCTACAATGCAGACCCCCCCTTCAGTACAGAGTGACCCCCCTTCAGTACAGACCCCCCTACTACAATGCAGACCCCCCTACAATGCAGACCCCCCCTTCAGTACAGACCCCCCCTTCAGTACAGAGTGACCCCCCCTTCAGTACAGACCCCCTCCTACGACCCATAATGTACCTTGTAGTGTCAGCGCGGGACACACAGCAGCGTGTCTACACGTGTAGACTGCATGGAGGAGGGGGAGGCGGAGCCGGCGGCTTCACTCTGCTCGGCTGTATGACACAGCCGAGACAGATCAGAGCCGCGGAGAGCGGAGAACACCCTCCCCCTCCTCTCACCGCGCCGCTGCACAACTTATATCCGCGCTCAGCGCGCTGTCCCCGCTTCCATCGCGGAGGGGGGCGCCGGCCTGACACCCCCTCCAGTGTGTGGCACCCGGTGCGGCCCGCCCCCCGCACCCTACTTAGTACGCCACTGCCCCCAGCAACAATGGACCCCCGCAGCAAAATACCACCCTGGCAAAATAGACCTCCAGCAGCAGCAACATATCTCCCAGCAGCCAGCAACAATGGACCCTCCAGGAGCAAGCAACATTAGACCTCTCCCCCAACAGTAGATCCCTCTCAGCAACAATTGACCCCCTCCAGCAACATAAGACCCCCCACCAGCAACAATAGACCTACCCAGCAACAATAGACCTTCACCCAAAAATAGACCCTTCAGCACACCCCAGCACTCCTTGCTATTACATGCATGCATTGCTGGAGGTACCCCACATTCTCCGTGAAAAAAAAAGCTTGATCACGGGTCCTGTGGGTTCTGTGCTCAGTGGCTGACCCCCTACAAACTGACCAGGAGTCACTCGCTTGGCAACACCACAAATCACAGAAAACATTGTATTTTTTTCAATGTATTATAAGTGGGGAGGAGGGGGCTCATATCAAGATCTCCACCTTGTCCAATCAAACTCCTTGTATCACTGAAAAAAATACAAGGCTATACATTTTAACAAGCCGACTTCAACCACTGCCTTCTTGAACTATGACGTATGCAATCTTTCACCACTACTACGCACAGCCGCTGAGAATCCTCCCTGGCCAAATGGCCACCACACCTTCTGCTGCCCCCCCCCCCTCCACACCTTTTGCCTAACCCCTTCTTTCCTCCTAAACTCTTTCTTTCCAACCATCCCTCACCCCTCAACTCACCTTCTCCAGGCCCCCTCCTTCCTTGCCTCCTTTCACGCAATAACACTGTCATCCCTGTCCACATTTTGTATGCCCCTTACGGTACCTGGTCTTCTTGACTGTAATGTTTACGGTATATACAATCTTTGCAATGCCTGCTCTCTTTTTTTAATCTTTATATTTCCTGAATTTTTCAAATAAAAGATTGAAGAAGAAAAAAATAAAAGTCATTCTAAAGCCTCATACACACGATAGGACTTTGTACAAACTTTCCCGTGGATTTTTGTACAAAGGGCGTCGGCCCTGAACTTGTATTGCATACACACGGCAGGACTTTTCCAGCCAACTTTCACCAAATCACATGGTTTTTCTCCTCTTTACCGCCACCTTTGGTCAACTTCTGTATTGTTGTCTGATCTTTTGCATTGGTTCTGAGCATGCGTGTTTGTACTTTGTACAAAAGTCCTATGGTTTTCTGTACACACGATCGGACTTTGCTCCATCAGACTTTTGTTGGCAGAAAGTTGGTCTGTTCGCACAGCCAACAAAAGTCAGATGAAAACTGAAAAAGTTGGTCCGATGGAGCGTACACACAGTCGGATGTTGGTCCAAAACAGCTAATTTGCATGTTTGTTGTCAAAAAGTATGATCGTGTGTATGGGCCTTTGGAATGGCAACAGTACCGTGTGACCCCCTGTGGTCAGTGTTCAGAGGGAAAGTTGCTTGCACAGGACCAGAGCAGGACCCAGAAGACTGGGGCTATTACTATAGTAGCGCCTATTCAATACAGGTAATTCCTGGAGTTCAGCTTTAAGGTGTATACCTGTGACTTTGGCATATTACGGGAGTTAAATGTTCCTGTTTTTTTTTTTTTTTAACTTCACTTAGATAAAGGAGTACCCTACTGTTGGAGGCAGTGGGGTTTGTTTACTAAAGGCAAATCCACTTTGCACTGCAAGTGCACTTGAAAGTGCGGTCACTGTATATATGAGGGGGACATGCAAGGAAAATGAAAAACAGCATGTTTGCTTATACATGATTGGATGATAACATCGGCCGAGCTTCCACTCATTTAAGATCTTCCCCTCAGATCTAAAGCGACTGCATTTACAAGTACACTTCCAAGTGCACTTGCATTGCACTTGTAGTGCAAGGTGGATTTGCCTTTAGTAAATCAACCACTGAATGTGTTCCCACCCCAATGTAACCACCAGTAAAATATATGTGCTGCTAAATTCTGCTAGTAAAGTGTCACAAATAAACAATCTATGTGAATCATAATATGCCTGAACACTGTGAAACAAAATGAATGAAATGTATCCAAAATAAGATGTTACAATGAAGCCTTAAATCTAAGGATACACATAAACATAATATATATAATGTGAAACAGGGGTAGGCAACCCCCGGCACATGAAGCCTCTTTTGCCGGCACTTGACTCCCTCCCCATCAGCAGAGCAGCGCAGGGAAGTGTCAGTGAGAAACGAATGCATTCCAATTTCAGAATTCCCCGCACCGCACCTGCACTGAGGTGCAGAGGAGAAAGGATGTAGATCGGTGGAACACATGAGCATGGGGTTACAGTGGTGGGGCAGAAGAGCAGGGGGAACAAAGGTGGGAAAGATGCACAGGAGGTAAAGTTGTGGGGCAGATGAAAAAGGGGGTTACAGTGGTGGGGCAGATGAGCAGATAAATTCTGTGTTAGGACAGATGAGAAGATGGTTCAGTGGTGGAGCAGATGAGAAAGGGGGTTACAGTGGTGGGGCTGATGAGAAAGGGGGTGTGAAGGTGCATGAATTGGGGCTGATCTGAGGTGTGGAGTTGCAGGAATTGTGGCTGATCTGAGGTGTGAGAGTGCAGGATGTTAATTTCTCACTACTAAAGTAGCATTTACTTTATAAAGAATCCTTTTCGTGATTGAGAATGTGAAGTTGACATTTTTTTGTTATAAAATCGGCAGAAGAAAATGGGAAGAAAATTAAAAAAAATGTAGTTGGCGTACAGTGTTGTATGACCGCGCAATTGTCCTTCAGCGTGTGACACTGCTGATAGCTGAAAATTGTCCTGGGTAGGAAAGGGGGAAAGTGCCCGGTATTGAAGTGGTTAAAAAACGAATTTGGAACAAACCGAATTGCACATGTCTATTGCAAAGTCATTGGAGACATATCCCAACAGACTAAATGCTGTAATTAAAGCAAAACGTGGTTCAGCAAAATACTGATATAAGTTTGGGGGGGGGGGGGGGGGGGTGTCCTTTTTCCAACTCAGTGATCCTGTTTTTTTATTTTTTTTCTGACATGTTGGTATTGTATCTTTCAGTTGGATGTTATAATTTGTACTAGTAAATACAGATGGAAAAAACAAAAACTGTGTCTGTGTTCATTTCAAGCAACAAAATTTGATTATTTTAAAGCGGGGTGATTCTTTTCTATACCCACTGTACATAAAAAACATGTATACTCTGATATTTGCAATGTGCTCTAAACATGATAAATGCCTGCAAATTCCATATACCATTTATACTAGTGATACTATTTAGTTAAGATCATTAGGCATGTGAAACCTTTTAAAACAGCTCCAACTTGTCTGGTGAGTGCTTTTTAGAAGGTGTGTGGGTACTATTAAGACTATTGATTGGAGACCATTAAGCATGTTTACCTTTTATGATGAAAGGTGCAACTTGTCTGGTAAGTTTTCTTTTCAGAAGGTAAGAGCATCAGAGAAAAAGCAAATATATAAAAATAAAGACATTTCTGTCAGGCATTGTGTGCAGGTGGTCGGGGTTACCAACCCTCCAACAACTTTTGTTTCTAACTAACTAACAATTCAAGAAAAGTTTGATAGACCGCATTTTTTACTGACAACCTCAGATTTGACAGAAGCTCCAATTATAAGCAAACACTATAAACAATATGTACTCATTGTCATTAACCACAACCAGCAACCTACCTGACTCTACAAATAAAAAGTCAAACAGTGTGACTAAACAAGACTAGAATAATGAAAGACCTGGGGCACCCCGGGATACAGCAGGAAAACAAGTTCTGTGGCGTATACAGAGCGCCAGGATAAACAATGGGCTTAAACAGATTTTGACAACCGGTGAGAGGGGCTTATACCGAAGATTAATCTGTGTCTAGTCATTGTATACACACATACAGGGCTCAGCATAAATTAGTACACCCCTTTTAAAAAGCATGATTTTAACCAATACTCAATCTCAATGAACACAAGAACAATTTCCCAAATTTTGACAAAACTGACCACTATAGAACATTTGTTTAGCCCATTACCTGAAAGTAAGGTTAATAATATAACTTATGTAGCGGTGATATTTTTATAAGGTGTTGTACACGCTATGTGTAAATTGAGTTATTTTTTCTCTCAGAACAGTAAAGGGGTTCTGAGAGTTAATTGTGCAGGTTTAACTTTGGCATCAGTTTGGCTGGGCTGTGTTGGGGTTCTGCCTGGTCATGTGTGCAGTTAGGTGCACATGACAGGCCCAGAACCAGGCCTGGTGGGACGTTTTGAGTACCGGCATTCCCCGAAGCCAATCGGTGGGTGCGTTTGGCCCCGCTGAGGAGTCTGGGGAAGGGTACTTAAGATGCTGGAGTCACGGGTTCGGGGTTCGTTCAGGCAGCGCTGCCTGTTCCTGGATCTGGACCGGGGTAGCCCCGCGAGGGGTCCCGGAAAAGAGAGCGTGTGCCGCCCTGCAACATGGTCGGTTTGACTAGCCCCACAGACCCGCTTGGTCTGGGGCAAGGATCCATCTGTTCCAGAGTCTCGGAACCGGCTGGTCCTAGGAGCAGTAACTAAGGCATCCGGTTGCGCTCTCAACTTGGAGCGGCAACGCAGCTCGTGTAGGCGACCGGGGGAGGACTCTTCGGAGGAGGGCCAACAATCTGGCATCCCAAGAAGTGCCCGGTTGCTGGGTTGTCAAGGACACTGACGAATCCGCGCTTTCCCAGTACTGCAAAGGAGACAGAGAATGTTCCAGGTACTGAGGAGAGGTTCCTGTTCACTTTGGTTGCAACTTTCTTCAAGGTCAGAGACTTTGCAAGTTCCGAATTCAAGTGCTGACTGCCATAATCTTTGGCTAGAGATTTGTTCAGCTTTGAAGCGCCCAGCTGCGAGTGGCTACTCTCTGGGTTTGCATTAGAGACTTCCTAATAGTCCGCAGTTCAAGGTACCTGAGTTTCTTCACCCTTACCCTCTGTTCCCACATGAGACTGTGTTTGTTGGATGTTACCCCTGCAAATAAAAACCTTTCTAAAGGACTTTTATGGTGTCAGCGTCCAAAGTCGTTGGGTACTAACTCTGGGAACCCCCGAGATCTGGAGGAACAAGCCAAGCGGAGGTGACCGGTAAGCCCAAAAGTCAAGGCCTTATAAAGTGCAGATAATTATTGCGCTAATCTGTGAAACTGGAAAAGAAGAAAGCAGCTACATACGTATGTGACAAAAATTCATAAGTGAGGGGAAATGGAAATGTAGCGCTAATGCATAAAAGTGATAATGAAATTATACATATGAACCACTATATGTCAATAAACAGTACTAGCAAACTATAAAATGTGTAAACACCATAAACAATAATAGATGAAACATGTGTAACAACAAGTCCCAATTGGATGGAGATGGAGTAGTTGTTTTTTGAATCCTGAAAAGAAATCAGTCAAAAACATCAACAAGTAGACCACAAATGCAGCAATAGTTCATATAGGGAAACCCAGGAAGCAATTTGCGTAGGTATCTGAAGAAAACTGCATCAATAATCAAATAAATTGGGTACTCTTACCAGAGCCAGTGGACCTGGATGTCAACGACACCAGGTCGAATGAGCATGGATAGATATCACCACAGTGGAACCGGAACGATCAAGGAAGTCCTGGAGGGTCTGACCTTCAATCAGTATAGAATGGTTGACGGTATCCTCAGAGGTCAGGTACCTTCTCGGCGGGATCCAAAAGGGGCAGGCGCAAACCCCAAGCAGTGAATCATTGGGTAGAAAGGTCAGGCAAGCTCGTGAGGCCAAAAATATGTAAAACAAAGGTAAAAAGAGCTTCCAATGGTGTAGGTCAAAAACAGGGTTGTTTATTTTCAATAACAAACAATATAAAATGTGATCACAAAAATAGAATAAAAACAATATGGAGAGCAGAGACACACAAGTCCTACGCGTTTCGTCCTACTAGGACTTCTACTGGGGCATTGTTTTGACAAAACTGACTAGTATAGAACATTTGTTTAGCTCATTACATGAAAGTAAGGTTAATAATATAACTTAGATTACAAAATATTCAGTTTTACTCACGTTAGTTGATGCAAAAATGAATCCACTTCCCAACAAAAATGACTACATCTAGTATTTTGTATGAGCTCCATGATTTTTAATGACCGCATTGGGTCTTCTAGGCATGGAATGAACAAGTTGGTGACATATTGCAACATCTATTTTTGTCCTTTCTTCAAGAACAACCTCTTTTAGAGCCTGGATGCTGGATGGAGAACCATGCTGAACTTGTCTCTTCAGAATTCCCCATAGGTGTTTCGATTGGGTTCAGATCAGTAGACATACTTGGCCACTGAATCCCTTTCACCCTGTTCTTCTTCAGAAATGCAACAGTGGGCTTAGATGATTGTTTTGGATCATAGTCATGTTGAAAAAGTGCACGATGACCAAGATGAGAAGGGGGTTACAGTGGTGGGAAAGATGAGCAGGGGGGGTTCAGTGTTGGGGCAGAGGAGAAAGGAGGTACATTGGTGGGACAGATGAGCAGGGGGGTTCAGTGTTGGGGCAGAGTAGAAAGGAGGTACATTGGTGGGGCAGATGTGCAGGGGGGTTCAGTGTTGGGGCAGAGGAGAAAGGAGGCACATTGGTGGGACAGATGAGCAGGGGGTTACAGCAGAAGGGCAGAGGAGCAGGGGGTTCAGGCGTGGGGCAGATGTGCAGAAGGGTGCAGAGGAGAAAGGAGGTAGATCGTGGAACACATGAGCAGGGGGTTACAGTAGTGGGGCAGAAGAGCAGGGGGTACACAGGTGGGACAGATGTGCAGGAGGTACAGTCGTGGTTAAGATGAGAAAGGGGGTTACAGTGGTGGGGCAGATGAGCAGATCAGTTCAGTGTTAGGACAGGTGAGAAGATTCAGTGGTGGAGCAGATGTGCGTGGAAGTACAGTGGTGGGGCAGATGAGAAAGAGGGAAAATTGGTGGGGCAGATGAGCAGGGGGTTACAGTGGTGGGACAGAAGAGCAGGGTGGTACAGTGGTGGGGCAGATGAGAAAGGGGGTACATTGGTGGGGCAGATGAGAAAGGGGGTATATTGGTCGGGCAGATGAGCAGGGTGGTACAGCTGTGGGGCAGATGTACAGGGTAGTACAGTGGTGGGACAGATGAGAAAGGGGGTGTGAAGCTGCATGAATTGGGGCTGATCTGAAGCGTGGAGTTGCAGGAATTGGGGCTGATCTGAGGCGTGAGAGTGCAGGATGTTAATTTCTCATTACTAAATAGTTTACAGCATCCTATTCGTAATTGAGATTGTGAAGTTGACATTTTTTTGTTATAAAATCGGCACGCTCAATTTCTTCGAAAACATTTTTTGTCACACTGTGCTCAAAAGGTTGCCTACCCCTGATGTGAAAATTCCAATCAATGATATGAATGGTACCAAAAAATTCATGAAAAGTTATGCACAAAAAATAAACAATACACAATATATATATAAAAGAGATCCTCCATGTGAAAGTGTATGAAGTTCCTGAAAGTCCAATTATTAGTCTCATCTGACCATAATAATTTTTTCCATGTGGCCTCAGAATTCTCAAGGTGTGTTTAAGGTGGTCAAATGAGATTAAAATGTAATTATTTGGCCTTAAAGTGTTACTAAACTCAATATTTTTCTTTTTTTTTAAATAAAAAAACAAACATGTTATACTTACTGCTCTGTGCAGTGGTATTACTCACAGCGGCCCCGATCCTCCTCTTCGGGGGTCCCCGACCGCAATCTTGGCTCCTACTCTTCTTCTGCGAGACTACCATAGCCAGCTGCTAGCTATGGGGTGAGGTAGTCCCCGCTCTCCCGAGCTGTGTGTCTACAGAGCCGCGCTCCATAGACTAACACAGCAGGACTTAGGCCCGCCCCCAAGATTTCAAATTTCCAGTTTTCAAATTTCCAGATTTCAAATTTTCAGATTTCAAATTTTCAGATTTCAAATTTCCGAATTTCCGAATTTTTGGATTTTCAAATTCACAAATATTCCGAAAAATTTGTTAAACAGGTTTTCGCTAATTCGGATAAAAACTAATTTGTCGAAATTCTTTAACCACTTCCCGCCCAGCCTATAGCAGATTGGCGGCCAGGCGTTGATTTCTTTATCCTGACTGGACGTCATATGATGTCTTTCAGGATAACATGCCGTCTGGCACACCGCATCTCTGATCGTGGCAAGGAGCCTCTGATGGAGGCTCCTTACCACGTGATCAGCTGTGACCAAATCACAGCTGATCACAGTGTGAACCAGGAAGTGCCGGTAAATGTCTTTCCTCAGTTCGCGCTGACAGGGAGAGCCAATCAGCATCTCTCCCTGTCAGATGGGGGGTCTGTGCTGATAATCAGCACATTAATTATCAGCACAGCCCCATCAGATGTGCCACCAACAATGCCAATCAGTGCCCATCAGCTGCCAGTCAGTGCCCCGTCAGAAATGCCTGTCAGTGCCCATCAAAGTGCCAATCAGTGCCCACCACAGTGCAAATCAATGCCCATCACAGTGCCAGTGCCCATCAGTAACACCTGTCAGTACCTCATCATCCGTGCTGCCCACCAGTGCCATCTATTAGTGTCCATCAGTGCCACCTGTCTGTGTCCATCAGTGCCACCTATCAGTGCCCATCAGTGCTGCATATCAGTGCCGCCTATCGGTACCCATCAGTGCTGCCTATCGGTGCCCATCAATTCTACATATCAGTGCCTCCTCATCAGTGCCCATCAGTGCCATCTTAACAGTGCCAACTCATCAGTGCCCATCATTACCGCCTCATCAGTGCCCATCAGTGCAGCCTAATCAGTGACCGTCAGTGAAGGAGAAAACAAAAACAAAGAAAAACATTTTATTTATTTTTTTAAATGTGGGTCATTTTTAGTTTGTTTAGAAAAAAAAAAATCCCCCAGTGGTGATCAAATACCACCAAAAGAAAGCTCTATTTGTGGGAAGAAAATTATAAAAATGTAGTTTGAGTACAATGTTCTATGACTGCGCAATTGTCATTTAATGTGCGACAGCGCTGAAAGCTGACAATTGTCCTGGGTAGGAAAGGGGAAAGTGCCCGGTATTAAAGTGGTTAAAAAATGAATTCGTAACGCTCCAAATTGCACATGTCTATTGCAAAGTCTAGATTTGCAAAGTCAGTAGAGACATATCCCAACAGACTAAAGGCTGTAATTAAAGCAAAACGTGGTTCAACAAAATACTGACATAAGGGGGGGGGGGGGATCCTTTTTCCAACTCAGTGATCCTGTTTTTAAAAAATAAAAATTTTTCTGACATGTTGGTATTGTATCTTTCACTTGGATGTTATAAGTTGCACTAGTAAATACAGCTGGATAAAATAAAAACAGTGTCTGTCTTCATTTCAGGCTGCAAAGCAACAAAATGTGGTTATTTAGAAGGGGGGGGGGATTCATTTCTGTACTCACTGTACATAAAAACCATGTATACTCTCACATTTGCAATGTGCTCTAAACATGATGAATGCCTGCAAATTCCATATACCATTTATTAGAGCTGTTACTGATTAAAATTTTCATGTTCGATTAATCGATTTTCGACTAATTTAGATGAATTATAACGCACATACAGATCCAACTACTTTTAGCTGATCTCCTTGCATTGCAACTCTGCATTAGTCAGTGGTAAATGTGGTATACACTATATACAATCACTGAAATTAGCTAGTTTCCACAATCCATGACTTAACTTCACAGTTCACACAAATACGTTTTAAATTCAAACTGTAGAACTGACATAAGTAAAACATTTTTCCACAGTAGCGTGACAATCCCTCCACCTCCGGTCTAACTAATCACTCTCACCTTATGGCATGGACCCCTGTGCTAACAGGTGGTCATACAAGCGGGTATCAAAAGGGTTAACATGGACCATAAACTTCTCTCACGTCACCTTAGATCTCAGCAAGGACGCCAGGTCATGGGTAGAAAGAAAAGATCTAAGTTCTCACTGCTTAGGTATAAGATTTAATTTTTGTGTTCAAACACAAACTACTCACATAAAGATGATAAAAACACAGCATGTAAAGCCGACAATCATGTTAGTTCCGTAGGGCAGGAGCGGGTGACGTCATGCGTATATCCCCCCCGTATGCGTTACGTTCAATCAGAACTTTGCCTTCACCGGACTCCTCCCCCCTTCCCTTCATAAGCAGATGGAGGCACTTGGGGAAAGGGGGAGGAGTCCAGTGACGTGAAGAATTTTATCGATCGAAAAGATTTTAATCGATCAAAAAAATTAACGATTAATCAAAGAATCAATCTTTAATTTCCACAGCCCTACCATTTATACTATTGATACTATTTCGTTAAGATCATTAGGCATGTTTAACCTTTTATAACAGCTCCAACTTGTCTGGTGAGTGCTTTTTCGAAGGTGTGCAGGGACTATTAAGTCTATTGATTGGAGGCCACTCAACCAACAACTTGACCTTTGATCCATAGCCGTATGATTCAATCGGCTACTTTGACCACCGCTGCCATTCCCTTCTCCATTCCCCGTTCCCCATCCCTATCCCCTAATGTATTTTGCAACTTTTTATGATCACTAAGGTCTATCTGGCAGTGGTTGTTAATCCCTTGCATATTTTTCATTCTATATACTACATGCTAATTTAGAACTGTGAACCTGTGATTATATGTGTGCCACTTAGACATGGCCTTTACCCTAGGTGAGGAAATAGACCGAGAGATCAAGACAGCATTCCAGGCAGACACACCCCAAGCTTTTGACCAGGAGTCCGAAATTAAGAATAAATTCAAAGAGCATAAAAAACTCTTAACCAAACACCTGAACCGAAAGTGGGATGTGTCTTCCTTGGAAAATTATATTAACCATCGCATAGTTCCTAGAGGACTACGCGACAAAACTATACCAGCAGAACATTTACATACAGAGAGCTTCCTTCTGAAATGGAAGGAGATCTGCATTGAGCACGGCTTGGCCGTTATGCAATTGATAGTCGATGAAGAAACCAACCAGCTGGTAGCTCTACAGGAGCAGATAGCCGCGAGTTCATCCAATTTAGAAGCGTTCAAAGATGAGGAAGAATTTATAAGACAGAATGAGATCCTTAAAAAGGAGATTGAAAAAACGCAATTAAATCTGAAAATTACTAAACAGGCAAAATTCAAACGTGATGTTAGTGACTTTGAAAGGGACGAGGCTTTTGATCTAACGATCAAACGTGGGAGGAGCCAGTCACGAGGGCGGGGACATCGTCAGAAGTCACGGTCCCGACGGTCGAAGTCTAACGGCTCTGATGATGATACGCAAAGAAAGGTTATTTTTTTAGATCAGACGGGGGCGGCAAAGACAGGAAGCCAGTTACCACCCCCGGCGGACAACACCAAAATAGCCTCCAACTTAAAAGAAAACAGAGCACGTACATACACGCGGAGCCAGAAAAGAAACTAACTCCTCCGTCTCCCCCCAACATGCCCCCCAAAAATATGGATGATTTAAAAATAGTCAACCTCACAGAAATAACACTCACAGACGAACATATAAAACTACTACAGAAGGGCATGTCCTTTTCTCCTACGAATAACATGGACGAATTCACTGTCTATAAAGACGTGGCTCTATTCTTACGGAAGGTCTTCTTCCGATCCCTGTATACCAAACAAGATGATTCTGATGATATCCTCTCTAACACTGACAAAGATGGACAAAGAGCCATGGACATACTAATGTCCTTACTGGATGAGAATGACCAAGGCGTCGAGCCCCCCCTCCCCTTGCGACGTCAAACTAACATCAAAATCAAGTCACAAAAAATGCCACCCCTGTCGAAGAATAAATGGCTACATCTTTTCTTGGAGCTCGTGCAGAGGGACCTGGAAAAAATTAATTGGTCAGGCGGCTCTAATGATAACCTCTCAAAAGGGGAGCGAGCGGCCCTTAGAGAACTACAAAAAACGAAAAACATCGTTATAAAAAAGAGTGACAAAGGTGGTAATGTAGTATTACTAACACAATCTATGTACGAGAAAGAGGCTAAGCGCCTTCTCAACGATAAATCCACCTATGAGCCACTCGACCGTGACCCTTTTCCAGGTCTAGTGTGCGAACTAAACGAAAAGCTGCGATTTGCTAGAGACGACGGACTGTTGACCAAAAAAGAGTTTCAATACCTTGTGGTATGTGAGTTCAGTGTGCCAACCTTTTACCTGATCCCCAAGGTGCACAAAAACTTGCAAAATCCCCCAGGCCGCCCTATCGTGTCAGCCTGTCAGGGCCCTCTCGAACGGATCGGTCGATACCTGGACTCCCTGCTACAGGAGATGGTCCAAAATCTTCCGTCTTTTGTACAGGACACCAGACACGTCCTGTCCATAATATCCAACATTGAACCTTACCATAATCCGGATGAAATCTGGCTCGTGGGCATAGATGTCGAATCGCTATATACATCCATTCCCCACGAAGCGGGCATAAAGGCCGTGTCCAGCTTTTTGGAGGCTTCATACCCCCAGGCATCCCACCAAAACGAGTTCCTGATTGATCTATTGAAATTTGCATTGACAAACAACTACTTTCAGTTTTTGATGATATATTATCATCAAATAAGAGGAACTTCCATGGGAGCAGCCTGGGCTCCTTCTTACGCTTGCCTCCACCTGGGCCACTGGGAGGAAGAGGTAGTCTATCCCTCGACGATGTACCGCAGCCACGTACAGACCTGGCTGCGTTACATCGACGATGTATTGATGATATGGCGTGGCACTTTAGATGAATTGCACATATTCATGATGAATCTGAACATCAATGAACGCAACATCAAACTCACGTACAATTATGATCGTACGAGTTTACCCTTCCTTGACCTTTGTGTTTCACTCAAAGACGGTCGCCTGGGTACCAACACTTTCCGAAAGACCACAGCAGCAAATACTTTGCTATTTGCATCGAGCCACCATCCGCAATGGCTCAAAAATGGGATACCGGTCGGGCAGTTCCTCCGCATTAAAAGGAACTGCACCGAACCCAGTGACTACAAAAAGGAAAGTGCTGAACTGTATACCCGATTTAGGGAGCGCGGCTACTCCCACACCCAAATTCGGCGAGCCAAAAAAACGGCAGCCTTAAGGGACCGTGAGAGTCTGCTCCAGGCAAAACCAAGACAGGATCTAGCTTTAGCAACTCCCTGCCAGGCCCCCGCCGAGCCAGCCAGAATCATCACCACCTTCGGCTCACAATGGAACGAGGTCCGCTTGGTGTTAGAAAAACATTGGAACATTCTGACTGGCTCTCCGGGTATTGGCAAAATTGTCGGTAATCGCCCCAAAATGGTCGCCAGACGAGCGAAAAATTTGGGCGATGTCCTAATGCAGTCCGAATTTGTGAAAACACCGGATGCAACATGGCTTTCCGACTACCCTCGGTCTAAGGGCATGTTCCCTTGCACTAAATGCCAAGTGTGCCCGTACGTGCACCGCACTGCCACCTTCTCTGACGCCTTGGGAAAAGAGCAATTTAAAATAATAGATCTTATTAACTGCTCCAGTACCCGTGTTATCTACATGATAACCTGCCCATGCCCTAAGATATACATAGGCAAAACTAAACGTCCTCTTAAAGTCAGGTTGGGTGAGCATTTGAGGGAAATAAGGGAGAAAGGTAAAATTCCGGAGAAGCCTCTGGCGAAACATTTCTATACACATCATGGCGGTGATCCATCAGGCCTAACGGTCAAAGGGATTTACCTACTCAAGCTACCGCCCAGACGTGGGGACTTCGACCGAATTTTACTTCAAAAAGAAAAATGGTGGGTGTATCGCCTTAAATCTTTGGCTCCAGTTGGCTTGAACACGGAACTTAATCTTCAGGCCTTTCTTGACGCCTAGTACCCATGGTCCACTTCCCTTTATCCCCCCCCCCCCCCCCCCCCTCCTCTTGCTCCCCTTTCCCCCTCAAGGCCGGTTGAGAGAGAGGGGATTAAAATGAATAACACACTACACACCATATATCTAAATGCATTGGCGATACTATCTGTAAGGGATAAAAATCCATTAAAATTACAAAATAAAAACTAAAAAACAAAATATACATTTGGTTAAGCTTGTTATCCTCCGTGCCTCCTTAATACCTTTCTATTGTCATCAGAGCACCAAAAGAAACATCTCAATACTGCCATACATCGACAAGGCCCACTGGCCCTATAGGTAGACCCGGTGGCAACATAGTACAAATCTGCAACTAAAATAGAAGTGGTCATTCTAGTTCCCCATGCACAAGTGGCCGCTAACAGGAGGGGCTCATTATAGACTTCTATAAATGTGCGTGACCTTATAGCCAATATGACTTAACACTATTAGATGTCTAGTCTCCCTCCCCCTTTAAAAGGCCACCACCTATATTGCGTGTGTATGTCCATACTAGTCCCCAACCCTATTGCCAATTGCACTAAAAGGGACAAACGCGTGAGTTGCTTGAGTGTCCCAAGCAATAACGGACCAAACCTTAATCTATATGTAACGTCGGCATTTTTTCTCTGCATGGACGCACACTTTGCGGGGAATGCATTCCTCTGCATCCTTGCTATAATTGCCCTTTGCTCAGAACCATTCCGACTTTCCCCGATCGGCCTCTCATCCACTGCGCTTTGCTACATAGCGCGGCCTCTGTTCCTCCTAAAGTATATGCTGGTCCATACCTCAAAATTTAAAAACTTAAAAATAAAAATTTTAAAAAAACAAAAATAAAAATAAAACGGCATACAAAAACCTTGATTTCTCCCATCTCTCTATTTCCTTATCTTATCACAATTACTGTTGTCTAAATGTATCAGATAATGTTTATTTCTTCCTTATCCTCTTGAATCTTATGTACAGTAATTGTACTAAAAGGTGAAATAAATTCTTTTCTATGTTTTATGTGAATGACAATATGTTCTTTGCTTAATATCCGTAAAGTGTCTTTAAATGTTAGTTTACTAGTAAGTGAACTCTCCCCCAGCATGACTTTTGCTCAAATGTGCACACCAACACACCTCCACAAGCACAATCCCCCTTTCCCTAATCGAAAACACCTGCTAATTACTAGAACAAACGCTATTTCAAGGGATCCCTGGTACCCTTACAACACACGTCAGGAAGAAGCTACTGTGACTACGCACCTAGCGAAACGCGTCACGTGACGCATCACGTGACGAGCAGAGCACGGCGATCCCCCGCGGCAGCAAATTCAGAGACCCGGGCTGCCTCGATCCGAGCGACCACCGGACCCGGCAAACTTTTGCCCCCTCTACAAGGCTATGGGACTCCTTCAGCCTTAGGATGCCCCTCACCCCCCAAGGTTTCCGGGTGGTCACTACGATCTTCACCAGCAGCACCAGCAACTGACATTCCTTCTTGGAAAGATTGGACTCCCCATACAGCCACTCCTATGACATCCAACGTCGGCTGGGTAACGTTATTCAACTAATCACTGTTTACCCTGTTCAGATTGCTTAAGAACTGTCTGGCAACTTTTGAAGTCTGTACCTACCTTTTACTTATCAGCCTGACTGTATGATGCTACAGAGAAAGTTTTCCTAATTATCTTGAATTATCTGAACTAGTGACATATGATATCTCCAATGTTTGAAAACTTGGTTTTGAGTTGAGTAGCATTTTTACCTTCAACACAGCACATATGTCTAGCAGATTGTCATTACAACTGGACTTTTAAAGCTGTACATACAGAGTCCTTCTTGAACAATTGCTTTGATACATCTACAGTTCCGCAATGGACGCATGGTCTTAGTCTCAGCCCATTATTTATCGGACACAATCAGGACCCCCATCACTACCAATCCTTTTGCCCCTATTGCGTGTGACTACATGCCAGCCAATCAGGAATTCCTATAGCGCAGTAAGAGTTACCGGGCAACGTGTCCAGACCTGCTGAATTCACTAAACTAGTGCATGACTTTTTCCATTAACCAATCTGTTTCATTCCTGATTGCTCCAGGAGTCGCCGCTATTATCAAACGTGAACTACACAAGGTCTCATGACCACGTCAATATAATTTTTTGATACATGTCAATATCCCTTTTTTTGACTGGACTTTGATCCACTCTTCAAATTTAACGTTTGCATAATTTTTTCTGCTCTGCCCCACGTGATGCTTTTGTTGTCTACATGGAGTCTTGTTCGTCTTGTTGTGTGTTGTCTTTAATCGTTGGTCACAGATCTCCAGAAAGTCTGGAATTTTTATTCTATCTTAATGAAAAATATGCAAGTATTGTTTAATAAAGAATTTATTTTTGCAAAGTATTGACTTTGTCTTGATCAATATTTGTCACCATATAGTAGCCCTCTTTTTCTCTCTGGGTTCCTGTTCTTAGGACCCAGGGTTTGCTCTCTCCCTGTTTTTCCCCATTAAGCATGTTTACCTTTTATGATGAAAGGTGCAACTTGTCTGCTAAGTTTTCTTTTCAAGGTAAGAGAACGCAGAGCACCAGAGAAAAAGCAAATACATCACGTATAAAAAACGTTCCTGTTGCATCATGGCAGCATACACTTTGGGTTGTGACTCTGCCCCACAACCTCATAGGAATACCTGAACCTGAATAGCTATAAACCTAGAGAGGGTCCCTTTTTTTTCTTCTTTTTTTTCCCTCACCTGCCAGGACCGAATGGACAGAACCCCTTACCGCTTCGCCCCAGCCAGGTTTAAGCCTCTCCTGGGTGGAAGTCCTTACCCGTACAGCATCTAATTGAGCTAGATGGAAGAAACCCCACTCTGGTGGTCTCAGGAGTATGCTGCCTGGCATTTAACAAGCCTTAAATAGGCTTAATTTATATGCAGTGGCCTCCACTTTTATTTCTGTGCACTCATCTCCTTTCAGTGGGCTCTCTGAGCCCTGTAGTCCCCCAGCAGCGGCTTCTCTCCGGCGCCCGAGCGTTCGGGCACTTACACGCATGCGCAGACAGTGGTGGCACGACCAAGTTCCTGTTTTTCCAGCATCCAAGATGGCTTTGGGTTCCTCGCCGCGCAAAACTTTTCCCTTACACATGTTAGCAGCGTCAAAACAGGATTCTATACTGCCCCATCCTCACCTGTAGCCACCATACCTGCTTGCCTGTATCCTTCTCTTCTGGGTGAGCTATCCCTATGGTGTTTCCTTGGTATACTTCCCCTCGTCTGTTATCTTACTTCCCCATACGTTTTCAGGTGGAAATTCTGTCACCATTCATGGAGGCCGCTGCCCCAGCATCCCATCCTTAGCTTAATAGGTAAGGTGGGGATGGACATGGTAAGTAGTGAAGATGCAAAAAGAGAGCCTGCCACTAATGCTGCCTTATTTGGACAGCCCCATCAGGTCTTCAAGGTCATCAAATTGCAGAAGATCGCACAGAAGAAGCCTCTCAGGCCATAGACGGAGCCGCTCAGATCGCAGAAGAAGTCGCTCAGGCCACAGGGGAAGTCGCTCAAGTCACAGAAGATGCCGCTCAAAATCATACTCACGGCATAGCCACTCCTACCATAGGAGATCTCCTTCACACAGGCCATCACCTAATCATCGTTCCCGTCCAGCCGCAAATTCCTGCTGGGTCTGTGGCGCCACAGCACTTCCCGAAAAATTAGCCTGCCGTACGTGCTAAGAGGAAGCTACTAGAGAGAAGGAGTCAGATGTCAGGGAAGTCACAGACATAATTAGGGAGTCTGTTAGAGACTCAACCCTGCAAGTTGCAGCTCCCGAAGTGGACAAAGCTGTTCAGAGTACCTGCCAGCTACTCCCAGCACTTCAAGAAAGTCGGAGGCCTCACCTGACAGCGAAGAACTGGAGATCTCAGCTGGCTTCAAGTTCTCGCTAATAGAACCTTTCGTGAAATTGGTAAAGGATGCAATAGGATGGGAGGAGCCTAAGGAAGCCCCACGAAAATCAAAAAAATATTTTCAAAATCTCAAGAAAGACCTGAAAGCATTTCCATTCATTGACGAACTGGAAGACCTGATCAAAGAGGAGTAGCAAAAACCTGAAAAAAAGACCGGTCTTAATAACAGACTGGCAAAGCTATAACCACTTAAGGAGCCTAACATGAGCCTGTTAATATCACATCCAGTGGTAGACGTTTCACTAATGCATCTGGCTAGGCACGTAACACTACCCATTTAGGAGGCGGTAATGTTCAGGGATGTGTTAGACCGTAAGATCGATCTCGACCTAAAGAGAGCTTACCTGGCTGCAAGCGGCGCCTGTAGGCCAGCCGTGGCACTAGCAGCTGTGGGAAGAGTCATTTCCAGCTGGTCTTCTAATATTGAGAAACTAATTATAGAAGGGGCAGAACAAGAGAAGGTGATCACAGCCCTTCAGGAACTCAGTCTCACCGTAGATTTTGTTGCGGAAGCCTCTGTGGATACAATCAGGTCCTCCTCAAGAGCAATGCTGGCTTCAGTAATAGTCAGAAGAGCATTATGGCTAAAACTCTGGGCAGCAGACGCTGCCTCTAAGACCAACTGGTAACAAATTCCGTATGATGAAACTAACCTTTTCGGGTCAAAGCTGGACACAGTGTACAGGACGCCGTGGCTGGGTCCTGGAAGGACGCTATGTTTCCCCTCTGTTTGGACTGTGGTCCCTTTAAGGGAACAAAAAGGGTTAACTCACCTGTCAGAGGAGGTGGGTTTAAAAACAAGACAGGAAGTTGCAGATGGGTGTGGAGGAGTGCAGAGGAGATAATGGTTTGTGTGTGGTTTGATTTGCAGCAACCAAAGTCGACAGCAGCGTTCGGCCTGGAAGCCTCCTAGCAGTTGAAGTCACCTGCGACAGCACCCCAGGACTGTGTTTGATTGCGATAGCAAATCTGGACTGTGATAGTCGGTGAGACTAAAACCCTTTTCTTTTGTTTTGCTGCTGTGAAGCTGTTTAAGTTTAATAAACGTCCTTTTTGAACTAAAAGCCTGTGTCCTGCGGTCTAGCTGGTCCCCCGAACTTTACAACGGATATATCAAAAGTTACCAGTGGAAAATCAGGGCTTATCCCTTCTGGCAGAAGACCAAAACAGCAAAAGCCATAACCTTTCAGACGTAACCTTCCAGAAAGGTATAAGATGGGGAAATCCTACAGACCCGGAAAGGAGTACAGGAGGATCTGGAGGAACCCCAGACATCCTTCTTAAAGTTCCAGAAACCAAAACCTTCTGCCACAGGAGATCAAAAGTCCTTTTGAAGGTGCACCCATTCAACATGCTGTGGTAGAAGCCAGGCTCAAGAAATTCAAGCAGGTATGGGCGGAAACCATAAAGGATCCATGGACGGTAGCTACCATCTAATTTGGCCACAGATAGAAATTCAGGAATCTGACCCCGAGAGACGAGTTCTGTGCAACCAGATTATCGGCATCATGAGAAAAGAGAATGCTTCTAGTAGAATACATTCAGGATCTACTTCAGAAACGTGCAATAGTGGAGGTACCACTACTCCAGAGGGGGAAAGGTTTCTATTCCCCACTAGGGATGACACCCCCCGGTTCAGTTCGCAGCAGAACATGCGAACGGACAGAAAGTTTGCACGAACATTTGAACACTGTTAAAGTCTATGGGACCCGAATGTGAATAATCAAAAGTGCAAATTTTAAAGGCTAATATGCAAGTTATTATCCTAAAAAGTGTTTGGGGACCTGGGTCCTGCCCCAGGGGACACGTATCAATGCAAAAAAAAGTTTTGAAAACGGCCGTTTTTTCAGGAGCAGTGATTTTAATAATGCTTAAAGTGAAAAAATGAAATTGAAATATTCCTTTAAATATCGTACCTGGGGGGGTGACTATAGTATGCCTGTAAAGTGGCGCATGTTTCCCGTGTTTAGAACAGTCCCTGCGCAAAATTAAATTTCTAAAGGAATAAAAGTAATTTAAAACAGCTTGCGGCTGTAATGTAATGTCGGGTCCCGGCAATATGGATGAAAATTATTGAGAAAAGCGGCATGGGTACCCCCCCCCCCCAGCCCATAATTAGGCCCTTTGGGTCTTGTATGGAAATTAAGGGGAACCCCGCACTCGAATAAGAAAAAAAAGAAAAGGGCGCTGGAACAGGCCCTGCTGTGAAATATTATATCAAGAATTGTAATTACATGCCCCTGTTGAACAGGGGCATACAAAAATGGGTCTTTGGTGGTGGTGTGGTGGTGCCAAAACACTGTAAGCCCTCACAGTTACTCTTGGTGGGTGCAGGAATGGGCCCTGCTGTGAAATATTAGATCAAACATTTTTATTACACGCCCCTGTTAAACAGGGGCAGAAAAATTGGGTCTTAGGCAGTGGTGGTGGTGGTGCCACAACACTGTAACCCCTCACCGACTATCACAGTCCAGATTTGCTATCGCAATCAAACACAGTCCTGGGGTGCTGTCGCAGGTGACTTCAACTGCTTGGAGGCTTCCAGGCCGAACGCTGCTGTCGACTTTGGTTGCTGCAAATCAAACCACACACAAACCATTATCTCCTCTGCACTCCTCCACACCCATCTGCAACTTCCTGTCTTGTTTTTAAACCCACCTCCTCTGACAGGTGAGTTAACCCTTTTTGTTCCCTTAAAGGGACCACAGTCCAAACAGAGGGGAAACATAGCGTCCTTCCAGGACCCAGGCACTATAAACTGTGAACAGCAGTATACAGGCGTTACAAACAAGACAGGGACTGTAGGTTTGTTCTTAAGTTGAATCTGTTTGTAATTTGGAACAGGTACATTTTGTAAGTGTAGCTCCAGCCAAAAAATATATTTTTAAGCTTTTTGGATAACATAGGGAAGGGTTATCACCCCTGTAACATTCGTTTTGCTGTCTGTGCCCCTGTTCAGAAGATTCTGTCTCAATGACAATTGGATTTTGAAAATTTGGGGTTATTAGGGAAACAAGGATTGGTGATAAAGCATCAGTGGAGACACCTTTTTCCCATATTAACTCTTACAGGGGAGAATTTCCCTTCCTAGGGGTAGATTTCCTCTCACATCCTGTTGTCTCCCTCCGTTTGTAAGTAGGAGTCATTTGTAAGTCGGATGTCTGAAAGTAGGGGACCGCCTGTATATACTATACGGCCTGCCCTATATACTCTGCAGAAAATTGGGCCTTAGGTGTTGGTGGTACCAGAACACTGTAAGCCCTCACAGTTACTCTTGGTACAGAGTAACTGGAACAGGCCCTTCTGTGAAATATTATATCAAGAATTGTAATTACATGCCCCTGTTGAACAGGGGCATAAAAAAATGGGTCTTTGGTGGTGGTGTGGTGGTGCCAAAACACTGTAAGCCCTCACAGTTACTCTTGGTGGGTGCAGGAATGGGCCCTGCTGTGAAATATTAGATCAAACATTTTTATTACACGCCCCTGTTAAACAGGGGCAGAAAAATTGAGTCTTAGGCAGTGGTGGTGGTGGTGCCACAACACTGTAACCCCTCACAGATTCTGTTGTTGAGCACAGAAACGAGCCCTGCTGTGAAATATTAGAGCAAATATTGTAATTAAATGCCTCTGTTAAACAGGGACAGAGAAATTGGGCCTTAGGCACTGGTGGTGGTGCCACAACACTGTAACCCCTCACAGATTCTGTTGTTGAGCTGACTGCCCTATCCAACGAGGCCAAAACATTGCCTTCCACATGCCGGTAGAGAGCCAGAATGGCCTTCCGTGAAAAGAAATGGCATTTGGGAACCTGCCAATTCCCGAACTTTCATAACTATGGTTTGTTTCCTGCAGAATTATTTCAATCTCAGGCGTAACCGTATAGCACTGTGGTATCGCTGACCCCTTCTATCAAATCCCGATTGGAGCCCCCTTCTCTATATCCACTGTATCCAGTTTAGCTAGATCTGACTGCAGTCCATGTCTGGTGTACTGTTTCCAGGGCTCAAGTCCTGCGGGAACACATGGGAATGGAGTTCCTGTACTTTTTCCACAACAGGAACTCAGTTCCCATTAGCAGCCGTGTCCTGCAAGACTTTGAAGTATGCAAGCTGTGTGGCAGGTGCTACACCAGCAGCTGCCGACACAGCTCGCAATAGTAAGTGCCGCACACCTGACCATTCAGGTATTGCCAGTAGGGGGCCCATTGACAGCTTCCGCTTCGATCTACCTGTCAATCACAGCTAGCTGATGGATAGATCAGGTCCCTGCTGCTAAGAGATTGTATTTAGTCAGACCTCTCGTGATGCGCTCCTCCCCGCCGGCCCCTCCTGATTTTCTGTCTCCTCATCCCCCCCTCCCCAGTCTCCTGCATACTTGCTCTGTGTGTCCCGCTGAATCCCCTCCTCCTCTATCTTCAGTGCCATATGATGAGAGAATCCAGAGAAGAAGCACAGCTATTCTGCTCACAGGACATGCAGGGAGAGAGGGGAGCTGAGGGAGGAACATCAGTTTGGGGTGGTAAGCTGAGCACAATACCTGGCAAAGTTTAATCCCAGGAGGGAAGTTTATGTGGAAATATGTGAAGGGTTTTAATAGCAGCGAGTGTGTGTTGGTGCCCTGCAGAGTTTGCAGCCCCCCTAAGCTTACACACATCTCCTAAGCAGGAACACATACCTATCTCCCTAAGCATTCTGTCCAGATAATGTGCAGTTAATTTAAGACCTTTCCGTTTAACCCTGTGTTATCCAAACTCTGTCCAATGAAAAGTGTAAACTCACCACATAAACACTCTATATACAAAATAAAATTCCCCAAAAAAAAGATCAGAACATGATGTTCACATTTGCATGGAAGCACAATTGAATAAATGCTGATTATTCAGAGAATTACCGTATTTATGTTTATTGAGGATTGTTTTTTTTATGTACTAACAGTTAAGCTTCATACACACAATACGAAAATTGGATGAAAAATACCACTTTTGAAGCATTCGTGCATATGAGCGTAATATTTTTTTTTGGTGGGGGAATGGATCTTGGGTGGGAGTTCCCACACTTTATTCCCCAGGACTTGACCCCTGACTGTTTCTAATATACTTCAGGCAGGCGGGTGATTCAGTTAGTGGGGGGGCTCCAATCAGGATTTGATAGAAGGGGTCAGCGATACCACAGTGCTATATGGTTACGCCTGAGATTGAAATAATTCTGCAGGAAACGAACCATAGTTATGAAAGTTCGGGAATATAAATATTCACAACATAGACTATCACCAATGCTGATAATAATATTTTGAAACTCATCCATTTACTCTAATTTAATTATTTTAAAATTTAAAATTTAAAATTTTATATGAATTAATATTTTATATATAATCACTTTTTAATCCATTGCTGTTATTAACACTATTATATATTTATTTTACCGAGATTGAATTAATATGGTGTTTTTACAGCTCCTTTATGATTGCTCACTAGTGATGTTTTAATGTTATTTTATATATATATATATATATGTTTTTAGTGTATATAATATACACTGAATGTTTACACACACTCCCCTTTTAATACAGAGTGATTAGAAAGTGTAACTTATATATTAATTAGGAACCTGAGTTCATCTCTCACTATTGTATATAGTAATGAGTTATTTCCGCCACATGTAAGGCGGCTATGGGGACACGGAGTGTGCGCGGGTGCGCCATTATAGAGTATGGTCCGCACGCGCATGCGCATCATTGAGGCTAAAGTAAATGGTTTTATTCTGCCCTGATGCCTGTGGGTTTCCTCTACTAGCGCGCGCACACACTAAATGCGAGGGGCGCGCGCGCCTGCGCATAGAAACGTGTGCTCCAAACAAGGTTCACAGGGCACTGACGTAATAGCTGTGCGCCGGGTGCCTGCGATTGCGCAGACGTTAACGCTTAGCTTGATCCCAGTATACTGGGCTGCCTGTGCAATAGCTGCGCGCCAACAATTGAATAGCACGCATGTATGTGCGCCTATCAGCACAAACGTGCGCCAGGTCACACTATGCGAGTTCCGGTCAGTATTAGCAATGCGCGGGCATGTGCGCAAATTTGCATATGCGTGCGCCATCCCGCACCACATGTGCGCGATTAATGTGCACATGTGACTAATATCAAGTCATTATAAATTGCTGTGTGATGGGTTGTGTAGCCAACCCCATGAGGAAGTCTATACGACGAAACATGTCGGGGCGTGGCTACAGGACAATTATCTGTACTAACGTGAGACGCTTCTCTATTCGGAAGCTACACTGCTACCAGAAGTGGATACCTAGAGGTCGGTGAGAGATTTTGGTTGTGCGCACACTTCTGGTCTGCCGTGGCCGCAGTACACCACTGTACCATTACAGTTTGTTTGCTGTGTTTTTATTGGAGGCTTGATTTTACTTTTCAAAATGTGAGTTTTACTATTGGAGGTGTTTGTGTGATTTATTAAACTGGTTATACTTTTTTACACTATGTGAAGCACCTATTTATTTTCTTACATATGGAGTCACATTGAGACTGAGTGGATGGTCACTATTAACCTCTGGAGTGGGTAAAATACGCTGCAGCCTAACACGAAAGTGGGAGGCATTGTGAGCTGGTGAGTGTGCTCTTCAGAGGGAGTGGTGTCACAAACACGTGGTGTGGTGGCTGATAAAAGTTTCTTTGAAGATCCTAAATTGAAGATTTTTTTTGAAGATACATTTGGAATCACCTAATTTTATTTACATTTTGGACTATATATATATATTTTTTTTTTTCACTTGTCACTGGGTGAACTATACACATTGTTTCTATTAAATAATTTTATTTAAATTATTTATATAGCACTTTTTTGTACTTCGAAATTTGTATATTATTGTTTTTACACTAGCGCTACTAGTTTTTCCTATTAGTAGTTTATTTATTTTTAGGTTGAATTGCAGGCTTTACATTTTTATATTCACATAAGTAGCAGCTGTTTTTTTCACTTAATTCTTTATTTATCTATTCCTTCACTGGTATAGTGAGTGGTTCTTATATTTCTTTTTTACCAACAGTATATATGTATACATATTAAATTCACTGCAGCTAACTGCATCACCTGCCTGCCTGAAGTATATTAGAAACAGTACACCAGGAATGGAGTGCAGTCAGATCTAGCTAAACTGGATAGAGTGTATATATATATATATATATATATATATATATATATATATACACACACAAGACTGACTGTATATATATATATATATATATATATATATATATTAAATACACTGGAGCTAACTGAATCACCTGCCTGCCTAAAGTAAATTAGAAACAGTACACCAGGAACAGACTGCAGTCAGATCTAGCTAAACTGGATAGAGTGGATATATATAAATATATATATATATATATATATATATATATATATATATATATATATACACGAGACTGACTGTATGTATGTATATATATATATATATATATAATAAATACACTGCAGCTAACTGAATCACCCGCCTGCCTGAAGTATATTAGAAACAATACACCAGGAATAGACTGCAGTCAGATCTAGCTAAACTGGATACAGTGGATATATATATATATATATATATATATATATATATATACACACACACAAGACTGACTGTATATATATATATATATGTATATATATATATATATATATATATATATATATATATCCACTGTATCCAGTTTAGCTAGATCTGACTGCAGTCTGTTCCTGGTGTACTGTTTCTAATATACTTCAGGCAGGCAGGTGACTCAGTTAGCTTCAGTGTATTTAATATATATATATATATATATATATATATATATATATATATATATATATATATATAAATACACTGAAGCTAACTGAGTCACCTGCCTGCCTGAAGTATATTAGAAACAGTACACCAGGAACAGACTGCAGTCAGATCTAGCTAAACTGGATACAGTGGATATATATATATATATATATATATATATATATATATATATATACAAGCCTGGATGTATATATATACTAAATACACTGCAGCTAACTGAATCGCCTGCCTGCTCAATCTAAATGAAATTACACTCTCTCTCAGTTAACGCCGGCATGCAGGCGGCCTTATATAGTGTGGAGCATGGACTTGACCCCCTGAGCCATAATTGGCCAAAGGCACCCTGCCTTTGGCCAATTATGGCTCTCTTTGCTGACGGCACTGTGATTGGTCAAAGCATGCGGGTCATAGTTCATGTTTGGCCAATCATCAGACAGCAATGCGATATCACAGTGCATTATGGGGCGTGATGCGCTGCTCGAATTTGGCGCTGTCAATAAAATTCCATTCTGACTAATCAGTCAACTCCGGTCATGTTGATTGGAAGACAGATTTATTACAGATGTACCGGTACAAACGGGTTTACAAGGAATACAACAGCTCTTACAGCAAAGAGTTCCTCAAGAAAGTCACACACAGGAATTCACTAGCAGTTACTTTTAAGGTAATATTTGGCAACCATTGGCTAAGACACACTGGTGACTCATGATGCATTGTCAGCTTTATTGCCAAATCCAGAGTGTCTTTACAAAACTTTCCTAATATGGTAACATCTGTAAGTATTGTTTTTTTAGGCTTGGTCAGAACTTAAGAAAGTTGCACAAACAATAAGTCAGCGCCATCTTAGTTACAAAAAGTACAAATCAGGAACAAGACAAATGTTGATATCTTTGCATATTTCTTATCAGGCGCGAACGCCCCATAATGTTTGTATTTTGACAGCCAATCTTCATAATAACATAAAGCTCATTCCTATTCCCCACTATTTCTGGTAAAGAAAAAAACAGGGGATCTGAGTCCCATTCTAGACCTAAAAAATCTCAACAGGAAAATTCTAGTGGAAGCATTCAAGATGGAAAGCCTGCAGTCGATCATCCATGCCATAAATATAGGAGACTGGATGCTATCCGTCGATTTGCAAGACGCATATCTTCATATTCCCATACATGTCATGTTTCAGAAGTTCCTCCGATTTACGGTAAACCATCAGCATTTTCAATTTCAAAGCCTTCACGAAAGTCCTGTTACCAGTAATAGCCTTCCTAAGAGAGAAGGGTTTAAGAGTTCATCACTACCTGGACGACAGCTTGCTACTATCAGACAACCAATAGTCCCTCATTTACCACCAGAAGATACTCATTTCCACGCTGCAGAGTTTCAGATTGGCTGATAAACTGGGGAAAAGCAATCTCCTGCCCACTCAGAAAATTATCTTTCTGGGAGCAGAACTGGACACCCGGTTGAATACAATAGAGTTTCCTCAGGAGAAGATACCCCCCTTAATCCAGAAAATGCAAAAACTGTTACTAGCAACATCACTACCGGCCAGAGCATGCCTCAGCACGCTGGGGTCAATGTTGGCAACCATCCCGATGGTTCAATGGGCACAGTGGAACATAAGGGCACTTCAGATCTCGTTTCTGAGACAATGGAGTGTCTATGCTTCAATCAATTGTTATCGCCAAAGGAAGTCAAACAGTCAGTATGGTGGTGGACACGGGTGGACAATCTTATGAAATTCAGGCACATAGTTCCCCCTCTCCAGGAAGTGGTCACATCAGATGCCAGCATGGAGGGATGGGGGGTGCACTACCAGGACCACGTAGTACAGGGCTGTTGGCCATTCAAGACACAAGATGTGGTATCGAACATACTAGAGCGCTTTTAGCTTTCAGCCCCTTCCTAAGGGGAATGGAGGTCTTGTTACAAATGGACAACAGAGTGGCAGTCACCTACATCAACAGACAGGGAGGCACCAGAAGTCGTTCCATGATGGAGGAAGTGGGTCCAATTCTCGAATGGGCGCAATTGAATCTTTTGGGATCTAAGGGCGGTGTATGTCCCAGGAGCCCAGAATCAGCTAGCCAATGTCCTTAGCACGGATTTCCTATCCAACAATGAGTGGTCGCTGAGTCATCAAGCTTTCTCCCTCAGACCTGGGGTATGCCGGACATAGATCTACACCAGTGAACGCGAAGTGCCGGAGATATATTTCAAGAGTTCCCTTTCCATCGGCAGGGGGAATGGACTGTCTGCAACATCCCTGGAACTTCCGACTGGGTTAGATCTTCCCTCCGACTCCTCTCATAGTGAGGTTCCAGCTCAAGCTCAAGAGGTCAATGTCAACAGTGGTAGCAGTGATCCCTTTTGGCCGAGAAGGCCATGGTTTATGACTCTTCTCCAGCTGAGCCCAGAGAACCTGTTGCCACTTCCGATAACAGCAGACTTACTCTTCCAGAGCCAGCTTCTTCACCCAACTCCAGAGAGGCTACTTCTGATAGCCTGGAGGCTGAAAGGCCTAGGGCTGTTCTCAGAGAGTGGTGGAAACTCTACTCCAAGCCAGGAAGGAGGCGACCAACAGTACATACAGAAGGATTGGGAAAATTTTGTCTAATTTGCACAACAGCAATCTTGGAACCCATCTTCATCAACAGTATCACAAATCCTTGAATTCCTCCAGTAAGGCCTGGAAAAGGCCTTGGGTCAAGTACTCTAAAGGTACAGGTGTCTGCATTGTCAGCGATGACAGGAGTTTAATGGGCCCAGAACCCTCTTGTTATCCAATTCCAAAGGACCTGTCTGAAGTTAAGACCTCCCAGGAAACCTACCTTCCCGGCATGGGATCTTTCAATAGTATTGGAGGCTTTGTCTCAGGGCCCCTTTTTTCCAATCAAAAACATTTCTCTATGGAACGCTAAAAATTTTCATTCCTCATTGCCATAACATCGGCAAAAAGAGTATCTGAGATACAGGCTGTATTGGAAAAAGAGCCCTACCTAATTATCTACCCAGACAGGGTAGTCCTAAGACCCTCAGACTGTTTCATCCCAAAGGTATCATCCTCCTTCCACTACAACCAGGAGATAAGCCTCCCAGCTCTTATTACAGAACAAGGCGATCCGCATCCGCTGGATGTGAAAAGCAACATCTCAGCATACCTAACGGCAACTGGCAAACTCAGGAAAACAGCAAATCTTTTAGTCATTTTGCATGGTTTTAAAAAAGGGCAAGTGGCATCCTCTCGCACCATTGCATCATGGTTGGTGAAGGTCATCAAAAAAGCCTATGCGTTGAGACAGGGATCGAAGGCTCACTCCACCAGGGCACTGGCGACTTCTTGGGCAGCTTACTGCAAGGTATCCTCGGAAACTATATGCAGAGCGGCTACCTGGTCATCCAGGAACATCTTTATGTCACATTACAAGATGGATTTCGCACAGTTGACGACTGTAGACTTCGGAAAATCAATTATTCAAGCCAACACTTCTATTCCTCGTTAAATAAACGTATTTTGATCATACCCACCCAGTTTGCAAGTTATTCCCCAAAGTGTATTCTGCCACGATGCAACAGGATAACGTAAAATTGTATACTCACCTTTCCGTAATTTTCCTTTCGTGTCGCATCTTCATGGCAGCATACAGTCACCCACCCTTCTGAGGTGATATATACACAGATAATACTGCGGGGGGGGGGATCCTCTCTAGGATTTATAGCTATTCAGTTTATGCTGCCATGAAAATTCGACAGGGAAGGAAAATTACGGAAAGGTGAGTATACAATTTTTAGTTTTCTGTCAGGCATTGTGTGTCAGGGTTACCAACCCTCCAATAACTTTTTTTCTAACTAAAAATTCAAGAAAAATTTGACGGAGCACATTTTTTACTGACAACCTCAAATTTGTAAGAAGCTCCCATTATAAGCCAAGAAAACCAATATTTAAAGACTATAAACCATATGTATACATTGTCAATAACCACAACAAGCAACCTACCTGACTTTACAAATAAAAAGTCAAACAGTGTGACAAAGCAAGACTAGAATAATGAAAGGCCTGTGGCACCCAGGGATACAGCAGGAAAACAAGTTCTGTGGCGTATACAGAGCGCCATGATAAACAATGGGCTTAAACAGATTTTGACAACCGGTGAGAGGGGCTTATACCAAAGATTAATGTGTGCCTAGTCATTGTATACACTGCAAATGCAGTGCTCAGCATAAATGAGTACACCTTTTTTATAAAGCATGATTTTAATCAATACTCAATCTAAATGAACACAAGAACAATTTCCCAAATTTTGACAAAACTGCTTTTTAATAGAACGTTTGTTTAGCTCATCACATGAAAGTAAGGTTAACCACTTAAGCCCCGGACCAATATGCAGCCAAAGGACCAGGCCCCTTTTTGCGATTCGACACTGCGTCGCTTTAACTGACAATTGCGCGGTCGTGCAACGTGGCTCCCAAACAAAATTGGCGTCCTTTTTTCCCACAAATAGAGCTTTCTTTTGGTGGTATTTTATGACCTCTGCGGTTTTTGTTTTTTGCGCTATAAACAAAAATAGAGCGACAATTTTGAAAAAAATTCAATATTTTTTACTTTTTGCTATAATAAATATCCCCCAAAAAATATATAAAAAAACATTTTTTTTCCTCAGTTTAGGCCGATACGTATTCTTCTACATATTTTTGGTAAAAAAAATTGCAATTAGCGATTATTGATTGGTTTGCGCAAAAGTTATAGCGTTTACAAAATTGGGGATAGTTTTATATACCGTTTTTATTAATATTTTCTTTTTTTTACTAGTAATGGCGGCGATCAGAGATTTTTATTGTGACTGCGACATTATGGCGGACACATCAGAAATTTTTGACACATTTTTGAGACCAATGTCATTTATACAGCAATCAGTGCTTTTTAAATGCACTTATTCCTGTGTAAATGACACTGGCAGTGAAGGAGTTAACCACTAGGGGGCGGGGAGGGGTTAAGTGTGTGTGTGTTTTTTTTTACAATAGGGGGCGTGGCTTTGCGTCTGACATCACTGATCGGCTTTCCCGATAACAGGGAACAGCCGATCAGTGTCAGTCCCGCTAGGAAGCACAGGGAGAGGTTTGTTTACACAGACCTCTCCCCGTTCTTCAGCTCTGTGACCCGATCGCGGGACACCATCGGGTTGGAAAATTTCCCCTTACATTGGTGACCAGTGAGAAAAATGTCCCTTACATTGGTGGCCAGTGGGAAAAATGCCCCTTACATTGGTGGCCAGTGGGAAAATTGCCCCTTACATTGGTGGCCAGTGAAAAAAATGCCCCTTACATTGGTGGCAAATGGGAAAAGTACCCCTTTACATTGGTGGCCAGTGAGAAAAATGTCCCTTACATTGGTGGCCAGTGGGAAAAATGCCCCTTACATTGGTGGCCAGTGAGAAAAATCCCCTTTACATTGATGGCCAGTGAAATAAAAATGCCCCGTACATTGGTGGCTGGTGGGAAAAATGCCCCTTTCATTGGTGGCCAGTGGTAAAAATGCTCCTAACATTGGTGACCAGTGGGAAAAATGCTCCTAACATTGGGGTATATATAACAAAGTGCAGCGCTAATGTGTAATCGGTGGAATAAACCACAACTGTATGAAAAATATACTCAATGCAGTGACCTCATAAGTATATAGTGCATGTATATTTAGAAAAAAATTATATCTAGGCTCGGTAATAAAACGATCACACAATCTCCATGTAGTTACATAGACAGTTGTGAAAAACTGACTTGGATTGGTGAAAAATAATACTGTAAAGCAAAAGTGAAATTAATATATGTTTATAAGTAAATATCAAAGTTCATGAACAATCAATCATAGTGACATGAAATACTTGGTGCAGACAAATTGCCAGTAGATAATCCGCTACTGATAAATACAAGGCTTACCAGAAAAGTTTAACCCAAATAGGCGTATGTCTAATGAGTCAGTAAAGCCTGTGGTGTAATACACCCAAGGAACCATTCATCATGTGATTCCATTCAGATATAAAACATTGATTGTATATAAAAAAGGGAACACTCGCTGCGTCACTTTCCATACTTTTTACTACAAAGCGCTTTTTATCATAATGAAATGTGAGTGTTCCCTTTTTTATATACAATAAATGTTTTATATTTAAATGGAATCACACTATGTGGCCCATTCCTTCTTCTCCTTACAAATATACCACTTGGGAGTGATTTTCTGATCCATCCTCTGGTCATTATCCCTCCGGTGGATACCCATTGGAAGCAGTGCTGTGAAGGATTATAGAATTCTATATCCTCAACTGGATGCTGTGTGTACAGATGAATGGTTGCCTAAGTGTATTACACCAAGGGCCGTCTTTTCGCATGGGCACGCTGGGCAGTTGCCCGAGGGCCCCACTTGCCTGGGTGGCCCAGTGACCCCAGCCAGGGCCAGACTGGCCTACCGGGATACCGGGAAATTTCCCGGCAGGCCGCCTGCCCTGGGGCAGCTTTGAGTTGCATCTGCAGCGCTCCGCTCTTTCCCTCTCTCCTCCTCCTCCTGTGTATCAAGGAGCTGGCTGGGTCTGTGTTTGGCAGCCGCGCTGTAACAAGGTCCTGCCCCCTAGACCGGCTCGTGTAATGTATGATTGAATCAGTGTTCCGCCTATCACATGAGCCGGTCTAGGGGGGCAAGACCTTGTTACAGCACGGCCGGCGAACACAGCTCCGTGATACACAAGAAGAGATGCCCGCTGTGTGTGTGTTACCAGGCAATGGGGAGTCTGTATTAATTGGCACAGTGATGCTGCATTCATTGGCACAGCGAGGGTGCAATTGTGGGAGCAGTGAGACTGCATTCATGGGCACAGTGAGGCTGTAATCGTGGGCACAGTGAGGGTGCAATGGTGGGCACAGTGAAGCTGCAATGGTGGGCACAGTGAGGCTGCATTCACGGGCACAGTGAGGCTGCAATGGTGGGCACAGTGAGGCTGTATTCATGGGCACAGTGAAGCTGCAATGGTGGGCACAGTGAGGCTACATTAATGGGCACAGTGAGGCTGAAATGGTGGGCGCAGTGAGGCTGCATTCACGGGCACAGTGAGGCTGCAATGGAAGGCACAGTGAGGCTGCATTCACGGGCACAGTGAGGCTGCAATGGTGGGCACAGTGAGGCTGCATTCACGGCACAGTGAGGCTACATTCATGGGCACAGTGAGGCTGCAATGGTGGGCGCAGTGAGGCTGCATTCACGGGCACAGTGAGGCTGCAATGGTAGGCACAGTGAGGCTGCATTCATGGGCACAGTGAGGCTGCAATGGTGGGCATAGTGAGGCTGCAATGGTGGGTACAGTGAGGCTGCATTCATGGACACAGTGAGGCTGCATTTGATGGGCCCATTGAGGCTGCATTCACTGGCACAGGGCCCCATTGCACTGTATTGCCCGGGGGCCCTTTAATGCTCTTAAGATGGCACTGATTACACCACAAGCTTTACTGACTCATTAGGCATACACCTATTTGGGTTCAACTTTTCTGGTAAGCCTTGTATTTATCAGTGGCGGATTATCTACTGACAAATTGTCTGCACCAAGTATTCATTTCAATTCACCATGTCACTATGATTGTTTTTTTCATGAACTTTGATATTCACTTATGAACATATATTTATTTCACAGTATTATTTTTCACCAATCCAAGTCAGTTTTTCACAACTATCTATGTAACTACATGGAGATTGTGTGATCGTTTTATTACTGAGCATAGATATAATTTTTTATATATACATGCACTATATACTTATGAGGTCACTGCATTGAGTATATTTTTTTATTTTGTTGTGGTTTATTCCACCGATATCACATTAGCCCTGCACTTTGTCATATATATATATATATAGTTTTCTTCACTTTGCAAATTGATCTCTTGCTGTGCCGGAGATTTATTTCAAATATTTTTTATTTGGTTATGCGATAAGCAAAAAGTAACAGAGACAACTTATGTAACATTGTCTGACATAAAATATTTTGTGAATGAGGAGTTAACAATACAAACAGAACAAGAAACGTTGTCATCGATTCACTTATAAATATCATACGCCTAGCAGGCTTAGTATTATTTTACTGTTTTTTCATAAGGAGGTTACCCCATTTACATGTATAAGATTTATGAAACACCTATATTAATGTAAAGAATAAAGAAAGCAGTAACAATACACCCAATTGCTTCAGCTTCTAGACCATGGATTATACACTTTGGATCTTTAATAGTGTGGGAATTTAGTTTTCTTCTTTGTGGAATTCTCTCCAGATACGCCATTGCTCAAAAAATTTAGATAGCCTTCTTTGTATGCAATTATTTGTTCTAGGGCGTATGTATCTGAAAATAGATTACCTACCTCACCAATATTAGGGGTGAGGTTTGAATAGTATTAAACGTGCTGCATGTAGTATGTGCATAACCACATGTTTAAAGTTGTGAGGAAATGTTTCTAAATTTATACTCAGGATATTAGATCTAATTATAAACCCTGTCAGTTTCGATACCAGTCTAAATACTGATTTCCAGTAGCTACACAAACTCGGGCATGACCACAGCATGTGGGACAATTTCCCCACTAGGCCACAGCCTCACCAGCATTGGTTGGATTGTGCTGATTTAAATTTGGCAAGCATACATGGCGTGTAGTACCACCTAAGGTGGATTTTCTGTGCCATTTCCCAATGGTGCATTTTGATGTGGAGATGTTGTTTACTATTGCCTTTTTCCATTGATATTCTGTGATGGTAGTGTTAAGTTCATTTGTCCATTGAAGCAAGGGATTGGAGATTTCAAAAGTGTGTTTATCATGGAGGGAATTGTAGAAAAAAGAAATACCTTTCCGTTTGGGGTTCGGAGACATCCAGTTTTGCCAAGCCTCTTGGGAAATCCCCAATACTGGGGCCTGGTCAGGTGGTATTGTAGATTGTATTTGGGCGTAGGTCAAAAACTCCCCTTTTGGCAAGCCAAATCTGGAGGATATTTCTTCATATTGAATGAGCTTGCCCCCCTTTATGATTGAGAGATCTGTTATTCCCCTCTTCTCCCATCTGGAAGTTGCTATGTTGGGGGTTCCTACTGTTATTGGGACATTTGTTTGTTTGGCTGAGTGATTACCATATTGTAAAAAACATTTCCAATCTAATAGGCTGAGATTGTGGGATTATCTGGACCAATTTTAATCTTAGGGGATAAGTGCTGCCCAACGATACAGCGTTTTGTTCCAGAGAGCTCCATGGTTTGGGATTTGGTTGAATAAACCAGAATCTGAGCTGGTCTAGTAATATGGCTGTGTAGTAGGCGTGTAGATCTGGTACTCCCATACCGCCCGCCCTTGTTTTCGTAAGGTATCTTGAGTACATCTAGATTTGCCTTTGGACCATAGTTGCGTGGAGATTATTTTTTGCATGGCTTTAAAAGAAGTAGGTGGGATTTGGATTGGCAACGTCCTGAAGGTATATAAGATCTTGGGAAGGATGGACATTTTAAATGCAGCCAGTCTTCCCGCCCAGGATAGGTAAAGTTTACCAATTTTATTAATTTCCTTTTGGGTCTCTGTGAGCAGTGAGGCATAGTTTTCTTTATATAAATTGGACATGGAGGAGGTCAGTGTGATTCCCAGGTATGATAATGTGTTGGGGGACCATGGATATGAAAACTGAGACTGTAACTTTTGTTTCATAGTATTGTCTATGTTTATGCCTAAGACGTTGGATTTTGTTTCGTTTACTTTGTAGAAAGAGATTAAGTTGAACTTTTTAAGATCTGATGTACAGCTGGTAAAGAGTGTATTGGCTCATCTAATGTCAGAATTATATCATCTGCAAAGAGTGTTATAGTATGGGGCTCACCTCCTGCGGATATTCCTTTAATGGCTTTATGAGTTCTAATCTTCTCCGCTAAGGGCTCCATTACCAATGCAAAAATGAGTGGAGACAGGGGGCACCCGTACCATTTGAGATTGCAACATTTTTTGAAAACATACCTTCCGAATATACAAATGCAGATGGTACTGTGTATAGAGCAGTAATGGCTGAGAAAATTTCACCCTGAATGCCGAATTTTCTTTAGAACACTGGATAGGTACCCCCAGTGGACCCTATCAAAGGCCTTCTCTGCGTCTAACGTCAACAGCAGAAAAGGCCTTTGGGAGGTCTCGGTTTGGTGTATGAGATTCATGACTCGCCTTGTGGCATCTGGGGCTTGGCGGCCTGGCACAAATCCCACCTGGCCAGGTTTCACAAGAGTGGGTAGGAAGGTTTGTAGTCTACTAGAAATAATTTTTGCATAGATCTTCAGGTCTACATTTAAAAGTGATATTGTGATATAAATTTCTGTACATATGCAGAGTCCTTCCCCGGTTTTGGTAAAGTGATGATATTTGCAGTTAACATTTCTGATGGGAAGGAAGCTCTGGACACAGCGGCATTGAACACCCCCTCCATGTATTTGGACAGAGTACCTTGGAACAGTTGATAATATTCGGATGAGAAGAATTCTTGTAAGGCTTGTTGTATTTGATGTCTGTGCTCAGGGCGTGATATCAGCACAGCATCATTGCGCCATCTGTTTGCCCTTATGCCCTTATCCCCAGATTCCCCCCTCCCACTGTGATTGACACTGGTGCATGGTCTGACCACGTAATGTTACCAATTTCAGATTTATACACATTCTGTACGAGAAATTTGTCAGTTAAGAAAAGGTCAATATGGGTATAGGTTCTGTGGACATGAGAAAAGAAAGTGAAATCCTTTTCTGTGGCGTGTTGACAACCCCAAACATCAAACGTAGAGGAAGTGTCAAGGAGGTTCGACAAAGTTGCTCTGTGGGAGCGATTCGGTGAGGTAATAGACGTGTCCAACTTTCGATCCACTATAGCGTTGAAATCGACACACATTATGATATGTCCCTGGCAAAGAGATTTTACCCTTTTCCAAATTTTTATCAGTGCAGAGATTGGTCTGACATTCGGTAAGTAAACATTGACTATATTGAACATTGAATAAAGGACATTGTTAATCTGACATATTAAGGCTAAATATCGTCCCTGTGGGTCTGATACCTGGAATACCAAGGTAAATGCGACAGAGTCCTTGACCGCTATGAGAACACCCCTTTTCTTCGAGGGGGCATTAGCTTGGTACACATGTGGAAATCTTTTGTGGTAAAATTTTGCGGCTTTTGTGAGTTGAAGTGCGTCTCCTGCAGGCAGAAAACGTTGCAGTTCAGTCGTTGTGCCTCTTGCCACACCATATGTTGTTTGGTTGGGCTATTTAAACCCTTTACATTTAAAGAGGAAACTTTGAAGTTCATTTTGGGGGTCATTCTCCTGGAGAGTATTAGTAGGGTTTCAGTAGGTAGCACAAATGGTGTGTCCAATGGGCAGACTTTTAAATTGCAATAAGTTCAGGTGCTAAATCCCAATCCTGGTGTCATGAAAGGAGCCTGAACACAGGCATCCAACACAAGTGAACAGACCGATGGGCTGCACTAAAGGAATCAGGCTCCAAAGGTAGTGATAAGGTAAATATTTATTAATAATAAAGACACACGTGAACACAGCAAACACAAACAAGCAAGAACACAAATAACACAGCAAACCCCCAAGCCCTAATCTAACTAACTAACTAACAATACACTCAAGGCAATGGAACATATATATATACACACATGTATATACAAGGCAGGGAGGAGAGACAAGGGGGGAAACAGGAAGCAAGGGAACATCAAGGCAGGAATCAGGGGACGGGTCTCAGGAACCAGGTAAAGGGGGACAGCATCCAGGACAGGGCAGGAAGGGAATAAAGGGTCAGATTGCAGGTACAGGTTACAGGTCCAGGATCAGGTTACAGCACAGGCAAGACAAGGCTACAGAACGGAATACTGAAGCACTGAGCTTCAGTGAAGGACAGGCTTATATAGTCTCAGCAGTTCAACAGGTGCCGCCTGATTACTGGCATGTCCATCTGCTGGGAGACCCCCGCTGGTGGCCACCAGAACTGCACCCTTTGATGCCGAAGGAAATAGTGACACCACCAGGCGATCCAGGTAACAACACCATTCCTGACAATGTCCATCGGCTGGGAGACCCCTGCTGGTGGCCACCAGAACTGCACCATTTGATGCCGAAGGAAACAGTGACACCAGCAGGCGATCCAGATAATAGCACCGTTCCTGACAGTTCCCCCCCCTAAGGAGTGGCCTCCGGACACTCCATTCTGCCCTAGATCTGGCAGTGCGTGAAAAAGTGGAAGATTTCCAAAAAGTCTCCTCTGTGACTGCAGACTTCTTTGCGCTCTCTGGCCAGAGTCTCTTAACCTACTAGGAGGCGTGCCACCCGAGTCCGACAATGGGACATGTACCCCACCACCAGGGTCTGGAAGTTTGGATCTGGAAATAAAAACAGACAGGGCAGCAGGCTCCGGGTCATCAGGCTGGGCAGCAGGCACCAGGTCATCAGGCTGGGCAGCGGACAGGAACTCATCAGGCTGGGCAGCAGACAGGAACTCATCAGGCTGGGCAGCAGACAGGAACTCATCAGGCTGGGCAGCAGACAGGAACTCATCAGGCTGGGCAGCAGACAGGAACTCATCAGGCTGGGCAGCAGACAGGAACTCATCAGGCTGGGCAGCAGACAGGAACTCATCAGGCTGGGCAGCAGACAGGAACTCATCAGGCTGGGCAGCAGACAGGAACTCATCAGGCTGGGCAGCAGACAGGAACTCATCAGGCTGGGCAGCAGACAGGAACTCATCAGGCTGGGCAGCAGACAGGAACTCATCAGGCTGGGCAGCAGACAGGAACTCCTCAGGCTGGGCAGCAGACAGGAACACCTCAGGCTGGGCAGCAGACAGGAACACCTCAGGCTGGGCAGCAGACAGGAACACCTCAGGCTGGGCAACAGGCACGGGCACATCAAGCTGGGCAACAGGCACGGGCACATCAAGCTGGGCAACAGGCACGGGCACATCAAGCTGGGCAACAGGCACGGGCACATCAAGCTGGGCAACAGGTACATCAAGCTGGGCAACAGGCACATCAAGCTGGGCAGCAGGCACATCAAGCTGGGCAGCAGGCACGGGCACATCAAGCTGGGCAGCAGGCGCGGGCACATCAAGCTGGGCAGCAGGCACGGGCACATCAAGCTGGGCAGCAGGCACGGGCACATCAAGCTGGGCAGCAGGCACGGGCACGTCAGGCTGGACAGCAGGCATGGGCACATCAGGCTGGACAGCAGGCACGGGCACATCAGGCTGGGCAGCAGGCAGTGGGTCATCAGAATGGAAGGCAGGCAGCGGGTCATCAGACTGGAAAACTGGCAGCGGGTCATCAGACTGGAAAACTGGCAGCGGGTCATCAGACTGGAAAACTGGCAGCGGGTCATCAGACTGGAAAACTGGCAGCGGGTCATCAGACTGGAAAACTGGCAGCGGGTCATCAGACTGGAGAACTGGCAGCGAATCGTCAGACTGGAAAACTGGCACCAGGACATCAGACTGGAAGGCTGGGACGTCAGACTGGAAGGCTGGAACATCAGGCTGGAAGGCCGGCACCAGGACATCAGACTGGAAGGCTGGGACGTCAAGCTGGAGGGCTGGCACCAGGACATCAGACTGGGAAGCTGAGACATCAGGCTGGAAGGCCGGCACCAGGACATCAGACTGGAAGGCTGGGACATCAGGCTGGAAGGCTGGAACATCAGGCTGGAAGGCTGGCACCAGGACATCAGGCTTGAAGGCTGGGACATCAGGCTGGAAGGCTAGGACATCAGACTGGACGGCTGGAACGTCAGGCTGGAAGGCTAGTACTGGCTCTTCAGGCTGGATTGCTGGCACCTCCGGCTGGAACTCTGGCGCTTCCAGCTGGGACAGATTAGTGGGTGTGCAGGCAGATTGGATTACTGGCAGGATCGTCTTGGTTGGGAAGAACTTTCGTTTTTTCTTTGACTTGGTCGCTGAAGCTTTGTAGGTGGGGGGTGCAGCAGACAGGAAAGGAGGATTGGAATATGGCAGAGAAGAGGTAACAGTAGCTGGGGGACGTTTTTGTGAATTTGTAGGCAACTGAGAAGAGGCAGGGGGGTTAAATGCAGGATAGGTACAGGGAGCAGAAACTGGATATGAGTATTTGGCTGGGGGCAGTGTGTACTGGGTGGAAACTGGGTTTAGTATGGGTGATGGGGAAACATACATTTGGGTAGGCTGGTATCTGATGGCAGAAGTGGTTTGTTTGGCTGGGGCTAATTGCATCATGCCAGACCATGCTGAAAGTATGGGTTGTACAAATTGTGAATTCAAGTTTCCCTGTCTAACCAAAGACTGCGCAGACACAATACATTCAGAAATCACCTGTGGGGAACAGCCAGAGTAGTGCTCAAAAAAGTCGTCGGGATCATCTTCTAAAAGCCATACTAGGGATACAACCTGATTCATATTAAAAGGGGGAGTGTAATCATCACGGCCTTCAGGAATACAGGGCAGGGCCAGCTCTGTACAAATCTTGATCAGAGGCTGTACGTCCTCAAAAAGAAAACTGCCCTGATCAACGAAAACATGGGCCATACGTATGCACTCCAGTAGTTGCTCCCTAGTATAGTCACCCAAAGTCTGATAACAAAAATCTCTTTCTTCCATTGCCAGGAGCGAAAGATACAATATATCTTCCGGATGCATCTTTCCTGGCAATAGCAAGTGTCCAGACCCAATTCCCAAGTGCAGCCGATCTGTTTGTATGGCTTCAGTATTCTGTCATGAAAGGAGCCTGAACACAGGCATCCAACACAAGTGAACAGACCGATGGGCTGCACTAAAGGAATCAGGCTCCAAAGGTAGTGATAAGGTAAATATTTATTAATAATAAAGACACACGTGAACACAGCAAACACAAACAAGCAAGAACACAAATAACACAGCAAACCCCCAAGCCCTAATCTAACTAACTAACTAACAATACACTCAAGGCAATGGAACATATATATATACACATGTATATACAAGGCAGGGAGGAGAGACAAGGGGGGAAACAGGAAGCAAGGGAACATCAAGGCAGGAATCAGGGGACGGGTCTCAGGAACCAGGTAAAGGGGGACAGCATCCAGGACAGGGCAGGAAGGGAATAAAGGGTCAGATTGCAGGTACAGGTTACAGGTCCAGGATCAGGTTACAGCACAGGCAAGACAAGGCTACAGAACGGAATACTGAAGCACTGAGCTTCAGTGAAGGACAGGCTTATATAGTCTCAGCAGTTCAACAGGTGCCGCCTGATTACTGGCATGTCCATCTGCTGGGAGACCCCCGCTGGTGGCCACCAGAACTGCACCCTTTGATGCCGAAGGAAGTAGTGACACCACCAGGCGATCCAGGTAACAACACCATTCCTGACAATGTCCATCGGCTGGGAGACCCCTGCTGGTGGCCACCAGAACTGCACCATTTGATGCCGAAGGAAACAGTGACACCAGCAGGCGATCCAGATAATAGCACCGTTCCTGACACCTGGGTTGTAGTTAGGAAGTTGGTATTAGAAGGTTGGTTCAGCTGAACAACTGGGTGTTGGGTTAAACAGTTTGTGAAGGAGAAATTAATAAACAGGGAATTCCATTTGGGTGGGAATGTCCAAACTGGGGGAACAAAAAAAGTATGACTCCCGCCCAAATCTGAGCTATTTTAGTGTGGTTGTAGCATCAGTCATACAGGCCTGTGATTAGAAGGAGAAGCCCTTCGGTCTTGTGGATCCCGACATGGTGACCTGGGTTGGTTTGGGGTATGAGAATCAGGATCTAGGATCAGGATCTCACAGCAGTCTTATGCCCCATACACACGGTCGGATTTTCCAATGGAAAATGTCCTATCGGAAAATGTTGTCAGAAATTCCGACCGTGTGTAGGCTCCATCTGACTTTTTCCGTCGGATTTTCCGACGGACAAAGTTTCATCTCCTGCTCTCAAATTTTCCGACAACAAAGTCCTATCGGACTTTTTCCGATCGTGTGTAGCGAATTCCGACGGACAAAGTGCCACGCATGCTCAGATCACATTACAAGACCAAAGCTATTGGCTACTAGCCTCTACGTAGTCCCGTCGTAGGCAACAAATGTCACCACGTTCAGAATGATCGGATTTTCTGACAACTTTGTCCGACCGTGTGTATGCAACACCAGTGTCGGACAAAATCCGTCGGAAAAAATCCGATGGATTTTGTGGTCGGATTTTCCGACCGTGTGTACGGGGCATTATTCCATCAGCCAGTGAATTGATCGTATATATTCAATCATCTTTTCAGAGTACCCCTCTGATTTTTACACTATTGCGCCTGGAGCGATCTTCTAGATCTGTGATTTTGGATTTCATCATGTGATGTCATCTTCTTGTGAATTATGTACGTCAATCAGATCATTAAATGAGGAGGCGAACTCGCCCATTTTGTCTTCAATATTGCCTATTTCAGTGACATCAGATTTAAATTGCTAGGCTAGTGATAAGATATCTGCATGGAGTGTGCTTCTTAAGGATACTAGCATGTCCTTTAGCTTGGTGTCTAGAGGTATGGACTCCAGAGGTCTAGAGGTATGGACTCCAGAGAGAGAGATATCATTTTGCCCCTGTTCAAATCATTAGTAAGACCTCATCTGGAATATGCAGTTCAGTTTTGGGCACCAGTTCTCAAAAAGGATATTGGGGAACTGGAGAAAGTGCAGAGAAGGGCAACGAAACTGATAAGAGGCATGGAGGAGCTCAGCTATGAGGAAAGATTAGAGGAACTGAATTTATTCACCCTTGATAAGAGGAGATTAAGGGGGGATATGATCAACATGTATAAATATATAAGGGGTCCATATAGTGAACTTGGTGTTGAGTTATTCACTTTACGGTCAACAAAGAGGACAAGGGGGCACTCTTTACGTCTAGAGGAGAAGAGATTTCATCTCCAAATACGGAAAGGTTTCTTCACAGTAAGAGCTGTGAAAATGTGGAATAGACTCCCTGCAGAGGTGGTTCTAGCCAGCTCAGTAGATTGCTTTAAGAAAGGCCTGGATACTTTCCTGAATGTACATAATATAACTGGGTACTGACATTTATAGGTAAAGTTGATCCAGGGAAAATCCGATTGTCTCTCGGGGGATCAGGAAGGAATTTTTTTCCCCTGCTTTAGCAAATTGGAGAATGCTCTGCTGGGGTTTTTTTTTGCCTTCCTCTGGATCAACTGTGGGTATAGAATGGGGTATATGGGATTGTATGATATATATATATATATATATATATATATATATATATTTTTTTTTTATTTGTGGTTGAACTGGATGGACTTGTGTCTTTTTTCAACCTAACTAACTATGTAACTATGTAACTATGTAACTATGTAATCTTTGGTAATGAAAAGTTTCGCTAGATATCTCCATTGATAGGAGATACGATGATTCCTCAGGGGCTTCGTTATGATAGCCAACTGTCTGCGCTGCTGAGTAGTATGATCGATAAACAATGAGAGCGACTGTAGGTGTTCTGGGAGCTGGTCTGCTTGTCTGTTAATGCGATCAATTAATTATTCTTCCAGAGGGAGATCTGGCAGTGCAGCTTTCATTACATCAGTAAAAAAGGCCATCAGGTCAGGCTGTCTAACTGATTCAGGTACCCCTCTGATTTTTACACTATTGCGCCTGGAGCGATCTTCTAGATCTGTGATTTTGGATTTCATCAATGTGATGTCATCTTCTTGTGAATTATGTACGTCAATCAGATCATTAAATGAGGAGGCGAACTCGCCCATTTTGTCTTCAATATTGCCTATTTCAGTGACATCAGATTTAAATTGCTAGGCTAGTGATAAGATATCTGCATGGAGTGTGCTTCTTAAGGATACTAGCATGTCCTTTAGCTTGGTGTCTAGCACCGGCTGATTAGCTGTGGGGTATTCTGATATAGAATCTTGCAGTTATATGGTGTCCTCAAGGGAACCTGCTAGATCACTCACCTTCAGTGCTGTATCTGCTGTATCTTGAGGCTTGTGTTTAGCTTTAGCTGGGCTAGAGGAGCAGGAGGAGGATTGAGAAGCCCTGCCGCTGGTATGCTGTGCCCTGTGGAAGTCTGGAGAAAAGTGTTTCAGGCATCCATCCTTCTTGCTGGGGAAGCTGCGCATGGTGTGTGGAGAGCCATCGGCGCCATCTTGGCGGGAGAAGCGGCCGGGCTGAGAATAAAAGTCTGTCATTCTCTTTGTTTGATTCCTCTCCTTTCTTTTCCGAGACATGTAGGAAAGGTATGCCTGACCTGAAAGCAGCTAAAATCGCTGGTTGTCAATGCCTGTATCGTCCGTTGTTTTCTCAGACGAGCTGGCTATGTGCGGAGCAGTTCCTTCAGGCGGCCATCCCCCGTGCTAGCCGGCCACGCCCCCTCAAGAGAGTCTATTTTTCTATTTAAAGAAACAGCGCGGCTTACTGGTTTTATAAATTTTACACTTTCTAACATTGGTGGCCTGTGATAAAATTGCCCCTTACATTGATGGCCAGTGAAAATACATTTGTGGCCAGTGGGAAAAATGCGTCTTACATTGGTGGCCTGTGATAAAATTGCCCCTTACATTGGTGGCCAGTGAGAAAAATGCCCCTTACATTGGTGCCCAGTGGGAAAAATGCCTCTTACATTGGTGGCCAGTGAAAATACATTTGTGGCCAGTGGGAAAAATGCGTCTTACATTGGTGGCCTGTGATAAAATTGCCCCTTACATTGGTGGCCAGTGAGAAAAATGCCCCTTACATTGGTGCCCAGTGGGAAAAATGCCTCTTACATTGGTGGCCAGTGAGAAAAATGCCCCTTACATTGGGCATTACATTTGTTTTTCTTTTAAAAAAATTGGGATATTTATTATAGCAAAAAAGTTAAAAATATTGTGTTTTTTTCAAACTTGTCACTCTTCTTTTGTTTATAGCGCAAAAACTGCAGAGGTGATCAAATACCACCAAAAGAAAGCTCTATTTGCGGGGGGGGGGGGGGGGGGTGGGGAGATAAAAATGTAATTTGGATGCAGTGTTGTCATTCAAAATGCGACAGCTCTGAAAACTGAAAATTGGCCTGGGCAGGAAGGGGGTGAAAATGCCCTGTATTGAATTGGTTAAATACATAGGGCTTGCGAAAAATAAATTTCAATAATAAAAATTGAAGCAAATGTCAATTTTGTCTCTTGATCAATAAAATGTAAAATAATTAAAACAAAAGTCCAGGTTTTAAAAGTGAAAGTGTAATACCACATTGTCCCTTTAAACAATGAACAGCAGCTAACACAGCAAATAGACAGTTGCAAAAATAATATAGAAATAAAAGTGTAGCGCTAGAAACATTTCACAAAGTGAACTGAGACAATGTTGTGAATCTCACAATCAATATGAAGAATTGTGTGAAACCTTAATTAAATATATTCACAGTGATACTACATCAATATTGAAAAACAAATGAATAAATAAACGTGAAATCCATGAGTAGTAGAACCCCAATGTGTAGTGAGTCCAAAAATTAAATAGATAGAAACCAAATGTTTATAACATCCTCTTGAGGTCAAAAGTGAAAACAACTCATGAGTAAAGTTTACAAGTAGATAATCCACCCCTAATTTAGATGAAGGCTTACCAGAATGTTTGAACCCAAAAGGTCATACACCCATCAGGTACTCCCACAAGTCTTCAAAAAGCTCTCAAGGGTGGTAACATCCAAGGTAGGTGTTCATAGAGCAAGATGCATAGATTTTCCCACGCATTCATATGTATAGTTGGAGAGGAGAACAAAATGCCTCATATCGTGATTCCATAAAAAATACTGAGTATTTATTAAAGTTAAAAAACTCACATTTGAGAAGATAACAGCACTTTTGGTACATGTGTAATGGCAGAAGTGGAGCCCATCCTGACGCGTTTCGTCTAACTAGACATCATCTGGGGTTTTAAAAGCGAAAACCAACTCCACTTGGAAACTACAAATTTCAATTCACTTGCATTGTAATATTCCAACCAATTTGTATATTGCACTCTACACGGCTTGTGATTCCTTCACCTATAACGGTCTTTAAAGTGAAAGTAAACCCTTCCAAAGCACTTTGGCCTACAGGTAAGCCTAGATTAGGGCTTACCTGTAGGTCCAATAAATATCTCCTAAACCTACATGGTTTAGGAGATATTTAGAAATGAAAAGGCATCCCTGTCTATGGCACATGCACCGTAGACAGTGGCGCGCAGGCGCACCGCGCATGCCGGGTTTACGGCGATATGCCGCTTTCCTGCGCATGCGCGGGAGTGACGTCATCGCCGCTCCAGCGAATCACAGCGCTGGATCGGCGAGACCCATAAGTCACTCCGGCCCTGGATGGCGGCGCAGAAGATCGTGGATAAGGACCGCTTTAGGGGCTTCGTTTTCAGGTAACTCTTTCATAATGAGCTAGTAGGCTATGCATACTAGCTCATTATGCCTTTGCCTTGCAGGGTGTCTTTTTTTTTAAGAGGCTTTACTTCCTCTTTAAATAATGAATAGTCATCTGTATGCTTTGCTTCAAATAACTTTGAACCACCTTGTGTTTGCGGATAATCCTTCCAATAGTATATAAGATGTGACCTGGTGTACTATGTGGCATTGCTCAATATGATGTTTTTGTTGTTTTCTGATAATATCTCTAATATTTTATAGGCTGTGACCGGCTTATGGCTTGCCGATAGCTATTTAAGATCAATTGCAAATAAACAGGTGCTGAACAATAGACATGTGCAATTCGTTTCGTTTTTTTTTTGTTTTTCGTTTTTTGTCGTTATTTTCGTTCGTTCGTTTTCGTACGAATGAACGAATCATTCGAATCGTACGAATCCGAATAACGAATCGTAACGAATCGTTCGAATCGTACGAATCCGATTAACGAATCATTCGAATCGAACGAATCCGAAAAACAACGAAAATCCGAAAAAAAACAAATTAGAAACAACGAATGTACTAAGGAAGAAAATCCTAAAAATGAAAACGAATGAAAAAATTCGTACATTCGTAACTTTTTTTTTTTTGTTGAATTGGTAATTTTCCGTGTCCCTTACAATGGTGCTGCTAAACGTGCTTCGAATTGATTGAACAAAAAAATTCGTACATTCGTAACTTTTTCTTTCGATTTGTAACCTTTTTTTCAATTCGTAACTTTTTTTTTTTTTTTTTTTTTTTTTTTCGATTTGTCATTTTCCGTGTCTCTATTGAACAAAAAAATTTGTACATTCGTAACTTTTTTTTCGATTCGTAACTTTTTTTTTTCGATTCGTAACTTTTTATTTATTTTTTTCGATTTGTAATTTTCCGTGTCTATTGAACAAAAAAATTTGTACATTCGTAACTTTTTTTTCGATTCGTAACTTTTTTTTTTTTAGTTTCGTAACTTTTTTTTTCGATTCGTAACTTTTTTTTTTTTTTTCGATTTGTAATTTTCCGTGTCCCTATTGAACAAAAAAATTCGTACATTCGTAACTTTTTTCCGATTCGTAACTTTTTTTTTTCGATTTGTCATTTTCCGTCTCTATTGAACAAAAAAATTCGTACATTCGTAACTTTTTTCCGATTCGTAACTTTTTTTTTCGATTTGTCATTTTCCGTCTCTATTGAACAAAAAAATTTGTACATTCGTAACTTTTTTCCGATTCGTAACTTTTTTTTTTTCGATTCGTAACTTTTTTATTTTTTTTTTCGATTTGTAATTTTCCGTGTCTCTATTGAACAAAAAAATTCGTACATTCGTAAACTTTTTTTCCGATTCGTAACTTATTTTTTTTCGATTCGTAACTTTTTTTTTCGATTCGTAAATTATTAAAATGTAATAATAGCATACACATTACATCAAATTATGAATTATGCTCCGATTACGAATCTACGAATGTTACGAATGTACGAATAAATACGAATGCGTCCGAAAATTAAACTAACGAAAAAACGAATCAACGAAAAAATAACTCTTACGAATGTACGAATCGTTACGAATACGAACACCGACGACTTACGAATGTACGAATCGTTACGAATCGACGGAAACGACAAAAACGAAAAAAAACGATTTTTTTTTCGGAAACGAAAAAAACGAAACGAAAATAAACAAATTTTTTTGTTGTGCACATGTCTACTGAACAATTTCCTTGAAAAAGATGAGGAAACACAAGATGAAAATCCACTTTGCTTAAAGTTAAACATGACTTCTGTCATTATCTAAAACTGTCAGAAAACAAAGCAATACGGCAGCCATTGGTGTACAGATTGCCACCAGAAATGTAATTTCCTGCCTGTGTGATTGGCTCATTGGTTACCTAAGAAGTTTAAGAGTCAAATATCCTCATATCTCCCCAGTCAAGAGATTAGGGGACAAAGGGGACTTTAGGCCGCGCCTAACACAAAAACTAATGGTATAGATCATGTTTGTTTGGCATAGTTAAAATCTTGAAATTGAATTTAAATACCAGAGCTCCTGATGGTGGAGGTAGGTTTTGCTGCATGTTAGTACCAGGTCAGGGTCCTCAGGATCACCCCACCAGGAGGTGAGCAAGCAGCGGTCTAGTAGCAGATATAGCTGGGAAGGATCAAGCATAAGCATACTAGGTAAATAAGCCAAAGGTCGGTAATAAGTGGTTGCAAGTTGGGATTACGCAGAAGCGTAGTCGAGGCACAGGCCAAAATTTGGTAACGAGCGGTTGCGGAGATACGAACGGCAGTAGGGAAATGTTGGCTGGAGGGAGCACAATAATCTGGCAAACAAGAAGTGCAAAGGGATGACTTAATAGGATGTTCATGGGAGGAGTAAGGTGTTTAACCACTTCCTGCCCAGCCTATAGCAAAATGACAACCAGGCGGTGGTTCCATTATCCTGACTGGGCGACATATGATGTCTTTCAGGATAACAGCCAGTGCACACCCACGGGGGCGCACATCACAGCGATCGGTGGTGCCGCGTGTCAGTCTAACACACCGCAACACCGATCTTGGTTAAGAATCTCTCAAAGAGACTCTTTATTACGTGATCAGCTGTGTCCAATCTCAGCTGATCATGGTGTAAACAGGAAGAGCCATGTTTTAGCTTTTCCTCACTCGCATCTGACAGACACAAATAGAGGAGAGCTGATTGGCGGCTCTCCTGACTAGGGATGGGCCCGGTGTTCGATTCATACCCATGTTCGAATCGAACATCGGCCGTTCGTCCGCTCGTCGAGGGCAGAACTCTGAGGGCCGTTCGCATCAAATTCGTGTAATGCGAACGGTCCACAATGCACTGCGCCAGTTGCAGTGCATTGCTGGCTGATGATTGGCCAAGCATGCACTGTGACCCCGCATGCTTGGCCAATCATAGAGCCAGCGGCGAGGAGAGCAATAATTGGCCACAGGCAGGATGCCTGTGGCCAATTATAGCTCATGGGGTTTAGTACACGCCCCACACTATATAAGGCCGCTGCGCCGGGGGCCTCGTGTAGTGTGTTCCGGCTTGAGGAACAGTGATAGTGTACTATACATGTACACAGTGTATTTGAATCATTTCTTTGTGGGGAAATTCTAGGGAAAGAGGAAAAATAGGCAGGGATAGTGTATTCTTCTTATTCTTTGCTTGTAGGGAAAGTGTAGGGATAGAGGAAAAATAGGCAGGGATAGCGTGTTCTTCTCAGTGCTGTTCTCTACCAATCCAGCCATCTGCAGGAGTTAGTGTGTGTGCTGTGTGAGTATAGCACAGCAGTAGCACACTAAACCACCTTACCCTGTATCTGCCCTGTTCTCTACCAATCCAGCCATCTGCAGGAGTTAGTGTGTGTGTGTGCTGTGTGAGTAAAGCACAGCACACTAAACCACCTCACCCTGTATCTGCCCTTCTGCCCTGTTATCATCTAAGGCAGTCATTTGCAGGAGTTAGTGTGTGTGTGTGCTGTGTGAGTATAGCACAGCACACTAAACCACCTCACCCTGTATCTGCCCTTCTGTCATCTAAGGCAGCCATCTGCAGGAGTTAAGCCCCATACACACGCTCGGATTATCCGAGGACCAGGTCCGTCGGATCATGTCCATCGTACTTTGTCCGATGTTGGTTTTGCGTACACACGGTCGGACAAAGTTGTCGGAAAATCAGATCATTCAGAACGTGGTGACGCTCGTTGCGTACGACGGGACTACGTAGAGGCTAGTAGCCAATAGCTTTGGTCTTGTAATGTGATCTGAGTAAGGATGGGCCCGGTGTTCGATTCAAACCCATGTTCGAATCGAGCACCGGGCGTTCGCTTGCTCGGCGAGCCCAGAACTATTGGGGCCGCCCGCATCAAATTTGTGTGATGCGAGCGGCCCCGCAATGCATTGCGGCCCGCGCAGTGCAATGCTGCTGATGATTGGCCAAGCATGCACTGTGACCCCGCATGCTTGGCCAATCACAGCGCCGCAGCGAGGAGAGCCATAATTGGCTACAGGCAGGATGCCTGTAGCCAATTATAGCTCAGGGGCTTTAGTACACGCCCCACGGTACAGGCGGCGGCCTCGCATATTCTGTTTCAGTCAGTGTCAGCGTGTCAGTGTGTTGCTGACTGCTGACAAGATATGCTTTATTTCTGGGGATATGTGTGTGCATGCTGTTAGAACAGCATTGCAGTATCACATCTGGGGGGGGGGGGGGGGTGTCTATAGGTGGCCTGTGAAGGGGGGCAGGTTTCCTGTGCTTAGAACTTTCCCTGCAAAAAAGTGTAATTTTTGCAGGAAAAAAGCTATTTAAAAGCACTCGCGGCTAATGAATTGATGGCTCCTGTAACACAGAGAACTGTCATTCATTGATAAAAAAAAACAAAAAAAAAAGCGTAGGGGTCCCCCCTAAAATTCAATAACCAGGCCCTTTAGGTCTGGGATGGATATTAAGGGGAACCCCAGCCCAAAAAAAAAAAAAAAAATGGCGTAGGGTACCCCTCAAAATCCATACCAGACCCTTGAGGTCTGGGATGGATTTTAAGGGGAACCCTAGCCAAAAAAAATGGCGTGGGGTCCCCCTCAAAATCCATACCAGACCCTTATCCGAGCACGCAACCTGGCAGGCCGCAGGAAAAGAGGGGGGGACGAGAGCGCCCCCCCCTCCCGCCTGAACCGTACCAGGCCACATGCCCTCAACATTGGGAGGATGCTTTGGGGGTCTAAGACCCCCAAAGCACCTTGTCCCCATGTTGATGAGGACAAGGGCCTCTTCCCCACAACCGTGCCCGGTGGTTGTGGGGGTCTGCGGGCGGGGGGCTTATCGGAATCTGGAAGCCCCCTTTAACAAGGGGACCCCCAGATCCCACCCCCCCTGTGTGAAATGGTAAGGGGGTACAAAAGTACCCCTACCATTTCACCAAAAAAGTGGCAAAAATGGTAAAAATGACAGGAGACAGTCTTTGACAATTCCTTTATTAAAATCTTCTTTCTTCTTTCTTCATCCTTCGGTTTCTTCATCTTCTCCTTCCGTCTTCTCCTTCCGTCATCTTCTTCCATCTTCTTCTTCCATTTTCTTCTTCCTCTGATCCGCTTCTTCTTGCGCTGGTCTTCTCGTCCTTCTCGTCCGGCATCTTCTTCCGTCGGCCTCGGTGTCGGTGTCTCTGTCTCTTCTTGGGCCGCTCCGCGCAATGGGAGGCTCCCGCTGTGTGAGGCTCCGCTCCGTCTGACAGGTCTTTTATAATGGAGGGCACCTGGTGACCCCGCCCCCTCTGACGCACGGGGACGTCATGGGGAATTCCATGATGGCTTTCCCCATGACGTCAGAGGGGGGCGGGGTCACCAGGTGCCCTCCGTTTTAAAAGACCTGTCAGACGGAGCGGAGCCTCACACAGCGGGAGCCTCCCATTGCGCGGAGCGGCCCAAGAAGACACCGACACCGACGCCGACGGAAGAAGATGCCGGACGCGAAGGACGAGAAGACCAGCGCAAGAAGAAGCGGATCGGAGGAAGAAGAAAATGGAAGAAGAAGATGGAAGAAGATGACGGAAGGAGAAGATGAAGAAACCGAAGGATGAAGAAAGAAGAAAGAAGATTTTAATAAAGGAATTGTCAAAGACCGTCTCCTGTCATTTTTACCATTTTTGCCACTTTTTTGGTGAAATGGTAGGGGTACAAGTACCCCCTTACCATTTCACACAGGGGGGTGCCGGGATCTGGGGGTCCCCTTGTTAAAGGGGGCTTCCATATTCCGATAAGCCCCCCGCCCGCAGACCCCCACAACCACCGGGCACGGTTGTGGGGAAGAGGCCCTTGTCCTCATCAACATGGGGACAAGGTGCTTTGGGGGTCTTAGACCCCCAAAGCTTCCTCCCAATGTTGAGGGCATGTGGCCTGGTACGGTTCAGGCGGGAGGGGGGGCCGCTCGCGTCCCCCCCTCTTTTCCTGCGGCCTGCCAGGTTGCGTGCACGGATAAGGGTCTGGTATGGATTTTGAGGGGGACCCTACGCCATTTTTTTTGGCTAGGGTTCCCCTTAAAATCCATACCAGACCTAAAGGGTCTGGTATGGATTTTAAGGGGGACCCTACGCCATTTTTTTTTTTTTTTGGCTGGGGTTCCCCTTAATATCCATCCCAGACCTGAAGGGCCTGGTTATTGAATTTGGGGGGACCCCTACGCTTTTTTTTTTTTTTTTTATTTTTTTTATTTTTTATCAATGGCTTTTTTTTTATGAATGAGTTTCAATGAATGACTGTTCTCTGTATTACGGGAGCCGTCAATACACATTAGCCGCGAGTGATTTTAAATAGCTTTTTTACTTTCAAAAATGACACTTTGCAGACAGTTCTAAACACGGGAAACATGCGCCCCTTCACAGGCATACTATAGACACCCCCCAGGTACGAAATTTAAAGGAATATTACACTTATATTGTTTCAATTTAAGCATTATTAAAATCACTGCTCCTGAAAAAACGGACGTTTTTAAAAAAAAAATTTGCATTGATACATGTCCCCTGGGGCAGGACCCAGGTCCCCAAACACTTTTTATGACATTAACATGCATATTAGCCTTTAAAATTAGCACTTTTAATTTCGAGCATTCGCATCCATTATAACTAATAGCGTTCTAAAGCTCGCACGGACTTTAGGTCCGTTCGTGGGTTCTGGTGCGAGCCGAACGGGGGGGTGTTCGGCTCATCCCTAGATCTGAGCATGCGTAGCACTTTGTCCGTCGGAATTCGCTACACACGATCGGAATTGGTGTGATCGGACTTTGTTGTCGAAAAATCTATCCAGCAGGAGATAGAACTTTGTCCGTCGGACAATCCGATGGAAACTGTCCAATGGTGCCTACACACGGTCGGAATTTCCGACAACATTGTCCGATAGGACAGAATCCATCGGAAAATCCGACCGTGTGTATGGGGCTTTAGTGTGTGTGTGCTGTGTGACTCCAGCACAATATACACTACCCATTACAATATCTGGAAGACCAACAAGGAGAGGCAGACAGTCACGAGCCAAGAAAACAGGGCAAGCAGGCTCTGTGTCTAGAGACAACAGTGCTGGTCGTGGACGTGGTGCATTGTCATCAGCACGTGGCCATGGGACACGCTTGTCCTTATTTTCGGCAGCTGGACATGTTGAGCCGCATCATGCCGAAGGCTTGGTAGAGTGGATGACCAAGCTCTCCTCATCCTCCTCATCCTCTCTCACCCAGGCTCAGGGTACTGGCAAAGCAGCTGCCAACGCGTACTCAATGTCATCATCAGGCACCCCTTCCCTAGACCCACCATGTCCTCCTGAGGAGTCCCCCGAACTGTTTGAGCACAGTGTTGGGTACATGCTCCAGGAGGATGCCTAGCGTTTTGAAGGCACCGATGATGATACCCAGCTAGAGGAAGGCAGTAGCGTGAGCGCAGATTGAGGAGATCAGTCATGTTCCACCAGCTGCAGCTTACTGCCAGGTTTGCTCCAGTGGTGAAGAGGGAGGGGATGATGAGGTCACTGACACCACGTGGGTGCCTGAACGGAGAGAGGAGGAGGAGGCGGCACATCTCCAACGAGGCAGGATGCCCTCCGGGGACACATGGAGCCCAGGAGGCACTGTGCAGGGGACACTTGGAGCCAAGGAGGCACTCTGCAGGGGAAACTTAAAGCGCAGGAGGCACTCCTCAAGGGACACTTGGAGCATAGGAGGCACTCTGCAGGGGACACTTGGAGCCCAGAAGGCACTCTGCAGGGTACACTTGGAGCACAGCGGGCACTCTGTAGGGCACACTTGGAGCACAGGAGGCACTCTTTAAGGGACACTTGGAGCACAGCAGGCACTCTGCAGGGGACACTTGGAGCACAGAGGTCACTCTGCAGGGGACACTCCAAGCAAAAAGGGTACTCTGTCAGGGACACTCCGAGCAGGGGCCATTAAAAACATTAACATTGATCACTGTTTAGGGGACAGGCTTAACATAGAGTTATCTACCAGAAGTATTTAGAATTCTTTGCATTGGCATGTGAAATATATGCATTGAGCTTAGACATACTAAGCTCTAGTGATTAACTTCTAGGTGGCTTAACTTCTTGCCTACCATGGCAATTTTTCAATTTCCAGCACACGTCTAAAAATCAGAATTTTTTGCGAGAAATTACTGTAAACAAGTATAAGTTTTTTGAAAGCAGAGACGCTGTAAAATAAAATGGTGGTAGTTGTAATTTTTTATGTTGCATGATATTTGTGCAGTTATTTATCAAATGCAAATTTTCAGGAAAAAATACGCTAAAATTAATTTTAGTATATACAAAAATAATAATATACCCGATTGCTTCCTCATAATAAAGCCTCATAAAAATGATTGGGCAGCTCTGATCTTTTATCAGAAAGCCCCTTTTCCGACTCGTGAGCTTAATTTAATTACCATGCCGTTTATAAACATACCACCTTGGTAGACAAGTGGTTAATAATGATTGATTTGTGCTTATTATTTGAACCTATTTGAAGTTACAGAAACTGTCAAGTCCACTTTTACCTTTTATAGATAAGGAATCGAAAATGGTTTTGTTATTTTGTCTGATAAACATTGGTTAGACACAAAAGAAAATAGGTCCTAGCCAACCTTTCACCTAAAAGCAGAGGGGGCCATCGATTGAATGGTTTGAATACTTTGTCTCATTGCTTTGTCTCTTCAAGATAAATCACCTTGGACAAATATTGTGCTTGTTTCTATCACCTTCCTCTTCCCTGCTCTCTCTATTTACTTACTCTATTTTATTGTAATTTATAAGAACCAAGAACTTCTGTTTTTTATGCAGAAGTTGGGTAGAAATTTTTAAGCCATATATACAGTATATATTTGCATAGTTGCAATTTGCCAGCATTTCAAAAACATTTCCAGTGGCCCCTTTTATGGTGTGCAGAAATTGTAGATGGAGTATGTATCTTTATTTGGGACACAGCATCCATTTAAAAGGGCCATGACATTACAAGAGGCATATTGTTAAAGTGGAATCCCAGCTTCCCCTCTAACTAGCTTGTAGGAGGGGTGCAGTGTTGTGCGGCAAGAATAATTCACACATTCAGGGGGAATATTAAATTTATATTGAAGCAATGCAACAACAGCTCACAACAATCCCTGCCCAACCAGGTGTACTCACGGTTACAGCGGCTAAAAGAGAGGGGGGTATTGGGACTTTAATTTAGGAACACATAAATGATGTGCGCCTCCATCCCTGTGGGACTTTAAATGAGGCAAGTAATACCTATCATAGTATCAAAATATTGACATGTTTATTGGCGTGAACAATGAAAAAACATTGCATTAAATACATACATAAATAACAGTCAATTCTCAAATGCAAGACATAACATGAAGTTTGTTGCCTAAATAAAAATTGTAACATAGCAAACAACCACATAAAAGACTTAACGTGACGTGTCATTATGATGGAATAAAATGGTCTACCTATACTCTGGTGAGATTCAATGTATTAGAATCCAAACTTGGAGATGAGGTAATAGAATTCCTATATACAAAACAAAACTGCATCCTATAAAGCTCAACACGTTTTGTGGATTGATCCACTCACCAGGAGCAGATGCTTGACTTGTCTGCAAAATATATATATATATGGACACCATTAAGTATAGGTTAATATCCAGATAGTAAGAAATGTAAGATCGGGATGAGGAAGAAAGTCCTACCCAAAATAACTTACATATGGTATTGGATCCAGCCTATGCGATATTGGAGAACAGGGGGGGGGGGGGCTGTAAATGATTGTCTAGTCCAGGAGCTGAGGTGATAGAGATCCAATGGAGCATCAGACGCATATATAACTGTCCCCAGAAAGGTGAAGGTTGCCATGTTGTGCTTGTCAGAAACCATGAAATCAGGCCGAGACAGGAGTAGTTAAATCACACTTGTTTAATAATAAAAGTAAAATAAACAAACGTAGTCAAAACATAGCCAAAGTTCAGTAACTGGAATGGATAGTAAGCCAAACCAGAAGTCAGGGATCAATGTAGTGGAACAGCAAGCAGGATCTGGAGCCAGAAGGGATGTCAGCAAAGCAAATCTTGAACAGGATTACAGGAGATAGTTTCTGTGATGTTGACCAAGGCGAAGGCTGAGATCCTTTGGGCTGGATGGCTTAAGTAGGCAGGACTGACGAGCAGGATATCATCAACAGCTGAGTAACTGTGGAGATATAGGAGCTGGCAATTAGCTCACAGCTGAGCGGCAAGCTCAGAGAAGCCCTGACAGTGCTCAATAATAAAGCTGGATAATGGCTCCAAAAATATCTATGAAGATAGATTAATGTGTGCAAATATGACAAGTTGGATACAGTGGTGGCTGGTGCTCACTATTTTGGGGGAGCAGCACAACCAACACTCACAATCCCCCCAGGGGAGGAGGAGACACAGGCGGCAATCAGGTGCTTCAAGACAACACCCCACCCGCATTGAAATCCGTGCCCAACAGGATTGAGGAAAGGCTGAGAATTGCCATATAAAAGTAAGATTATAACCTTGTATGAGCAGAAAGTGAAAATTGTGCATAGAGAGTTGCATAAAGAAAGACTAGGAAAATACCATGTGAGGTCAAGATTATCACCTAGTGTAAGAAGACAATAAAAGTAGTGCACACAGAATTGCATGGAAAGTGCCTCGCTTAAAACAGAAGCACATAGTGAGTGAAAGATATGAGTAAACAAAAAACATAGTGAAGCCAAAATCTAGATGAATTACCTTACGGTATTGCGTGATAACATAGTCCGCGGTTACAGCAGCAATATGAACTGAGCGAATGACAGTGTCTGTTGAGAGGGGCAGAATGTGGCCTGGCCAATTGGTAAGATGTCCAGAAGAGATGCGATCCTACGCTTTCACTCCTCATCAGGAACCTTTCCCTACCACTAGTACTGTCCCTAACAGAAGGGGTACCTTTCTCTGCACTACTCGCTCGCATAACGCACACCAAGCCAAAAGCCAGGGCTTTAAATAGGCTCTGCCTAACCCAAGATGGCTGCCAGAGTCACATGGGGCAACAGTGACCCAGGAAACCATAGAATAACCAGGTTCCTTCTGACTTCCTCCCCAGCTGCAGAGCCGCTGTGGTTGAATGTCACCTGCAGTGGAGGAAACAAACCGCACCAGCCTACAAGCTTTAAAACTGTCCCCACCCCCCCTCCAAACACCTATGCTTACTAACCTGTGTAAGAAAGGTTACCTATCTTCAGGCCGACCCAGGCAGGGGAGGAGGGAGAGGAGGTGGCGCCAACAATAGATTGGCCATTGAAGCCTATAGGTAACGTCACCACTCCAGGCTTAACCAGCCACTGTTGAAGAGCTCTCTCTTCCCTCCCCTGCAGCTGCCGCTGGCTGACACAGGGGAGATCACGTGACCGAACCAGAGTGGACTGAAAATAGGTAAGTATATACATCTTTCTAATGTAGGTAAGTATATACATCTTTCTTATACAGGTTAGTTAGCAGTGGCGGTGCGTCCATAAAGTTGTACAGTGCCACCCCCTCTCTCCAGCCACCCCCTCTATGACCAGTGGATATCCATGGCTGCCACTGCCACCCCCTATTTAGGCGCCGGACCCTTTTTGGGCGCTGGTCGTCTGAATTACAGCAGCGGGGGGTGTTTTTGAAGCACCTGATTAAAGCCATAGGCTATAATAGGCATCAAAAAAGGTGACCTGCGAGCGCCATGCTTGGTGCCCACAGTTCACTCAGGTGTGTTAGAACAGCGAATATTTGCAGTACTAGCACTGAACCGCATCTCCGCCATTCAGGTGTTTGATGGGCACAGTGGCAGCATTTGATGGCACAGTGGCAGCGTTTGATGGGCACAGTAGCAGCGTTTGATGGGCACAGTGGCAGCATTTGATGGCACAGTGGCAGCGTTTGATGGGCACAGTGGCAATGTTTGATGGGCACAGTGGCTGCAATTGATGGCACAGTGGCTCCCAGTTTGTTTGCGGCCCCCGACCATACATTTTTAGCACCAGCCGCCACTGTTAGTATAGGTAAAACAAAACCAAAGAAAATTCCCAGCTCAACTTACCGGTTGCATTATTATTTCATTGTCTTTCTTGAACTGGTCACGTTATCTTTCTTGAACTGGTCACATTCATGCGTAGAACACTTGGCCGATGGTATTATCCCACGACTGACTCCGAAAACACTCTCTGAATGGTTCGTTGCATTTCTATGAATCCACTTGAACACACATTCTTGACAAAAACCTACTAAAATAGGAGTGCCCTCTAATTACCTTCTAGGTGGTGTATCCACTTGCCTACCGTGACAATTTTGTAATTTGCAGCACATCTTAAAATCTGCATTTTTTTGCTAGAAATTACTGTAAAAAGTATACGTTTTTTTGAAAGCAGTGACCCTAGAAAATAAAATGGTGGTAGGTGTAATTTTTGTGTGATTTGTTGCATGATATTTGTGCAGTTATTTATCAAATGCTAATTTTTCAGGAAAAAATACACTAAAATAAATTTTAGCGCATACAGAAATAATAGTATACCCAATTGCTTCCTCATAAAAATGATTGGGCAGCTCTGATGTTTTATCGGAAAGCCCTTTTGCCGACTCGTGAGCTTAATTTAACCACTTGTCTACCATGCCGTTTATAAACATACCACCTTGCTAGACAAGTGGCTAATAATGATTGATTTGGGCTTATTATTTGAACCTATTTGAAGTTACAGAAACTGTCAAGTCCACTTTTACCTTTTATAGATAAGGAATCGAAAATGGTTTTGTTATTTTGGCTGATGAACATTGATCATCAACATTGATTGAAAGGTTTGAATACTTTGTCTCATTGCTTTGTCTCTTCAAGATAAATCACCTTGGACAAACATTGTGCTCGTTCCTCTCTCCTTCCTCTTCCCTGATCTCTCTATTTACTAAAGCTGGATTCACCATCGACCAAAGAGGGATCACTTTGATGCAGTTGGCCATATTGAACATATATTGCAATTTATATGAACCATGTTTTTCTATGCAGAAGTTGGGTAGAAATATTCATGCCGTATATACAGTATATATTTGCATAGTTGCCAACATAAGTGTGCACAGCCTATTGCATTAGCGTGCGCACTAGACATGTGCGGTTCGCTTTGTTCCGAATTGAAATCCAGACAAAGTTTCCTTTTTTGGAAATTCGGATGTATCCGAATTTCCAAATTACAATAGTACCGAATTTAAATGAATCCGAAATAACAAAACAAAAATTTGAATCGTTTTCAAATTTGATTCGTTTTTGAATTCACATACTTTTCAAATTCGAATACTTTTCAAATTTTTTTTAGAAAAGTTTTCAAATTCTAATAGTTTTACGAATTTCCAAGGAGAAAAAAATGAATAGAAAAAAAAATAATAGAATAGAAAAAAAAATAATAGAATAGAAAATAATATAACAGAAAATAAAATAATAGAATATAATACAGTAAAACAGAACAGAATCGAAAATAAAAGAACAGAATAGACTAGAATATAATAGAAACAAATAGAATAGAATAACATAAAATATAACCATCTTCTGAAATTCAAATTTCAAAAAGAATTTGAATACATAAGAAAAGAATAGAATAGAAAAAAACAAATAGAATAGACCATAATAGAATAGAAAAAAAAACAATAAAAAAAAAAACCAATAGAATAGAAAGAATATAACCATTTCCAAAAATTCAAATAGAATCGATTCAAATTTGAATAGAATAGAAAAAAATACATTAGAATAGAAAATAACAGAATAGTATAGAAAAAAACAACAGAATAGAATAGAAAGAATATAACTATCTTTGAATTTCGAATAGAATGAATTTGAATAGAAAAAAATACAATAAAATTGAATAGAAAATAAAATAATAGAATAGAATAAACAAATAGAATAAGAATACAATTAAAAAACAATAGAATAGAAAGAATATAACCATTTGCCAAAATTCAAATAGAATACATTTGAATAGATTAGAATAGGAAGATGGTTATATTCATTCTATTCTGTTGTTTGTTTTCTATACTATCGTGTTATTTTCTATTCTATTCTTTTCTATTCAAATTCAAATTGATTCTATTTGAATTTTGGAAAATTGTTATATTATTTCTATTCTATTCTATTGTTTTATTAATTCTATTCTTTTCTATTCTATTCGAATTTCAGAAGATGGTTATAATCTATTTAATTATATTTTTTTTATTATTTTCTATTCCTTTCTATTCTATTCCATTTTTTATTTTCTATTCTTTTCTATTCTATTCAAATTTCGGAAGATGGTTATAATCTATTTAATTATATATTTTTTATTATTTTCTATTCCTTTCTATTCTATTCCATTCTAATCCTTATTTTTATTTTGTATCCTATTTTGTTCTGTTTTACTCTATTATATTATATTCTGTTATATTATTTTCTATTCTATTCTATTTTTTTCTAGTCTATTCCTTTATTTTCTATTCTATTTGATTCTATTTGGAAATTGGAAAACTATTCTAAATTGATTTGAAAACTTTTAGAATCGATCCAAATTAGAAAATTTGAATCGATTTGAATACGAATAAGTGTTAAACAAATTCCGAAAATGAAATAAACGAAAATTTAACTAAACAAATTTATGTAAATAAGGAATTGAAATGGGTAGGTTTTGCATAATAGCCACATAATACCTATGTTTATGATTATTTGAAGATTGGGTGAGTCTGAACCAGGTTTTTACTGTTGAAGTTATAAATGTGAAACAATGTGAAAATGTGAAACAATGGCTACATGTATGAATGTGAATTTAAATGCATGTGTAAATGGGCTGTAAAGCATGTAAATATACCAAGCTGAAATATTCCAAGTGAACCTGCTTAATGAAAATCTGTCCGTCAGGGGTGAGCAGAGGTGCTCTGTGGGGTAGACAAGGGGTCAGTTGTGCTTAGTGGGGGAATAAGGGGCCTTAGTCCTCTGTGGTGTGGCCAAGAGGGGCAGTGGTGCTCAATGAGATTGATGGGGGGAGCAGTGGAATTCAGTGCAGTGGACAAGATGGGGAGTGGTACTCAGTGCAAGGATAGGGAGCATTAGTGCTCCGTGGGAGGATCGGGGGTATTAGTACTCAGGAGAAAGGGCAGTGGTGCTCAGTTGAGGAATAGGGGGCAACAGTGCTAAGGGGGGTGGAGGGGGACAATGGTGCTCATTTGGGGGTAAGGGGTGTTAGTGCTCAATGGGGTAGACGGGGAGCAGTGGTGCCCAGTGGGGGGAGAGGGGCATTTAGTGCTCAATGGGGTAGACGGGGAGCAGTGGTGCCCAGTGGGGGGAGAGGGGCATTTAGTGCTCATTGGGGTGGACGGAGGGGGGGAAGCAGTGATGCTCAGTGGGATGGACAGGGGGCAGTGTTGCTCAATTGAGTGGATGGGGGCATTGGTGCTCAGTATTGTAGTGATCTAATATGATCGTTCGTATATGGCATGTAGTTAATAATAAAAGTAATGTCTTCCGCAGCAAACCCAATTCTCCAGAGAGAAGCACTTTATTGACTTCTAAAACAGAACATTCTTGCAGATGATAAAAAATCAGTCTTGTAGTAGATGACAATCCAACAGGGCATAATCACGACAGTGCTAGTAAATATTTAGAGCCCCATGGAACCATGTGACTCTTGGGTGCCTTCATAAGAACACACACTTCTAAACAGATTGAACGTCCTGTTATATCCCCCACACACACTGAATGGCTGAGCAATTTGATTGGCCGTTTAAATGCTTTGATCTGCTCCTGTCTTTCAGAGTGACAGCAGATAACCCCAAGCTGTGAACAGCTATAGTTATAAAGCTGCCCCAATCTACATTCTTGCATATTCCCCCTTTGCTATGTGTGAATACTGATTAGATTAAGATAATCATTATCTGTTCCCCTTTGATATGTGGCAACAAACCCTCTTTTAATATGCGCAATTAGATTAACAGCTACCAAAGTGGCCTGCCTAGAATAAACTTGTCTTAGAATGCCTAAATAGAATGCTTATACGAACTACATGAAAAACACTACATATATCTAATATATATATATATATATATATATATATATATACATATATATTAGATATAACGTACTACAAGTATGTGTGGGGGGATAAATGGCAACAGTACTGAGTGGCGTGGAGAGGGAGGTTAGTGGTGTTCAAAGAGGTGGACAGGGGGCATTGGTGTTTAGTGGGGTGAACAGGGGAGAATTGGTTCTCATTGGTAGATAGTGGGCATTGGGGCTCAGTGGGGTGGGTAGATGCAGAAGTGGTGTTTGGTGTGGTGGATGGGGGGTTGTGGTGATTGGTGGGAGAGGGGGGCATTGGTGCTCAGTGAGGGGATAGAAGACATTAGTGCTCAGTGTACAGAACGAAAAAAAATCATTTTGTTTAGTTTCGTTTCGATTCGTTATTTACTTAAATTTTTTTAGTTAAATTAGTTTAATTAGTTTAATTCATTTTCGGGATTCGTTTTGTTTATTCGTTGTTAAATCGATTCGAAAAGTTTTCAAATCAGTTTCAAATAGTTTTCAAATTAGAAAAGTTTTCGAATTCAAATAGTTTTCCAGTTTTCAAAAAGAATAAAATAGAATAGAAAATAAAGGAATAGAATAGAAAAAAAAATATTTTTTTCTATTCTATTTTATTCTCTTTGGAAATTGGAAAACGATTTGAATTCGAAAAGTTTTTGAATTTGAAAACTATTCAAATTCGAAAAGTTTTTGAATTCAAATTGGAAAACTATTCGAATTGGAAAACTATTTGATAACTATTCGAATTTCGTTATTTTGGATTTGTTTAAATTTGGTACTATTCTAATTCGGAAATTCTGAGTTTTATTTGGGACGAAATGAACCGCACATGTCTAGTGCTCAGTGGGGTGGACAGGGAGTGCAATGGTGCTCATTGGGAGGATAGGGGCATTAGTGCTCACTGTGGGACTCAGTACTGTGCTGGAGGATTCTGTTACTGATTCTCAGAGGTTCCTGCTTGTCTCACTGATTGCTGCTGCTGGGCACTTCTGGCTTAAGCCAAGGAGTCAATGTCTACCAGCATAAGAGATACAGGGCGATGTAAGGGAGATGCAAGAAGGTCCTTCAGCTGTAGATATGGACCGAACACCCCCCGGTTCAGATTGTGCCATAACTCTCGAACATTACAAAAGTTCATACCCGAACCGCAAACCCCATTTTGAAGGCTTATATGCAGGTTATCGCCCACAAAAAGGTTATGGGGCCCTGGGTGACATGTACTAATGCAAAAAAAAAAAACGTTTAAAAAATATTGTTTTTAAAGGAGCAGTGATTTTAACGATGTTTAAAATGAAAAATTCCTTAAATATAGTGCCTGGGGGGGGAGGGGGTCCTCTTAGTCTGCCCGTAAAGTGGAGCATCTGAACGATGTATAAAACATGCTGCAGCAAAACTGACATTTATTGAGAAAAAAAATAACATGTACATTTCCGGCAATACAATATCATTGCCGGCAATCCAAAAATTAAAAAAAAACAGCGTGGGGGGTCTGGTATGGGGTTTAAGGGGAACCAAACTCCAAAATAAAATTAAAAAAACGGCGTAGGGTGCCCCCCACAATCCATACCAGACCCTTATCCGAGCATGCAGCCCGGCAGGTAATGAAACATACCAGGCCACAAGCCCTCAACAAGGTGCTTTGGGGCTACGCCCCCTGCCCCAAAAGCACCTTGTCCCCCTGGGCTGTGGTTGCGGGGGTCTGGGGGCAGGGGGCTTATCGGAATCTGGAAACCCCCTTTAACAAGGGGGCCCCCAGATCCTGCCCTCCCATGTGAATGAGTATGGGGGTAAGTAGTACCCCTACCCATTCACAAAAAAACGTCAATAAGAAATAACAACACACACACAGTTTTTGACAATTTCTGTCCGCAATCTGACAGTTCTTAAATAGGTAAAGGGCGGAGCCACCTGGCAACGTCACCTGGTGGCACCACCCAGTGTGACGTCAATGATTGGTGCATGCTGGGTCAGTGACATCACCTGGGGGCGGTGCCACCAGGTGATGTCGCCAGGTGGCACTGCCCCTTACCTATTTAAGAACTTTCTGATGGCAGAGCAGGCAGATGGCGGTTAGCCATTGTCGCAAGCGAAGTGTTTCTTTTTTTCGAGTCCAGCAGTGGCGACAGTGTCATGATTGACAATGCATCTACATCGAGGGACATTTTATTTTTTATTTTAATAAAGGAATTGTCAAAATCTGTGTGTGTTTTTATTTCTTTTTGACACTTTTTTTGGTGAATTGGTACCATACTCATTCACATAGGTGAGTGGGGCCGGGATCTGGGGGCCCCCTTGTACAGATTCCGATAAGCCCCCTGACGGAAGACCCCCACAACCACAGCCCAGGGTTAAGGGGAAAGAGTCCATTGTCCCCATCAACATGGAACAAGGTGACAAGTGCTTTGCTGCCCCAAAGCACCCCCCCATGTTGAGGGCATATGGCCTGGTATTTGTTTAAAATTTTGCCCTTAAAACCCATACCAGAGCTAAAGGTCCTGGTATGGATTGGGGGGGGGGGGGGGGGACCCCACGCGGCTTTTTTTCACATTTTTCTATTGCCCGGCAATATTTGATTTTTCATTCGGCTGTAGTTAAGGACATGGCGGCCCGCTCCTTAACAACCAGCTATTCACTATGCCCTGATTGGGCAAAGCTTTGCAGAATCAGGGCTTAGAATGCACTGTGCATTGTGGGGTGCTCGGGGGGCGAAAAAAAAGGGAAAATTTGGTTGTTCTCCAAACGGATGAACAGGCAATGTTTGGGCTGATCTTTTGCTGAGCTTCAACTGTTTACCCAACTCTATTCAGCTGATGGCTGTCTTGAAAGTTGCCTACTGCTTTTAGACACTAACACAAGCAAGAAAGTATTTGGCATTTGCCAAGATGTATAGCCGTGTAAAGAGGGTTCATTTAGAATTTTCAGAGGTCATACCCCTCGTATAAAACCTCATAGATTATATGTAAGCTAATTGGATTTGAACAAAGAAATCTCTCCATTTCTTAAGTTGGATTGACAACTTTATGCACATTTTTAAATGCATTAACAATCATACTCTGCCATTATCCCTGATAGGCCATATAATGCATGTTGGCAAATCAAAAAATGGACAATGCACAAATATAAACCTCTTAACTATGTTAAAGTGAGAAAGGAGGGCATTCTAGAGCACCTAAAAGTGGAACTTCCGCTCATTTGTCTCCTCTCCCCCTCCGCTGCCACAATTGGCACCTTTCGGGGGGAGGGGGGACAGGATACTTGTCTTTGACAGGTATCCTGTTCCCACTTCTGGGAGACCGGGGCTTGTGACATGACCCCAGGCTCCCTCCTCCTCCCCCTGTCGCCGGGCCAGTAGGAGAGAGGAGCGGGGCTTCACGCATGTGCAGTAGGGTTCCTGGCGTGAAGCCATAAGGCTACATTGCTGTGTTCCCTTACCCGCAATGGCGGCAGCAGCACCCGACAGCTGATAGAAACATCAGCTGCGGTGCTGACATCGATGGACTCCAGGACAGGTAAGTGTCCTATTGTTAAAAGCCAGCAGCTGCAGTATATTTAGCTGCTGGCTTTTCATTTTTTTTTTTTTGTCAGGAGGTACACCGCTTTAATGACTTTAATTGTTTATGTGTTGTAAAACATATATAATTTTACAACAGCTCAGTGACATATTGGATTCGGTAAACTTTGCATATTTTCCATATAATAAATATGTTTATGAGCAGTTAAAGTGCGGTTGACTGTGAACCAATTTTTTATTGTTGAAGTGAGTAATGTGAACCAGCACCATTTAAAACAATGGCTAACCTATGTACGTGTATCAATGTGCATTTAAATACATGTGTAAATGGTCTCTAAAGCATGTGTACTGAAATATACCAGGTGAACCTGCTTAATAAAAATCTGGCCTTCAGGGATGAGCTCAGGCATGTTTGGATCTCAGTCCAAACCTGCACTAGCTTTCCTGCCAGGTGGCTGTGAAGGCACCCCAGCAATTATAAGTGGCCAAGGCATTCTCTGCTTTGCACCCACACATGTCTCTTGTACAGGGGTGGACTAACCATTCGGCCACTCGGGCACTTCCCGAGGGCCCCGGGCGACTAGGGGGCCCCATCAGGGTTGCCAGCCTCAGTAAAACCAGGGACAGTATGTAAAAATCTGTGTTTTTTTTTTACATCTGTTTCTGAAATGTCCCTTACCGACATCCTTTTGGTCTAAAAATCCAGAGATTATAGCTGCCCCACCTTTCCAGTACCTTCTCAGCCAATAGAAACATGTCTGTGTATACTGTGTATACTGTGTGATTGTATACTGTGTGGCCCCATAATCTCTGATTGCCTGGGGGCCCCATAATCTCCTATTGCCCGGGGGCCCCATGAGTCGTCAGTCCGCCCCTGGTCTTGTATATGTGTGGCTATGGGCCAGGGAATGTCTGGGCCACTTATGATTGGCACGTCGCCATTCCAAACATACCTGAGTTCATCCCATCTCACCATCAAACATGTCTCGAGACGTCTGATAGTATGACTGTCCTCCCATACATAGGGCCACTTTTGACATCCATAAAATGTATTAGGAAGCCCCTGTATAGGGGGTTAGAGCTCTGTCTCACCATCTCTCCTTCCAAAAATGCTGGCCATCTTGCTTGTATTCTCTTCTAATTCACTGACCCACAACAAATATGAAGTTCAGGACTTCACTCCATAAATGCTTGTTCAAAGTCAACGACTAAAACATTGAAGCCATCAGATCAGTGTAACAGTGAGATAACTATTATTTTCAGAGGTCACCAGTGGTGGCTCCCATGCTTCTCCCAGTGCTGGTTTCCTTTTACAGGTAACCTTTCTGGGTAACGTATAGGTTGCCATTGCTAACCTCTTCTTTTAAAAGTTCTATTCGCCTGTCTTTCATGCAGATCCAGTGGCTTGTAGGGAGGTGCAGCATGGTGCTGCGGCAAAAAACACACAGAGTCTAATTGCAGAGAACAGAATTGTATTGATGTAGAATCCAGTAATTCACAACAAACCCAGCAGGAAGGCACCCGACCGGGACACTCACTGCAATATCAGCAATGTGTAGCAAAGCAGGCCTAGTTGTGCCGACAGCGTCCGTCTTGAGGGGTGAAATGGGGCCTAGCCTGTCCTGGCCTAAATGGGGAGGTCTCCAGAAAGATGGTGTGTCCATATCCTTTCTCTACTTGACTGAAACTTCTCCCTCACGCTAATCATTGTCCCTGTCCGACAAGTGATCTGTCCCTACACTACCCACACGCAAAATGAATGCCAAGCATGGGAGCCAGGGTCTTAAATGGGTGTTTCAGCTTAAAACATTTTTTTTTTTTTTAAAGTCAGCAGCTAGTGGCGGGGGGAGGGAATGGGCGTGCTGACGTAACGATCAGCATGGAGGGAGGGACCTGAGCCCGTCAGCTGTTGAGGACTGGAGCGAGGCTGATGTGAACGCCGGCTCCCCGCTGATCCCGACACCCGAAGACTGCCGAGACGGCGTGCCTATGCCCGGAGCATTACACCAAAGCAGCCCCTACCTAGACCGGGCCCGGAGGTCCCATGAGAGTACCCCCGGAGGGGGCTACGTTTCCGGGTAGTGGCGGACCTACGTATGAGGTCCTCGTTTCGGCGGTTCGTTCGGCTCTCCCGTCCCCCTCATCCACCACGCCGCCAGCCTGCCCGCCTTCACGCTCGCTCTCTCCTCATACCCCGCCGGTCCTATCCATCATACAGCACAATGACAACGAAACGATAGCAACAATCGCGAAGGTCTGTGAGTATTTTCCCTAACATTACCTCAGGAGGGAGAAGTCGGATGTGAAGGTAAGACAAGTTTGGTACATCTAGGGGATTGAGACAATCTGAAATGCTCCCAGAAGATTTCATTTCACCTGCCGAACACTTTGAAGGGGTATATAAAAAAAAATGAAGAACTGTTGTGTACTTTTTTATGAGAAGCTTACTTGAGCTATTATTGTTGTAAGAGCTGCACATTTAACATATTTCCAGCACCTGAAAAGACTGAGGGGAAGGCAAGAATAATCCGGCTTACGATTGGGGTAGACAGACTTCTGGATTGAACCTAGAAGCCCACATTTCGCCTATTGCACACCCCGAAGGGAGACAGGGAAGGGATAGAAGGAAGGGGGAAGAAAAAAAAAAAAAAAAAAAAAGAAAAAAAAAAATACAGGAAGACAACGGATGTATAACTCATGCATAAGTAGCTTGATGGAAGAGTTGTGGTGGCAAGATACTATATACAGGGCACACATAGCGCAATAAGCATAAAACCTGGATACGCACCCTCGTGGTGAGGGGGTGAGGGGGATCATATCTCTAAGAATGCTGGAAGATATACAACTATCCTGACTTAAATAAAACCAGCAGCAGGGATATATAGAACGGCTGCGGTGAGGTCTTGTGAGCTATAGGGTCGCTTGGGTATTTTCCGCCCTGGAGACAACATACCTCAGCTTCGCCAAGTAGCCTCAGAGCCCCATGGACCCCCCCTTCTTTTGAGAAACTGTCAGGTGCATAGGATGAGGACTTAATTCAGGGATTCTGGAGGATCAGCAAAGGAGAAGGAAGAAGAAGAGAAGGGAAAACATTAATATACCCCACTTCTTCTTTTTTTTTTTTTTTTCTCTCTCCCCCCAATAAAGGGGCATAGCGACCCTTGGAGGCAAGTGAATTGAGGGGGGTGCTTATAAGACCGCCACTATACGCCGCCTAGAAATAGAGTAATACACTATTCATTGGCCAACAGGGGAAGTGTATGAAACGGGACAGAGTCGGAAACCACTCTATCCCATCGCAGGGGGGGCGTCAATACAGGAGTTTAGCTCTGACGTAGCCCAGACCACCCCAAAACGGACTCAGGTATCCGGGGCCCTCCCCACACTGGGGCCATACTCTGGGGCCATACTCAAAACCAGGAAGTCAGAATCTTTAGGACATTTCCCATATTCTCAGGCACAAGGAGGTGGCGGATCCCTCGGAATAAAGGGGACTCCCAATACAGAGAAGAAGACGCTAGAGTCCCAGGACCCTCCATCTGGAGACACGCCCGCCTTTAGCCGGCACCTTGGGGAGCTCAGTCTCCCAGGGGGTAAATTTTGGGGTTGGAACCCTAAACTCTGGGGTACGAAGAAGGGGGGGAGAAACCCCTAGAAACTCCACTATTTCCCCCAGAGCAGAGGCCACCAAAGGAAGAAGCCCAGGGGGATTTCCCTAGCAACACAAGAACAGGATATAACAGGGAACTTGTTGGATGGTTTTTTTTTTTTTTGTTGTTGTTTTTTTTCTCTTCACCAATTCTGAAATAAAACACAAGGTCTGAAATAAAAAAGAAAGAAACTTGGAAAGGAAAGGGAAAGGAAAAAGAGGAGTATAAAAAAACCAACAATATTCCCCGAGAAAGGGGGAGCTCAAGGGGAAAGGTCCACGGACGGGGGCACCTCCAAACTGGGGAAGAGAATAAGAGGAAACAAAAGAAAAAACATCATGAGTAAAGAACCGAACAAAGCCCCTAAAAAAGGAGCCCCAAAAATACAGAAAAACGACTCGAGTACTATTAAACACTATCTTAGACAGGGCGGGAGCCCAACTACATCAGCAATAGACATCTCCCCTAAAGTCAGCAAGGCGAAGGAGAAACCCCACAGACCTGACACGACACACGATCAATCAAGGGCCGACCAGACAATGGAGAGTGAGGGGGACGCTGGGGGGATGGACGAGCACCCAACAGGACCCCAACCAATCTCCAAGAAGGAAATGGAGGAGATGATGGAGAGGTTGGAATCTGTGATCAAAGGCGAAGTCAATAAAGTGAGAGAGGATTTGAGCCACCTGTTAACAAGGGTCGAGGAGATGGAGAAGAGGGCGGACAACCTGGAGCAAGAAATCGCAGATTTAAAATTGCAACTAAAGACGACCCAACTGCACCAAAGGGATATGCTGTATAAAATTGAAGACCAGGAAAATAGGGACAGGAGGCAAAATCTACGACTTCGAGCCATCCCCGAGCATAGAGGAGAAGATCTTGTAAAAATCGTTAGAACGATTCTAGCTCCCTTCTCAGGAATGGGAGAAGAGCAGTTCCCCAGGACCGAAAGAATTCATCGGATAGGCAGAGCCGATTTTTCCGATGTAAACAGAACGCGAGATGTAATCGTCCGATTCAGCCATTTCAAGGACAAGGAGGAGATTTGGCACAAAATTAGAGGGAAGACACCCATAGAGTTTGAAGGGACTGAAATCCAGATCTACGCAGACTTGTCAGCACGTACCCTCGAGAGAAGACGACAACAGAGACCTTTACTAGAGACCCTACGAAATAATAATATCAAATATACGTGGGGTTTCCCCGCAAGCTTGATGGGCTCAAAAGAGGGTAGATGGGCCAGGCTGAGATATCCAGAGGAGCTGCCTGAGTTTTGTGGGAAATTAGATATTCAGATCCCAGACCTGTCGGGGTGGGTGGAGGTGGGCTAGAGGAAAAAGGAGAAGTAACAGCTTAAAAAGTAAGGCAAGGGGGAAAAAAAAGAAAAAGGAAAAAAAAAAGGGGGGTGGGGCGTGGAGGCGTGGGGGTTTGGGGGGGAGGGGGGTAAGGGGGGCCCCCTGAAAGGGGAAGCCAGGTCCTCAAAAAAGCCCACCTACCTGCCAGGTAACAACGGGGCAGGGGGGGGGGGGGCTCCCAGGGGCGGGCTCGGATCCCTGCCTCTCCAGAGATCTGGAGTCCAGGGGAGGCCAAGTGACTGAATGGCACCCCTTGACTCAGAGACCCAGGATTGGGTAGGAGGGGGTAGAGAGGGGAGGGTTAGGGAGGGGGGGGGGGGGGGGGGGGGGGCGGAGGGGGAGGAGGGGGGAGGGGGGGGGAGTGAGGGTTCGGGAAAGGGGGGGAGGTATAAGGGAGGGAGACCCAGCCGCTGGGGGTCGCACCAGGGAAGCATAGGTCAAAACAACACAATTAGATGACAGAAATTAAGTGTCTCACTTACAATGTGAGAGGGCTAAATGCCGCGAGTAAGCGGCACAGAGTGCTACAGGAGGTGGAGCGGTATGGGGCCGGCTTGGTCTTTTTACAAGAGACCCACATATCTCTGACATCAAATATTAAACTCCATTCTAAAGCCTTCCCCACTTGGTACTATAGTGATACCATATCAAGTAGAACCAGAGGGGTGGCAATAGGGATGGCAAAAGATTTGCAGTTCAGCCTGGAAGACAGAAAAGTTGACCCGGAGGGAAGGTACCTATTTTTGAGAGGGGCCCTCTTCGGGACCACATATACTCTCGCAAATATTTACGCTCCCAATGTGAGATCACCTGAGTATATGATCAAAATCCTCTCTAGCCTAAGGTCCTTCAGAAGAGGATACCTGGTGCTGATGGGGGACCTAAACCTTACCCTCAGTCCGGGTATGGATAGTTCGTCTTGTGCACAGGGGATAGGAAATGCCCAACTGAGGGCCCTTAAGAAAAAGATGAGTACGGAACAAGTAGTCGACGTGTGGAGAATGCATCACCCACTCATCAAAGATTACACATTTTTCTCCCCTGTGCACAAGACGTACTCTAGACTGGATTACATATGGGTAGATCACGGCTTATTAGATAGAGTAACTGACTCCAGGATCGAAATAGCATCCCTGTCAGACCATGCCCCGGTGAGCATGAGCCTGAGCGTCCCAGAATTTAAACAGCCTAGCTGTGGTTGGAAATTAAACAACGAGTTGCTGAAAGACGAGGAAATAAGAGAAAGCGTTAGAAAAGAACTAGAGTGGTTTTTTCAGACTAATGACAATGGAGCCGTGAAAGAGTCTAGTCTCTGGGACGCTCACAAGGCTTTCATCAGGGGGGTGTACATCTCCAAGGCCACTTGGAAAAAGAGAGAAAGACTAAGACGAGTAAAGGAGCTAACGAACACTATACAAAAGCTGGAGCACAAACATAAAGAGGACCCCTCACAGAACCAGACTTTATTACAGGAAATAATTTTCAAGAGGGAAGAGTTAAGAGAACTTGCAGAGCAGGGGGTAAAACAAGTATTTAACAGAGTGGCCAAAGAGCGTTACATCTTCGGCAATAAGTCAGGGAAACACCTAGCGAGGTTGCTGCAAAAAAATAAAATCAAAAATTTTATAGAAAAGATAGCCAATAAAAAGGGAGAGGTAAGGTACAGCTCAAAAGACATAGCTGCGACGTTCAGAGATTTCTACGAGGATTTATATTCAGTGGGACAGAGGAGGGGAGAAGAGGCTGGGGGGGGGGGGATAAAGCTAATGTATTTTTGAGAAATGCTAAATTACAGTCCTTGGGACCAGAGGAGAAGGAGAGGCTAGAAAGATCCATCTCGGAGGAGGAAGTACGGGAAGCCCTCAATAATTCCCCATTAGGTAAGAGCCCGGGGCCAGACGGGTTTACGGCCCTGTATTACAGAACATACAGGGAGATTTTGACACCCATACTCTTGAGATACCTGAATGGACTAGGCTCGGAGTATGGCATGAGTGAGGCGTCGCTGTCGGCAACGATAACGGTCATACGAAAGGAGGGGAAAGATGGCGCGACGTGTGCGGGATATAGACCAATATCACTACTTAATTTTGAAACAAAGCTTTATGCTAAGATTCTGGCCGAACGCATAAAGAAATGCTTGTGCAAGCTGATACACCCAGATCAAGTGGGATTTACGACGGGTCGAGAAGGGAGGGACAACAGCGTGCGGACACTGCTGGCGATCCAGAAGATGAGGGATTCACGGACCCCCAGTCTACTACTATCTATCGATGCGGAAAAAGCATTTGATCGGGTAGACTGGGGGTTCCTGTTCGAGACACTGGGTGCCATGGGTTTCGGACCGAAAATAATTCAGAAAGTAAGGGTCCTATATAGCCACCCAAAGGCCAATATTAAGGTGAACGGTGTATTATCCTCCCCTTTCGAAATGCATAATGGGACTAGGCAGGGCTGCCCCCTCTCCCCCCTCCTCTTCATCCTCTCTTTGGAACCACTATTGGCTACAATAAGGGGAAATATAGACATAGAGGGATGCAAGGCGAGGGGAGAGGAACACAAGTTGGCGGCTTTCGCCGACGGCGTCCTTTTCTATGTCAGCTCCCCGCTTAAATCACTCCCTAATATTCTGAAGAACGTCGCGGCGTATGGCGAGGTCTCAAACTTTAAGATCAACTTGGCGAAATCCTCAATCTTGAATATCAATATAAATAGAGTAGAAAAACAAGCTCTGATGAGGGAGTACAACTTTATGTGGAAGAAACAAATTAAATACCTTGGTATACAGCTGAAGAACAGTGTGGGGAAAATGTTTAAGGCCAACTATCTACCTCTATTAGACGAAGTAAGGAAAAAATGCCAGGAGTTTAAAACTAGACCAATATCATGGCTGGGTCGCGTTAATGCGGTCAAAATGATGATACTCCCGCTGATCACCTATAAGTTGCAGATGATCCCAATATCTCTACCAGAACAGTTCCTGAGGAAATTAAAAGCTATTATTATGAACTACATATGGCAACAGAAGTCACACAGAATCTCAATACAAATTTTAAAACTAGAAAAAAGTAAGGGGGGTTTGGCAGTACCAGATATAGTCAATTATTACTACGCAACAGCCTTATTGAGAATTCCAGAATGGGGGAAGCCACATAGTGAAAAGAGATGGGTAAGTTTAGAGGAAGCACTAAGTGAAACACAGTTAGGGAAAATCATATGGAACCCACCTAAGTTTAGAAAACTAGGGGAAAAAACTCACGCGATCACAAAAAACACTTTAAAAATTTGGGATAAAATGCACAAAAACTTTAAGATTAAATTTAATTCACCACTGATTGCACTAAAGGAGAATTTTTTGTTTCAACCAGGGAGGAAGGAAATGGGAGGAGAATGGATTAGAGATGAAAATGCACGGTTAGGAGATTTAATTAGCAAAGGGAAAATTTTGACTTTTCAGGAGCTACAAAAGAAGAATGATTTGTTTTTGGTGGATGAATGGCGGTACCTCCAGTTACGCCACTTAGTGGGATCAATGCCCCCCCCTATGAGGGGACGGGGAGACCTCACGGCGATGGAACGTGTCTTTACGGCTGAGAACACTAAGAAATTGATTACAAAAATCTATAAGTTCCTACTGTCAGGGGACGGACAGGAGGTACCGCCCTTCGTCCAAAAATGGGGAAGGGAACTGGGAACACCGCACACTGGTGCCACTAAGAAAATTTTTCAACTCACACATAGTTCGGCTGTTGACGTCAAATCTGCCGAGATTAACTATAAGTGCCTCTCGGGCTGGTATCTGACCCCGGACAAGTTAAATAAATTTCAGTTAGGGGTATCTGAGAACTGCTGGCGAGGTTGCCAGGAGAAGGGAACTATGGGCCACCTCTGGTGGGACTGCCCAAAAATTAAAACATTTTGGAAATCTATTTTAAAATCTATTGAGGAGATCACGAAAGTGGTGGTAAAAGAGGACCCATGGGAAGTACTGCTGCATGATACACCAGTAGGGTCCAGGCAATACAGGAGATCCCTGGTTCCGCACCTGCTAAATGCGGCGAAGCGAGTAATTCTTAGAAGGTGGAGGGACTCCGAGAGCCCACCTCTTTGGGAATGGGTGGACGCGGTAGAAGGGATCTATACCATGGAGTGCCTGGCAAACAGTGTGATTGAGGAAGGGGAGGACACGAAAGCCAAATGGGAGGGGTGGAGAAGGTTTAAGAGGTCATGGAGCTATGTGGAAGCCTTAAGAAATAAGTGAGAGAGAGATGCGGAAACATAAATAAACGTTGAGTAAGGACAGGAGCGACCCCAGCGGCGGGGGGGAGGGAGGGTAGGGGGGAAGGGGGGGCAGGGGAAGATAAGGGATTTGGTTAAGATTCGAGAGCCTTTCTAGAAATAGAGAGAGTTGGAGAGGCCCCGTTCATTAAGCCCTTATAATGAGCTATACAGAAGAATAATTTGCTTGGAATTGTTGAGTGCTAACTTTATCAAAAGCAAAAAAAAAAAAAAAGAAGGGGAAAAAAAAAAAAAAAAAAGAGAGAAGTAGTTCCACAATGATGTAAAGACATAATGAGGGACAGATGCTGAGGGCGTTACTGATTTGGTCCCAATAAGCTCTTGCTGAGGTGGAAAAAAAAAGAATAAAAAAAAAAAAAATAAAAAAAAAAAAATAAAGTCAGCAGCTAAAAAAAAAGTAGCTGCTGACTTTTAATAAGTACACTTACCCTCCCAGGGCGCCCGCGATGTCGGCCGCCGAGGCCGACATGTCCCTCGGCGCTACAGTTCCAGCGCCGCCATCCTCACTAAGGGAAACAGGCAGCATAGCCTTTATGGCTTCACTGCCCCGTTTCCTACTGCGCATGCGCGAGTTGCGCGGGGCTTTGTGAATGGGAAGCGCTGTGTTAGGGAGCACACAGTTCCCAAAACACAGCGCGCCCCATTACCCAGAAGACATCGGTGAGGTGGACAGAAGACCGAAGATCAACGAAGATTGATTATATTATTTCTATTCTATTCTATTGTTTTATTAATTCTATTCTTTTCTATTCTATTCTAATTTCAGAAGATGGTTATAATCTATTTAATTAGATATTTCTTATTATTTTCTATTCCTTTCTATTCTATTCCATTTTTTATTTTCTATTCTTTTCTATTCTATTCGAATTTCTGAAGATGGTTATAATCTATTTAATTATATATTTTTTATTATTTTCTATTCCTTTCTATTCTATTCCATTCTAATCTCTTCTTTTATTTTCTATCCTATTTTGTTCTGTTTTACTCTATTATATTCTTTTATTTTCTGTTATATTATTTTCTATTCTATTCTATTTTTTTTGTTCTAGTCTATTCCTTTATTTTCTATTCTATTTGATTCTCTTTTGAAATTGGAAAACTATTCAAATTCGAAAACTATTCTAAATTGATTCGAAATTTTTTAGAATCGATCCAAATTAGAAAATTTTAATCGATTTGAATACGAATAAGTGAAACAAATTCCGAAAATGAAATAAACGAAAATTTAACTAAACAAATTTATGTAAATAAGGAATTGAAATGGGTAGGTTTTGCATAATAGCCACATAATACCTATGTTTATGATTAGTTTAAGATTAGGTGAGTCTGAACCAGGTTTTTATTGTTGAAGTTATAAATGTGAAACAATGTGAAAATGTGAAACAATGGCTAACCTATGTTCATGTATGAATGTGCATTTAAATGCATGTGTAAATGGGCTCTAAAGCATGTAAATATACCAAGCTGAAATATACCAAGTGAACCTGCTTAATGAAAATCTGTCCGTCAGGGGTGAGCAGAGGTGCTCTGTGGGGTAGACAAAGGGTCAGTTGTGCTCAGTGGGGGAATAAGGGGCATTAGTCCTCTGTGGCATGGCCAAGAGAGGGGCAGTAGTGCTCAATGGGATTGATGGGGGGAGCAGTGGACAAGATGGGGAGTGGTACTCAGGATAGGGAGCATTAGTGCTCTGGGGGAGGATCGGGGGTATTAGTACTCAGGAGAGAGGGCAGTGGTGCTCAGTGAAGAAATAGGGGGCAACAGTGCTTAGTGGGGTGGAGGGGGACAATGGTGCTCATTTGGGGGTAAGGGATGTTAGTGTTCAATGGTGTAGACAGGGAGCAGTGGTGCCCAGTGGGGGAGAGGGGCATTCAGTGCTCACTGGGGTGGACAGAGGGGGGGAAGCAATGATGCTCAGTGAGATGTACAGGGGGCAGTGTTGCTCAATTGGGTGGATGGGGGCATTGGTGCTCAGTGTGTGTGGGGGGATAAATGGCAACAGTACTGAGTGGCGTGGAGAGGGAGGTTAGTGGTGTTCAAAGAGGTGGACAGGGGGGCATTGGTGTTTAGTGGGGTGAACAGGGGAGAAGTGGTTCTCATTGGTAGATAGTAGGCATTGGTGCTCAGTGGGGTGGGTAGGAGCAGAAGTGGTGTCTGGTGTGGAGGATGGGGGGTTGTGGTATTTGGTGGGAGAGGGGGGCATTGGTGCTCAGTGAGGGGATAGAAGACATTAGTGCTCAGTGTGCAGAACGAAAAAAAAGTATTTTGTTTAGTTTGGTTTCGATTCGTTATTTACTTAAATTTGTATTAATTTAAATTAGTTTAATTTGTTTAATTCATTTTTGGGATTCGTTTTGTTTATTCGTTTTCAAATCGATTCAAAACGTTTTCTAATCAATTTCGAATAGTTATCGAATTAGAAAAGTTTTCAAATTCAAATAGTTTTCCAGTTACCAAAAAGAATGAAATAGAATAGAAAATAAAGGAATAGAATAGAAAACAAATTATTTTTTTTCTATTCTATTCCTTTTTTTTATATTCTATTTTATTCTCTTTGGAAATTGGAAAACGATTCGAATTCGAAATGATTTTGAATTCAAATTGGAAAACTATTCGAATTGGAAAACTATTTGATAACTATTCGATTTGTTTAAATTTGGTACTATTCTAATTCGGAAATTCAGAGTTTTATTTGGGATGAAATGAACCGCACATGTCTAGTGCTCAGTGGGGTAGATATGTTCTGAGTGGGGTGGACAGGGAGGGCAATGGTGCTCATTGGGAGGATAGGGGCATTAGTGCTCACTGTGGGACTTCTCAGAGGTTCCTGCTTGTCTCACTGATTGCTGCTGTTAGGCACTTCTGGCTTAAGCCAAGGAGTCAATGTCTACCAACATAAGAGATACAGGGCGATGTCAGGGAGAGGCAAGAAGGTCCTTCAGCTCTAGACATGGACTGAACACCCCCTGGTTCAGTTTGCGCCATAACTCTCGTACATCACAAAAGTTCATACCCAAACTGCAAACCCCATTAAAGTCTATGGGACCTGAATAGTCCCCATTTTGAAGGCTTATAAGCAGGTTATTGGCCACAAAAAGGTTATGGGGGCTCAGGTACTGCCCTTGGTGACATGTGCTAATGCAAAAAAAACTTTAAAAAAATATTTTTTTTAAAGGAGCAGTGATTCTACGATGTTTAAAATTAAACAATAAAAATGAAAAATTCCTTAAATATAGTGCCTGGGGGGGGGGGGGGGTCCCCTTAGTCTGCCCGTAAAGTGGAGCATCTGTATGATGTATAAAACATGCTTCAGCAAAACTGACATTTATTGAGAAAAAAAATAACATTTACATTTCCGGCAATACAATATCATACAACAGGGGGGCCCCCAGATCCTGCCCTCCCATGTAAATGAGTATGGGGGTAAGTAGTACCCCTACCCATTCACCAAAAAACGTCAATAAGAAATAACAACACACACACAGTTTTTGACAATTTCTGTCCGCAATCTGACAGTTCTTAAATAGGTAAGGGGCGGAGCCACCTGGCAACGTCACCTGGTGGCACCGCCCAGTGTGACGTCAATGATTGGTGCATGCTGGGTCAGTGACATCACCTGGGGGCGGTGCATGTGTAAATGGGCTCTAAAGCATGTGTACTGAAATATACCAAGTGAACCTGCTTAATAAAAATCTGGCCTTCAGGGATGAGCTAAGGCATGTTTGGATCTCAGTCCAAACCCGCACTAGCTTTCCTGCCAGGTGGCTTTGAGGGCACCCCAGCAATTATTAGTGGCCAAGGCATTCTCTGCTTTGCACCCACACATGTCTCTTGTACAGGGGCGGACTGACCATTCGGCCACTCGGGCACCCCATCAGGGTTGCCAGCCTCAGTAAAACCAGGGACAGTATGTAAAAATCTGTGTTTTTTTTTACATCTGCTTCTGAAATGTCCCTATCCGACATCCTTTTGGTCTAAAAATCCAGAGATTATAGCTGCCCCACCTCTCCAGTACCTTCTCAGCCAATAGAAACATGTCTGTGTATACTGTGTGATTGTATACTGTGTGGCCCCACAATCTCTGATTGCCTGGGGGCCCCATAATCTTCTATTGCCCGAGGGCCCCATGAGTTGTCAGTCCGCCCCTGGTCTTGTATATGTGTGGCTATGGGCCAGGGAATGTCTGGGCCACTTATGATTGGCACGTCGCCATTCCAAACATACCTGAGTTCATCCCATCTCACCATCAAACATGTCTCAAGACGTCTGATAGTAAGACCTCCCATACATAGGGCCACTTTTGACATCCATAAAATGTATTAGGAAGCCCCTGTATAGGGGGTTAGAGCTCTGTCTCACCATCTCTCCTTCTAAAAATGCTGGCCATCTTGCTTGTATTCTCTTCTAAATCACTGACCCACAACAAATATGAAGTTCAGAACTTCACTCCATAAATGCTTGTTCAAAGTCAACGACTAAAACATTGAAGCCATCAGATCAGTGTAACAGTGAGATAACTATTATTTTCAGAGGTCACCAGTGGTGGCTCCCATGCTTCTCCCAGTGCAGGTTTCCTTTTACAGGTAACCTTTCTGGGGAACGTATAGGTTGCCATTGCTAACCTTTTCTTTTAAAAGTTCTATTTGCCTGTCTTTCATGCAGATCCAGTGGCTTGTAGGGAGGTGCAGCATGGTGCCGCGGAAAAAAAACACACAGAGTCTAATTGCAGAGAACAGAACTTGTATTGATGTAGAATCCAGTAATTCACAACAAACCCAGCAGGAAGGCACCCGACCGGGACACTCACTGCAATATCAGCAATGTGTAGCAAAGCAGGCCTAGTTGTGCCGACAGCGTCCGTCTTGAGGGGTGAAATGGGGCCTAGCCAGTCCGGGCCTAAATGGGGAGGTCTCCAGAAGGATGGTGTGTCCATATCCTTTCTCTACTTGACTGAAACTTCTCCCTGACACTAATCATTGTCCCTGTCCGACAAGTGATCTGTCCCTACACTACCCACACGCAAAATGAATGCCAAGCATGGGAGCCAGGGTCTTACAGGGGTATTTCAGCTTAAAAAATTTTTTTTTTAAAGTCAGCAGCTAAAAAAAAAAAGTAGCTGCTGACTTTTAATAAGTACACTTACCCTCCCAGGGCGCCCATGATGTCGGCCGCCGAGGCCGACATGTTCCTCGGCGCTACGGTTCCAGAGCCGCCATCCTCACTAAGGGTAACAGGCAGTATAGCCTTTACGGCTTCACTGCCCCGTTTCCTACTGCGCATGCGCGAGTTGCGAAGCGCTTTGTGAATGGGACACGCTGTGTTAGGGAACACACAGTTCCCAGAACACAGCGCGCCCCATTACCCAGAAGACATCGGTGAGGAGGACAGAAGACAGAAGATCAACGAAGATCACCGCGGAGTAGGAAGGAGGCAGATTAGGAAGACTGCCTAGCAAAAGGGATTTCCGTACAGGTAAAAAAAAATTTTTTTTTCTTTTTTTTTTTTTTTTTTCAAGAATATTAATGCTCTTTTTTTTTTTTTTTTAGGGTGGCCCTCCACTTTAAATAGGCTCTGCTTGACCTAAAATGTCACATGGGGCAGCAGCATCCTATCAGATAGCTTCCACAGTAACCCATAGAGGAACCATGTTTCTCTTGACTTTCTCTCCCCCTGCAATGCCGCTGCGGTTGAACGTCAATTGCAGTGCAGAAAATAGACTGCAAATGTAGCTCAGGAATTATTGTGAAATAAGTGAGTAAAACGTTAGCGATTCCACTTTAATCTGTTGTCCGCCCCATGTATATGTACTGCGGGCGGTGGCTTCCGGGTTTGTGGCACTCACAATGCGCCACCGGCGACCAACTCCCGCTGTGATTAGACACAGCAGGAGCCAATCAGCGGTTCCACATGGACCGCATAATTAGGGAAACAAAACAAAAAACGAACCTACAAATGATGAGGAATAAAGTAGGGCTCTATGGCCAAAACATAATGCATATACAAAATAGGCAGACAGACAGAGCTGCCTTAAGGACCATAACCGTGAGCCGCCGGATATGGTAACAGAAATAAATACCAAAATCAATCTATAAATATGTAACAAACTTGGTAGCTATAAAGACAGGAATCACACACCATCCCCAATAAAAGACAACGCTGTCATTTTTATTAGTGATGGTGGGTGGTTCCTGTCTTTAAATCTACCATTGACATTTTTGTGTTTAATAAAGTTTGTTACATTTTTATAGATTGATTTTGGTATTTATTTCTGTTACCATACCCTGGTGGCTCACGGTTATGGTCCTTAAGGCAGGTCTGTCTGTCTGCCTATTTTGCATATGGAAGACAGAGATCCTGTGTTTCTGCTAAGCAGGAACACGGATCTCTTTCTTCCCACAGTACAAGCACCTCCCCCACACAGTTAGAAAGCACTCCCAGGGAACACATTTAACCCTTTGATTGCCTTTGATGTTAACCTCTTCCCTGCCAATGTCATTGGTACAGTGACAGTGCATATTTTTAAGCACTGATCATTGTAATAGTGTCACTGGTACACAAAAAGTATTACAGACTGTCCGATTTGTCCACCGTAATGTCGCAGTCCGGCTATAAGTCACTGATCGCCGCCATTACTAGTAAAGAAAAAGAAAAAATATCAAAATGTCCCATATTTTGAAGACACTATCATTTTTGCGCAAACCAATCAATATACGCTTATTGGCTTTTTTTTTTTACCAAAAATATGTAGCAGAGTACATATTGGCCTAAACTGATGAAAAAATTTGATTTTTAAAAAAAATTTTATTGGGTGTGTTTTTTTTTCAATAACGTTTTTATTTGAAGTTATAACCATTACAGTTAAAGTGCAGTAGTCTTACAGCAAACATAATAAATACTTTCTCATGCGAGTCACAAGACTATGGTATTTCGTAAGTATGCATGTTATTTCTCTGCTAGTCAGGTTATTATAACAGTTACCTAAAGTGCTATCTACCAAACCTTCCAACTGATTTAGTAAGCGGACAGGAACTCATACGATGTACCCCTACCCATTCACCTGGGCAGTTCAGCTGGGCAGCAGACAGGAACTGCATCAGGCTGGGCACGAGACAGGTAATCAGTGGGCAGCAGACAGGAACTCATCAGGGGGCAGCAGACAGGAACTCATCAGGCTGGGCAGCACTTTTCATCAGGCTGGGCAGCAGACAGGAACATCAGGCTGGGCAGCAGACAGGAACTCATCAGGTGAGCAGACAGCCATCATGAGCAGGTCAAAGCATTTAGGCGTCATCAGATGGGGGCACAGACAGGACAATCTTTCTCATCAGAAGGCTGAGCAAGACAGGAACACCTCAGGCTGGGCACAGACAGGAACACCTCAGGCTGGGCAGCAGACAGGAACACCTCAGGCTGGGCAGCTAGACAGGAACACCTCAGCTGGGCAGCAGGACAGGAACAACCTCAGGCTGGGCCGCCAGACAGTAACACCTGGGCCGCAGACAGGAACACCTCAGGCTGGGCCGCAGACAGGAACACCTCAGGCCAAACCTTCCAACTGATTTAGTAACTGTGTTCATGGGTCTCTAGAGGACTCCTGAAAAAAGAGAGTAAAATAAGGAGAGAGGGAGGGAGGGAGGGGGAGTGGTGAAGAAGAGAAAAAAGAAAAAGAAAAGGGGGGGGGGATAGGTTGGTATCATCCTGTGTCAGTCTCCGGATCGTTTTGCTCCTCCCGGCGCGGTGCCACAGCTCCCAAGTCATGTTATGCTCGTCCAGGCGCTCCTGGATCCTCACTGTCATCCTCTCCATTAGCTCTACATCTCTAATTCTGGCATAGAGTGCTCCCTATGGAGGAGGCGTACTGCTCTTCCAGTTCAGTGCTATTAGGCAGCGAGCTGCTGTGAGGACGTGTCTAGTTAGCTTTTTATGTGGGGCTGGAACTTTTAGTGGTGAGAGCCCGAGCAGGTAAAATTTAGGCGTGATGGGGACCTCTTTCTCAAGAAGGCGACTTAGGAGTCGGTGGACTGAGTTCCAGAAGGGGGTTATCAGCGGGCATTCCCAGTAGATATGATACAGCGTTCCCGTGGCCCCCAGGCATCGCCAACAACGGTCCATACTAGTCGGGTGGATAGCGTGTAATACATCCGGGGTCATGTACCTGAAATGTAGTATCTTATATATATTCTCTTTATAAAGTGTACAGATCGAGGTTTTGGATGCCTGGGTCCATATGACCCTCCAATGATCCATGGGTATCTCCTCACCCAGTGCCTTTTCCCACTTAAGCATATATTTGTGTTTACCCATTGAGTCAATGGGTCTTTCGTTAAGTATTTTGTATATGTCTGATATCAGACCTCTCTGAACAGAACCTGCCAGAATTAGATTTTCAAAAGGTCTATGTGGGGAGAATTGCAGGTTCGATGCAAATGTTAGGGCATAGTGGCGGATTTGGAGATACCCGTAGAAAGCCTGCTTCGGGAGGTCAAATTTGGACTGCAGTTCTGCAAAGGAGTGCAATTTGCGTGTACGGGGATCCACCAAATTCCCATAGTGGAACAGGTTTCTTGTGGTCCAGGGGGAGGACATCTGGTGGGTGAGGCTATCTGGCATTTTAGGGTTGCGGGCAAATGAGGTCAGGTGCGAGCTGTCTGAGGACAGTTTGTATTGTTGTGCCACTTTGCGCCATAGCCTCCGAAACTGCGCCATCGGGCCCAGCAGTCGTGCGGGGTCTACTTCTGCGTTCGTGCTCCAGAGTAGACTGTTTGGGTGTATTGGGGCTAGCCATAATTTCTCTATCTCAGTCCATTTATTATACGAGTGGAGCGTGAACCAAGAGGTTATCGCCCTCAGTTGCGCTGCCTGATAGTATTTGATGAGGTTGGGGAAGGCCAGGCCTTCTGCAATACAGAACGTGGAATTCTATGTCTCCTGTAGTTCCAGGTGTATTGTAGTAAATCTGCTTGCAATTATTTTAGTTGACCATGCGGAACAGGGATAAGTAGGGTCTGGAAGAGATATAACAGTTTCGGAAGGATCGTCATCTTTACTGATGCGATTCTCCCGAATAAAGACATGTGGTGCTTTTTCCACTGTTGGAGAAGGGTTCTAATGGAGTGAAAGAGGGGGGGGGGGTTTCCTGGTAAAGGGTAGAATACTGCAGTGTTATCTTAATTCCCAGGTATTTTATTGCTGTGGCTTTCCAACTATAGGGAAAGTTGGCTTTTAGGTGTGCTACCTCCTCTGTTGAAGTGTTAAGTGGGAGGGCCTCCGACTTGGAGGTATTGATCTTATAACCCGATATGGCCCTGTAGCGTTCCAATTCCGAGTGGAGAATTGGAAGGGAGGTTCTAGGTTGAGTGAGAGGATGATGTCATCTGCAAACAAAGAGATTTTAAACTCCCTGTCCCTTACCCTTATGCTCTTAATGTCTGGATTCTTTCGGATTGTGGCTGCTAGGGGTTCAACACATAGTGCAAAGAGCAGGGGCGAGAGCGGACATCCCTGCCTGATGCCATTCTGTACTGGCAGCGGGGCCGACAAAGCGAAGGGGGTCTTGACCTGGGAGGAGGGATCTGAGTATAAATGTTGAATGGCCCTAAGGAAGGAGCCCCTAATTCCTATGTGTCGGAGTGTGGCGAACAGGAAGGGCCAACCCAGGCGATCGAACGCCTTTTCCGCATATAAACTTAGCAGCAGGGCTTGTTTGCCCTCCCTGTTCGCCACCTCCACCAGGTCTATTATCTTCCTGGTGTTGTCCCCCGCTTGACGGAGAGTCGGGTCCTTCCCAGGTTTGGGAATTACCGTGAATTACCGTGATAAAGGAGCTTTGCATGTCTCTGGGGATCAGGGTATCGTGTAGGAAGGCATTGAATAGTTTGCTCATGAAGGGAAGCAGATATGGAAGAAATTCCTTGTAATACTCATAAGGGAAGCCATCGGGGCCTGGGGCTTTGCAGTTGGGTAGGTATTTGATGGTCTGTTCTATTTCCTCATGTGTGATTGGGGCGTTTAAAGAGTCTAGGTCCCCAGATTGGAGTTGCGATACACCACTGCGGTCTAGATATTGCTGGAGTCGTTTAGTGAGTTCGGGCGAGGGGGGGTTGGTCGGGATAAAATGGCTGTTATATAGGGTCTTGTAGAATTCTGCAAAAGATTGGGCAATATCTTTAGGGTGGGAGACCAGGCAGCCTGAACTGTTCTGAATCTGATGGGGGGTCGACATTTGTGTGTGGTCCCGCAGCTTTCTGGCCAAGAGTGTGTGGGCCTTATTACCCTTATCATAAAACATCTGTTTTAATTTAATTAAGGCCTTCTCGACCTGGCCCAGGGCCAGATCACCTAGCGTTGCTCTGAGGGATGTCATTTTCTTTAAGAGAGTTAGGGTGGGGGTGGTCTGTAGTTGTTTTTCAAGGGTTCTAAGTTCCCTCTCTGTTTGAGTTGGCATGGCCTGTGCGTTCTTTTTCATGGCTGAGGTGAGGACCAGAAATCTGCCCCTCATCACCGCCTTGTGGGCCTCCTATAGTGTGGACGTGGATACCTCACCAGTGTTATTGTCCTCCAGATAATTTTTTAGGGTAATGGTAAGTTCTGTTTTTGAGGGGAGGTGTTGAAGTAGGAACGTGTTTAAACGCCAATTACAGGGTCTGCTTATTGGGGAGCACAAGTCTAGGGTTATCACTACTGGGGCGTGGTCTGACCACGAGATCGGCAGGTTCTGTACCTTTTGGGTCATACGTAGGGTGGTGTTGTTGACAAACATGTAATCTATGCGGGAGTGCGTGCGATGGGGGGCTGAATAAAAAGTGTAATGTCGGTCGCCAGGGTGATGGGCCCGCCAGGTGTCAAAGAGGGCATACCTCCTGGTTAGCTGACGGAATTGTTTTGAGTCTCTAAGCGCTCGGGATGTGGGTGCCCTGGGATCCCCCCCTCCCTGACGGTCCAACAGCAATGAGTGGGTTAGGTTAAAGTCCCCCCCCATCACTAATACCCCATGTTCTGATCTAAAGAGGCGGGCTAGTACTCTGCTCAAGAATCCGGTCTGCCTGACGTTTGAACATAGACTGTACAGAATGTAATTTCCTTGCCTTGCCATAGGCCTTGCAGGATCAGGAAATGACCTTGGGGATCGCTCTAGTGGGATGAGTATGTAAAGGGGGACCCTTGTTTGATCAGGATGGTTACTCCCGCCCACTTGTGTGGTCCCGATGATAGGTAGATCTGAGGGTAGTATCTGGAGGCGAAGGCAAAAGTGCCCTCTTTGTCAAAGTGGGTTTCTTGCACCATTATGACACTCGCTCCCGACTGCCTAAATTCCCTTAATGCCAGCTGCCTTTTACGATTGGAGTTTAATCCATGGATGTTTAAGGATAGAATTTTAGCCATGGGAGCTTGGGTGGGGGGTATATATACTCATCTGGTGTAGGTGGAGTTGTTCCGGACTGCCATGTCCAGCTGTGGGCACCGCACGGGAGGAGATCCTGGTGTGTTGGAGATGCCTTTTGTTGAGACGGTCACCGAGACAGGAAGGGAGGGGGTAAGGAAAGCTAGGAGAAAGAGAAAAGTGGTTAGTGTGGAAGAATATTGGGTGTGTTTTATAGCAGAATGTAAAAAATATAGTTTTTTTTTTCTAAATTGTCAGTCTTTTTTGGTTTATAGCGCAAAAAGTAAAAACCGCAGAGGTGATCAAATACCACCAAATTAAAGCTCTATTTGTGTGGAAACAAAGTGGCTGCAGTAGACACCTAATAGAGTTCCCAGAACTATAAATGGTAAAAATGTTATAATAAAATGGTGCTGCGCTTCATAATAAAATGAATAAAGTGAGGTGTGCAACTTGATTTAATTTGGTATAATATATGTGCAAACTATGCAATATTATGCAACCTTGGCCATTATGATTTGTGCAAATAAACAAATGAATATAAATAAACAAATGAAGCCGCACTAATAATAATATACATGAAAATAACAGTAAGTGAACAAAAAACTACAAATTATAATTTCAGTAGAATTGAACATATAAAGTCCTTCAAACGCAGGTGAATGTGTTATACATTGAGACTGGTTGAAACAGCTCCCAAACACCACTCAGACTTGTGAACCTCCACCACATGAAGTGCAAGCTTCCCAGAAGCAAGCTAAATTGTGCTTGCGGCTTACAACCCAGCCAGGGACTTTACCCAAGGGATGGAAATTGCCAACACACAATGGTCCTTGGTATGCAGTAAACAGGACATCAATCAGGGATAGGGCGACTCTGTTATCTGATTGCCAAAGACAAGGCAGTATTACCCAATAAAAGAGAACTCACCATAGTGTAATACATAATACACAAGTTTAATAGGATAAAAAAATTGCACTTACACAGAAGGCATCAGTAATAGCATAAATGGTGAAAAAAACGGCTGGCTAGCGAACATACATCCTCTCGGGAAATCAGCACGACAATGTTAGCACACCACTCCTCCCGACACGCGTTTTGTCACAAACTTCCTGGGGCACGGGTGACGCACTGGCGCATTGCGCTAAAAAGTACACACAGCGGACCACACCTCGATCTGAGTCTCGGGTGGCGAAACACAGGAACTCCATCCGGAAGTCTGGCAAAGCATTACATATGCCAGAACTTACAAAGGAGACTAGACTTATAATTTAAACCTAATTTTTTTTATAGAAATTAGATAAAACAAGGAGTAAGGAAAGTTAATATTTTCCTACACTCCTATCCCAAAGCACCGACATTGACCATGTCGTATAGTCCTCACACATATTACCGTCAAGAGGATTGCGAATAGGGTAGGAACAGGGAGGTTAAAGCCAAAAAGAAAGGGATAGGGGGAAAAAAAAACGTTAATTTCCCCGTATAAGGTCTATAATGAACATCTACAGTTGTATGCAAAAGTTTAGGAACCCCTGACAATTTCCATGATTGTCATTTATAAATATTTGGGTGTTTGGATCAGCAATTTAATTTTGATCTATCAAATAACTGAAGGACACAGTAATATTTCAGTAGTGATATGAGGATTATTGGATTAACAGAAAATGCGCAATATGCATCAAAACGAAATTAGACAGGTGCATAAATTTGGGCACACTTGTCATTTTGTTGATTTGAATACCTGTAACTACTTAGCACTGATTAATTGGAACACACAATTGGATTGGTGAGCTCATTAAGCCTTGAACTTCATAGAAAGGTGCAACCAATCATGAGAAAGGGTATTTAAGGTGGCCAATTGCAAGTTGTTGTTCTCTTTGACTCTCCTCTGAAGAGTGGCAACATGGGGGCCTCAAAACAACTCTCAAATGACCTGAAAACAAAGATTGTTCTACATTAAGGATGGGCCCGGTGCTCGATGCGAACCCACGTTCGCATCGAGCACCGGGCGTTCGCTCGCTCGGCGAGCCCAGAACTATTTTGGCCGCTCGCATCACGTTCGTGTGATGCGCGCGGCCCCGCAATGCATTGCGGCCGGCGCGGCCGACGCAGTGCATTGCTGGCTGATGATTGGCCAAGCATGCACTGTGACCCCGCATGCTTGGCCAATCACAGCCCCGGAAACTCGAAGAGCCATAATTGGCTACAGGCAGGACGCCTGTAGCCAATTACAGCTCAGGGGCTGTAGTACACGCCCCCCCCTATAAAACGCCGCCACGCCGTCTGCGCCGGTCACATGCTGTTCCGGCGCAGATTGAGCAGGCTGTTTCTGTGACACTCTGCTCGATTTAGTTAGGTAGAGAGAGAGATTCACTTGCAGAGATTGAGTTAGATAGATTCAGTTACAAAGATTGATTGACAAAGAGGGGCTTGTAGTGTGCTCGTGGCAGGCAGGCAGAGCTCCTATATTTTGTTACCAGAAGCACCTATAGGACTTGTAGTGTGTTCGTGGCAGGCAGGCAGAGCTCCTATATTTTGTTACCAGAAGCACCTATAGGACTTGTAGTGTGTTAGTGACAGGCAGGCAGAGCTCCTATATTTTGTTACCAGAAGCACCTATAGGACTTGTAGTGTGTTAGTGACAGGCAGGCAGAGCTCCTATATTTTGTTACCAGAAGCACCTATAGGACTTGTAGTGTGTTAGTGGCAGGCAGGCAGAGCTCCTATATTTTGTTACCAGAAGCACCTATAGGACTTGTAGTGTGTTAGTGACAGGCAGGCAGAGCTCCTATATTTTGTTACCAGAAGCATCTATAGGACTTGTAGTGTGTTAGTGGCAGGCAGGCAGAGCTCCTATATTTTGTTACCAGAAGCACCTATAGGACTTGTAGTGTGTTAGTGACAGGCAGGCAGAGCTCCTATATTTTGTTACCAGAAGCACCTATAGGACTTGTAGTGTGTTAGTGGCAGGCAGGCAGAGCTCCTATATTTTGTTACCAGAAGCACCTATAGGACTTGTAGTGTGTTCGTGGCAGGCAGGCAGAGCTCCTATATTTTGTTCCCAGAGGCACCTATAGGACTTGAAGTGTGTTAGTCCCATTACACACACAGAGCTATATTTTGTTCCCAGAAGCACCTATAGGACTTGAAGTGTGTTAGTCCCATCACACACACAGAGCTATATTTTCTTCCCAGAAGCACCTATAGGACTTGAAGTGTGTTAGTCCCATTACACACAAAGAGCTATACTTTGTTCCCAGAAGCACCTATAGGACTTGAAGTGTGTTAGTCCCATTACACACACAGAGCTATATTTTCTTCCCAGAAGCACCTATAGGACTTGAAGTGTGTTAGTCCCATCACACACACAGAGCTATATTTTCTTCCCAGAAGCACCTATAGGACTTGAAGTGTGTTAGTCCCATCACACACACAGAGCTATATTTTCTTCCCAGAAGCACCTATAGGACTTGAAGTGTGTTAGTCCCATCACACACACAGAGCTATATTTTCTTCCCAGAAGCACCTATAGGACTTGAAGTGTGTTAGTCCCATTACACACAAAGAGCTATACTTTGTTCCCAGAAGCACCTATAGGACTTGAAGTGTGTTAGTCCCATCACACACACAGAGCTATATTTTCTTCCCAGAAGCACCTATAGGACTTGAAGTGTGTTAGTCCCATCACACACACAGAGCTATATTTTCTTCCCAGAAGCACCTATAGGACTTGAAGTGTGTTAGTCCCATTACACACAAAGAGCTATACTTTGTTCCCAGAAGCACCTATAGGACTTGAAGTGTGTTAGTCCCATCACACACACAGAGCTATATTTTCTTCCCAGAAGCACCTATAGGACTTGAAGTGTGTTAGTCCCATCACACACACAGAGCTATATTTTCTTCCCAGAAGCACCTATAGGACTTGAAGTGTGTTAGTCCCATTACACACACAGAGCTATATTTTCTTCCCAGAAGCACCTATAGGACTTGAAGTGTGTTAGTCCCATTACACACACAGAGCTATATTTTCTTCCCAGAAGCACCTATAGGACTTGAAGTGTGTTAGTCCCATTACACACACAGAGCTATATTTTCTTCCCAGAAGCACCTATAGGACTTGAAGTGTGTTAGTCCCATTACACACACAGAGCTATATTTTGTTCCCAGAAGCACCTATAGGACTTGAAGTGTGTTAGTCCCATCACACACACAGAGCAATATTTTCTTCCCAGAAGCACCTATAGGACTTGAAGTGTGTTAGTCCCATTACACACAAAGAGCTATACTTTGTTCCCAGAAGCACCTATAGGACTTGAAGTGTGTTAGTCCCATTACACACACAGAGCTATATTTTCTTCCCAGAAGCACCTATAGGACTTGAAGTGTGTTAGTCCCATCACACACACAGAGCTATATTTTCTTCCAGAAGCACCTATAGGACTTGAAGTGTGTTAGTCCCATCACACACACAGAGCTATATTTTCTTCCCAGAAGCACCTATAGGACTTGAAGTGTGTTAGTCCCATCACACACACAGAGCTATATTTTCTTCCCAGAAGCACCTATAGGACTTGAAGTGTGTTAGTCCCATCACACACACAGAGCTATATTTTCTTCCCAGAAGCACCTATAGGACTTGAAGTGTGTTAGTCCCATTACACACAAAGAGCTATACTTTGTTCCCAGAAGCACCTATAGGACTTGAAGTGTGTTAGTCCCATCACACACACAGAGCTATATTTTCTTCCCAGAAGCACCTATAGGACTTGAAGTGTGTTAGTCCCATCACACACACAGAGCTATATTTTCTTCCCAGAAGCACCTATAGGACTTGAAGTGTGTTAGTCCCATTACACACAAAGAGCTATACTTTGTTCCCAGAAGCACCTATAGGACTTGAAGTGTGTTAGTCCCATTACACACACAGAGCTATATTTTCTTCCAGAAGCACCTATAGGACTTGTAGTGTGTTAGTGGCAGGCAGGCAGAGCTCCTATATTTTCTTCCCAGAAGCACCTATAGGACTTGTAGTGTGTTAGTGGCAGGCAGGCAGAGCTCCTATATTTTGTTACCAGAAGCACCTATAGGACTTGTAGTGTGTTCGTGGCAGGCAGGCAGAGCTCCTATATTTTGTTCCCAGAGGCACCTATAGGACTTGAAGTGTGTTAGTCCCATTACACACACAGAGCTATATTTTGTTCCCAGAAGCACCTATAGGACTTGAAGTGTGTTAGTCCCATTACACACACAGAGCTATATTTTCTTCCCAGAAGCACCTATAGGACTTGAAGTGTGTTAGTCCCATTACACACACAGAGCTATATTTTCTTCCCAGAAGCACCTATAGGACTTGAAGTGTGTTAGTCCCATTACACACACAGAGCTATATTTTCTTCCCAGAAGCACCTATAGGACTTCTAGTGTGTTAGTGGCATCACACAGAGCTCCTATATTTTCTTCTCAGCAGCACCCACAGGACTTCTAGTGTGTTAGTGGCATCACACAGAGCTCCTATTTTTTCTTTGCAGAAGCACCCATAGGACTTCTAGTGTGTTAGTGGCATCACACAGAGCTCCTATATTTTCTTCTCAGCAGCACCCACAGGACTTCTAGTGTGTTAGTGGCATCACACAGAGCTCCTATTTTTTCTTTGCAGAAGCACCCATAGGACTTCTAGTGTGTTAGTGGCATCACACAGAGCTTCTATATTTTCTTCTCAGCAGCACCCACAGGACTTCTAGTGTGTTAGTGGCATCACACAGAGCTCCTATTTTTTCTTTGCAGAAGCACCCATAGGACTTCTAGTGTGTTAGTGGCATCACACAGAGCTCCTATATTTTCTTCTCAGCAGCACCCACAGGACTTCTAGTGTGTTAGTGGCATCACACAGAGCTCCTATATTTTCTTCTCAGCAGCACCCACAGGACTTCTAGTGTGTTAGTGGCATCACACAGAGCTCCTATATTTTCTTTGCAGAAGCACCTATAGGACTTCTAGTGTGTTAGTGGCATCACACAGAGCTCCTATATTTTCTTCTCAGCAGCACCCACAGGACTACCGACTACAATGGCTGGAAGACCGCCAAGGGGAGGCAGAGCGTGCAGAGCCAAGAACACAGGGCAGGCAGGCTCTGTTTCTAGTGGACGTGGCCGTGGACGTGGACGTGGTCGTGCATCGTCATCAGCACGTGGCCATGGGACACGCGCGTCTTTGTTTTCGGCAGCTGGACATGTGGAGCCGCATCATGCTGAAGGCTTGGTAGAATGGATGACCAAGCCCTCCTCATCCTCCTCATCCTCTCTCACCCAGGCTCAGGGTACTGACAGAGCATCATCAGCCACCCCTTCCCTAGACCCACCATGTCCTCCTGAGGAGTCCCCCGAACTCTTTGAGCACAGTGTTGGGTACATGCTCCAGGAGGATGCCAACGATTCGAAGGCTCGGATGACGATACCCAGCTTGAGGAATCTGGCAGTACAGTTCCACCAGCTGCAGCTTACTGCCAGGTTTGCTCTAGTGGTGAAGAGGGAGGGGATGATGAGGTCACTGACTCCACGTGGGTGCCTCAAGGGAGAGAGGATGAGGAGGAGGACGAGGAGGAGGAGGATGCGGCGTCACATGTCCAACGAGGCAGGATGCCCCCTGGAGGCCAGGTAGAGGCCAGCACAGCAACTGTACAACACCGCAGAGCTCCGCCTGTGCAGGGCGCTGCCTCTGCACGTTATCAGAAAAGTTCTTTGGTGTGGGCCTTTTTTGAGACGAGTGCAGCAGATCGCACCACTGCTATTTGCAATATTTGTCTCAAGCGTATCTCGCGTGGCCAAAACATCAGCCGCTTGGGCACGACAAGCATGACCAGACATATGGCGACCTGCCATGCAGCTCGTTGGCAGGCACACATAAAAGACCCACACCAAAGAACTAAGCGGACCTCTACTTGCTCCTCCTCAGCTGGGATCTCCATCCCCACTACACCTTCAGTCCTCTCTGAAAGCTGCTCTGAGAGGACTGAAGGTGTAGAATTCGGTGTGTCACAACCAAGTACTTGCAGTACACCGACGTCCGAATGCAGCAGGCAAATTTCCCTGCCCCAGCTGCTGGACCGTAGAAAGAAGTACACTCCCAGCCATCCACATGCCCAGCGGTTGAATGCTAGCCTTGCTAAATTGCTAGCACTTCAACTGCTGCCTTTTCAGTTGGTAGACTCGGCCCCCTTCCGTGAGTTTGTTCAATGTGCGGTTCCTCAGTGGCAGGTTCCCAAACGCCACTTTTTCTCGCGGAAGGCGATTCCGTCTCTCTACCGGCATGTGGAGGGCAATGTCCATGCCTCGCTGGACAGGGCGGTCAGCGGTAAGGTGCATATTACCGCTGACTCATGGTCCAGCAGGCATGGACAGGGACGGTACCTTTCTTTCACGGCCCATTGGGTCACTCTATTGGCAGCTGGGAGGGATGCAGGACAAGGTGCAGTAGTGTTGGAGGTTGTTCCGCCACCACGCCTCCAAAACGCGACTACTGCTACTGGTTGTGACACACCTCTCTCCTCCACCCCCTCCTCTTCTTCTTCCTCCAGTGCTCTGTCCTTGGAACCAGCGGTGCTCCGTAGGCGTACAAGGGCTACGCAAGTACGCAGGCAAAAAGATGCCATGCCGTGCTTGCGCTGGTGTGTTTGGGGGACAGGAGCCACACTGGGCCAGAGGTTCTGGCAGCTCTGCAGGGGCAGGCCGAGAGGTGGTTGACGCCACGTCAGCTTAAGCCAGGAATGGTCGTTTCTGACAATGGCACCAACCTCCTCTCCGCCCTGCGACAGGGGCAGCTCACCCATGTGCCCTGCATGGCTCACGTCCTCAACCTGGTGGTGCAGCGGTTCTTGGGCAGGTTCCCAGGCTTACAGGATGTCCTGAGGCAGGCCAGGAAAGTCTGTGTGCATTTCCGCCGATCTTATAATGCCAGTGCTCGGCTGACTGAGCTGCAAAAGGAGCTGAACCTGCCAAGAACCGCCTAATATCTGACATGCCCACCAGGTGGAACTCAACGTTGGCCATGCTGCAGCGACTGCACACGCAGCAGAGGGCCATCAATGAGTACCTTTGCGACTACGGCACCAGGACAGGGTCAGGGGAGCTTGGTTTTTTTTCCCCACGTCAGTGGAGCATGATCAGGGATGCATGCACTGTCCTCTCACCATTTGAGGAGGCCACGAGGATGGTGAGCAGTGACAGTGCATGCATCAGTGACACTGTCCCTCTTGTCCACCTGTTGGAGCATACGCTGCGTGGGATAATGGACAGGGCACTTGAGGCAGAACAGAGGCAGGAAGAGGAGGACTTCCTTGCCTCTCAAGGCCCCCTTTATCCGGACAGTGTTCCTTCTGTCCCACCCATCACACAGGAAGAGGATGAGGAGGAGGAGGAGGAGGAGGAGGAGGAGGATTGTGTGAGCATGGAGGTGGAGCCTGGCACTCAGCATCAGCAGCAGCAGTCTTTTAGGGATGATGTACAGTCCCAACAAGCCAGTGGACTTGTACGTGGCTGGGAGGAGGTGGCTGGCGATCATGTCATCCTCAGTGACCCAGAAGACTCCGGACCGAATGCCTCAGCTAACCTACGCTGCATGGCCTCCCTGATCCTGCAAAGCCTGCGGAAGGATCCTCGTGTTCTTCGGATCAAGGAGAGGGACCATTACTGGCTGGCCACTCTCCTTGATCCGCGGTACAAGGGTAAGGTTGCGGACCTTATCTTGCCGTCGCAGAGGGAGCAGAGGATGAGACATCTCAGGGAGGCCTTGCAGAAAGGTCTGTGCAACGCGTTCCCAGAAACTGGGAGGCTACAAACTCCTGGTCCTGGGCGACGAGTTGCTGAGGCTTCGGTCAGTGGCAGAAGGAGCGGTGGGGAAGGTGGACGTCTGACCGATGCGTTCAGACAATTTTTTAGTCCGCAGCCCCAAGGTATGATCGGTTCCAGCAACCATCGCCAGCGTCTGATATACATGGTGCAGGAATACCTTGGGGCAAGGTCAGACTTGGACACCTTTCCCACCGAAAATCCTCTGGCTTACTGGGTCCTGAGGATGGATCACTGGCCAGAGCTTGCACAGTATGCAATTGAGCTACTGGCCTGTCCTGCCTCCAGCGTTCTTTCCGAACGCACATTCAGTGCTGCTGGAGGATTTGTGACTGATCATAGGGTGCGCCTGTCCACCGCCTCGGTTGATCGACTGACATTCATCAAAATGAATCAGTCTTGGATCACCACCAGCTACCAGGCACCTGAGGCGGATATAACCGAATAATTTTTAATGTCACATCCCTTCAAGACTGCCTATGCTGATGCTGAGTGACTGTCCTCTTATGTTCACTGACTATCCTCTTCCTCCTCCTCAATGATCCATGCCACAGCACCAGTGCCTAAGGCACAATTTTTCAGCCCCTGTTTAACAGGGGCGTGTACTTACAATTTTTTAAAAAAATGCTTCGCAACACGTGTGACTGCTGTGCTCCAAGTACAGTCTCTGTGAGGGCCGTGTTGCAGTGTTGTGGCACCAGCACCAGTGCCTAAGGCACAATTTTTCAGCCCCTGTTTAACAGGGGCGTGTACTTACAATTTTTAAAAAAAAAAAATGCTTCGCAACACGTGTGACTGCTGTGCTCCAAGTACAGTCTCTGTGAGGGCCGTGTTGCAGTGTTGTGGCACCAGCACCAGTGCCTAAGGCACAATTTTTCAGCCCCTGTTTAACAGGGGCGTGTACTTACAATTTTTAAAAAAAAATGCTTCGCAACACGTGTGACTGCTGTGCTCCAAGTACAGTATCTGTGAGGGCCGGGTTGCAGTGTTGTGGCACCAGCACCAGTGCCTAAGGCACAATTTTTCAGCCCCTGTTTAACAGGGGCGTGTACTTACAATTTTTTAAAAAAATGCTTCGCAACACGTGTGACTGCTGTGCTCCAAGTACAGTCTCTGTGAGGGGTTGCAGTGTTGTGGCACCAGCACCAGTGCCTAAGGCACAATTTTTCAGCCCCTGTTTAACAGGGGCGGGTAATTACAAATCTTGATCTAATAGTTCACAGCAGGGCCCATTCCTGCGCCCACCAAGAGTAACTATGAGGGCCTGCAGTCTTGTGGCAACACCGTCCACCACCACCGCCAAAGGCCCAATTTTTCTGCCCTGTTCATCAGGTGCTTGCAATTACAAATCTTGATCTAATAACTCACAGCAGGGCCCATTCCTGCGCCCACCAAGAGTAACTATGAGGGCCTACAGTCTTGTGGCAACACCGTCCACCACCACCGCCAAAGGCCCAATTTTTCTGCCCTGTTCATCAGGTGCTTGCAATTACAAATCTTGATCTAATAACTCACAGCAGGGCCATTCCTGCGCCCACCAAGAGTAACTGTGAGAGCTTACAGTCTTGTGGCAAAACCGTCCACCACCACCACCACCACCACCCCCAATTTTTCTGCCCTGTTCAACAGGTGCATGCAATTACAAATCTTGATCTATTAACTCACAGCAGGGCCCATTCCTGTGCCCACCAGTCTTGTGGCTACACCAACATCTAATAGGGCAAATTTCTGCAGAGTATATACGCCAGGCCCCTACTTTCAAACATCCAACTTACAAACGACTCCTACTTGCAAATGGAAAGAGAAAACAGGAAGTGAGAGGAAATCTACCCCTAGGAAGGGAAATTCTATCCTGTTAGATTTAATTTGGGAAAAAGGTATCTCCTCTCTACTGATACTTTATCACCAATCCTTGTTTCAATTAAAACCCCACTTTTCCAAAAACATTTGTCATTGGGACGGAAAGTGAGGTGACATGTTCTGAACAGATGTGCAAAGACAGCAAATGTTACAGGGGTGATAACCCCTCCCTATGTTCTCCAAAAAGCTTAAAAATAGATTTTTTTGGGATGGAGCTACACTTCATAATGTACCTGTTCAGATTCTACTTAAGATCAAACCTAAAGCCGCAAGTGGTTTTAAATGGCTTCTTTTTTTCCTTTACAAATGTCATTTTGTGCAAGGACAGTTCTAAACACGGGAAACACATGCCACTTCACAGGCATACTTTGGACACCCCCCAGGTACCATATTTAAAGGAAAATGTCACTTTTTTTTTTTTCACTTTATGCATCATTAAAATGACTGCTCCCGAAAAAACGTTAGTTTTTAAAAGTTCTTTTTGCATTGATATATGTCCCCTGGGGCAGGACCCGGGTCCCCAAACCTGTTTTATGACATTAACATGCATATTGGCCGTTGTAATTAGCACTTTTGATTTCGAACGTTCGCGTCCATTATAACGTATAGGGTTCGAAAATTCGCGCGAACTTTCGGTCCGTTCGAAGGTTCTGGTTCGAACCGAACCCGGGGGTGTTCGGCTCATCCCTATTCTACATTATGGTTTAGGGGAAGGCTACAAAAAGTTATCGCAGAGATATAAGCTGTCAGTGTCCACTGTGAGAAACATAGTGAGGAAATGGAAGACCACAGGCACAGTTCTTAAAATAAAATATTGGAGAGGCAAAGGAGAAGGATAGTGAGAACGGTCAAAAACAGCCCACGTACCACCTCCAAAGATCTACAACATCAACTTGCTGCAGATGGTATCACTGTGCATCCTTCAACACTTCAGCGCACTTTGCACAGGGAGAAGCTATATGGGAGAGTGATGCCTTTTCTGCACACACGCCACAAACAGAGTCGCTAGAGGTATGCAAACGCACATTTGGACAAGCCAGCTTAATTTTGGAATAAGGTGCTGTGGACTGATGAAACGAAGATTGAGGCGTTATGCATGGTGGCAAAAGAACACAGCATTTAAAGATAAGGATTAACACTTGCTACCCACAGTAAAATTTGGTGGAGGTTCCATCATGCTGTGGGGCTGTGTGGCCAGTGCCGGTACTGGGAATCTGGTTAAAGTTGAGGGTCGCATGGATTCCACTCAATATCAGCAGATTCTTGAGAAGTTGAAGTTATGCCGGGGCTGGATATTTCAACAAGACAACGACCCAAAACACTACTCAAAATCTACTCTGGGATTTAAGCAGAGGAACAAGTACAATGTTCTGGAATGGCCATCCCAGTCCCCAGACCTGAATATCATTGAACATCTGTGGGGTGATTTGAAGCGGCTGTCCATGCTCAGCAAACAAACCTAACTGAACTGGAGGTGTTTTGTAAGGAGGAATGGTCCAAAATACATTCATCCAGAATCCAGACACTTATTACAGGCTATACAAAGCATCTAGAGGCTGTTATTTCTGCTAAAGGAGGCTCTACTAAATATTGATGATTTTTCTGTTGGGGCGCCCAAATTTATGCACCTGTCTAATTTCATTTTAATGCATATTGCACATTTTCTGTTAATCCAATAAACCTAATTTCACTACTGAAATATTACTGTGTCCTTCAGTTATTTGGTAGATCAAAATGAAATTGCTGATCCAAACACCAAAATATTTATAAATGACAATCATGGAAATTGTCAGGGGTTCCTAAGCTTTTGCACACAACTGTATATACAAAAAACTACTTAGTTTACAAATAGTTTAGTGTATATTAAATTATCCCCAAATCATTGGAATAAATGGAACGTGTACTGGCATCTCCACCCCGACGAGAAAAGCCAGCCACATCAGTGGGAAAAATGAAACCATAAAAAAGAGGAATTAACCCAAATAAGTTAGATATTAAATAAGAAAAAAAAAAAGGAAAAAGGTGGGTTGCAAAGAACCAAAAAAGGGGTAAATGGTGTTCAATGAGGTCACCTATAAAAAACATATCCCTAAAAAAACAAAAAAAATTAGATTGTCCCCATAATACTCAGCCTTAACATTGCCACCCAAGACTCACATCAAGGTCACATTGATCCAAGAACACCTTAGGGGTTAAACCAACAGAAAGAAAATAAACATAAAGACTACTACACACCCTAAAAAGTTTAACTACAAAAAGGATTTATTGCTTAAAAAAAAAAAAAAAAAAAAAAAAAAAAAAAAAAAAAAAAAAAAAAATAAAAAAAAAAAAAAAAAAAAAAAAGCGAAGTACAGCAAATTCTTAGCACAAAGATCCAAGAACCCCCCCCCCCCCCCCCAGATAGTCTAACCCTCCCCAAAAATATTCCTCTAAAACCAAACACACTATGTAGGGCAACAATACCCCTCGTAAGACCGAGGGGCAAAAAGGTGCAAAAGCCCCACAATCGGCAAGCCCATCCTCCCCAATACATAGGACCCCCTTAAAGTCTTAAATAATGGTTCAAAGCCAGCACACACATCGGGCATGTACCCTTGTGGACATTGTACTGTGTGCAAGTTTGTCATGAACACCAATACCTTTAATGAATCTGCTGCAAAACAGATGTACAAAACCCTTTGTGAATTGCTCTACTACATATGTTATATAACAAATTATTTGCCCTTGTGGGAATATATATGTAGGAAAGACAATTAGAGAATTCTGCAAGAGAATGGGGGAACATATTTCCAGCATAGTCACTAAAGACGACACATCCCCAGTAGCGATTCATTTTAGAGAGGAACATGGAGCGTCTACTATTGGACTGTAATGTATGATTATCTACACACTTGAATTGTCTAATAGGAGAGGAGATTGAGAAAAAATATTATTACAGAAGGAGGCAAAATTGATTTATTTTATTGGACTCTTTGGTTTCCAAGGGGTTAAATAGCGACTTGCCATTACAATGCCTTCTATAATAAGTGCCTTGTTCATTGGTATGCACCTTCTATCTGTAGTTATTCCTTTAAACTAATTGTTTCCCTTTATTCTCTCCTATGCTATGACTAATACAAGCTCTCTCCTTGCATTTCATCTCCTATTTGCTAGCCATCGAGTATTTACTCCATTAATTTGAGACTGCCTTGCTTATATTATTCTGGTGTGGACACACTGGCTTTCAGAAACCAATGAATATACTCAAGGTTTACGATCGATCAGTGTATGACTGACTAGTGTATATTAGCCACCCTCCAGTAGTCACTGAGTATTTTATTCAGTGACTCTGGATTGTCCCGTGTGTGATATTATGGTATAGATGCACTAGCTTTCAGAAATCTATGAATACATTTAATTTTAACGATTGACCAATTTTTGATCGATCAATGTATACTAATGACCATTACATATGAGCGGGCTGCCCACGCTGGCACATAGGCATGTTTTTTTCCAGATAGTAGTAGTTTAATAATCTGCTGAGAAATTTGTGTGTTAAGGGAGGAAATATCTCAAACATATTGCTCTCAGGGTTAAAAAACAAAAAACCCTGGCCATAGGTGACTAATATGGATATGTGTTTAGTCTGACCAATTATTGCGAATGGCTATATTGCCACTTTTTAATACAATGTTGAAATAACATTGGAAGTGTCTAATAACTACAAACGGCATCCGATTATTTTTGTTGGTTTTTGTTCAGGGGAGAAAGACTGGAAGCAAGAGAGAGAGAGATACATTTATGAAAAAGTATCTAAGACGTTTTATAACTATTTTTTAGTAAGATTATCTACAGCTTAGACATTTTAATACTAGGCTGCATCCAAGTAGTGACACTGTCTTGTTTTACACCTGATGGATTTGATTTATCTACATGTGCTGTCTTCACGCTAGTAGTTACATATTAAAGGGGTTGTAAAACTTTGTGTTTTTTCACCTTAATGCGTCCTTGAACTTTATCTCGAATTCTATGAAGATACTCGTAGAAATGAAACGTTGGGTCCTCCTATGGGTACACCCACTAAAGGAACATACCAGACATCTTCTGCATTGGCAAAAACCCATAAGGTTTTGAAAGAAGCCTTTTCTTATTGGAGGGGGATTGAAGATATTCGGGGCTACTCTATCTCTAAGAGATGGAGCTCCCTTATAAACCACCTGAGACTTTTCAGGCAAGATGGTGTTTAGTACACGATCATTACACAAAATGTGCCAGTGTTTCCTAATCATATTCTTAACTTTCATATGTTGCACAGAGTAGGTTGTAATAAAGGGAACTATTGGGGTAGACCTACTCTCCTGAGGGGGCTTTTCTCTAAGTAAATCTTTCCTATCCATAAGTGTGACTTCCTGGAGGACATTTTTTAGGGAATCACTAGAGTAGCCCTTTTCTTCAAACCTCTTAGTGAGTATATCAGCCTGTACTGAGAACTCTTCTACCTCTGTGCAGTTCCACTTGAGCCGCATATATTGACTCTTTGGAACTGATCTGAGTCACGGGCCATAATGACAGCTACCGACAGGAATATAAGAATTCCTGTCAGTAGCCTTGAAGTAAGTGGAGGTGGTAAACCTATCCACCCCCACTGAAATCTTAAGATCCAAGAAATTAATCTCGGATTGGCTGGCCTCATAACTCAGGACTGTGCCCCTATTATTATTATTTAGATACCGCATAGTTCCAAATCAGATCGGCTACCATCCCATAAGGGGAGGATGTCGTCTATGTATCTTGCCCACAGCGCCACCTGGGATCTCTGTTGGGCATAGACGACATCCTCCTCCCAGAGGGCCAGAAATAGGTTAGCCAGGCTGGGAGCATATTTAGCCCCCATAGTCACACCCCTGTCTTACCTGACAAAGCGATTATCGAACCAAAAGGCTGCATAATCCAGCAGCTCCATAATAACAGAAACTTGGTCACTGGATAAACCAGAGTTACGATCCAAATGACATTTGACAGCAAACAAACCCTGATCATGTGGTATGACAGTATAGAGGGATGTGACATCGGCCGTTACCAGCCACATCCTTTCTTTAGGGGTGTATCCAGATAGTAAATTCATTATATGATGCAAATCCTTAACAAAAGAGGGCATTGCTTGAACTAACGGTTGGAGGTAGAAATCTATGTGCCTGCCCAACATGATGGGATCTTTGCCACTCACTATTGGATGACCCGGGGGGGGGGGGGGGCGAGTAGGGTTTTTATGGATTTTCGGCAAATAATAAATGATAGGCGTCTGTGCTGCCCTAGGAACAAGATAGAATGGATAGATGTATCCAATTCTGCCCGGTACTTAGCCTTAGGGTCAGAGGGTAATGGTGTATAGGTATCCCTATATGTTTTATTTCTACGAATACCTCTGTAGAATTTGAGATAAAGCCTTTTATCACGTGTTCAATAGAGGGGGTCATTTGCCTGCTCCAGTGCCCTTGTGGGCTTCAATATGTGGGCAGGACCAAACACCCCCTACAGGTGAGACTGAATGAACACATTACTACCCTTGACTGAAAAAAGGTTGAGAAACAATGCTTTGGAGGATGACTGATATATGCTTTTTTTTTTTTTTTTCCTCAATAAAATTATTATTATAAGATCAAACAAAAAAAAAATAGAGCAATTGTATAATCATAATAACATTTGTATATACAGGCATACTCCACTTTTAAGTGCGCATTGGGGTTTATTTACTAAAGCTGGAAATTGCTAAATCAGGCTCACTTCTGCATAGAAACCAATGAGCTTCCAGGTTTTATTTCCAAAGCTTAATTGAACAAGCTGAAGTTAGAAGCTCGTTGGTTTCTATGCAGAAGTGAGCCTTATTTTTCACTTTCCATCTTTAGTAAATAAACCCCATCTTTATGGACCTTGCTTTGTGCACTGGTGTGCAGTCATGTTGGAACAGGAAGGGACCATCCCCAAACTGTTCCCACAAAGTTGGGAGTATGAAATTGTCCAAAATGTCTTGGTATGCTGACGCCTTAAGAGTTCCCTTCACTGGAACTAAAGGGCCAACCCCTGAAAAACAACCCCACACCATAAAATAAAACAAGATCCATAAAGACATGGATGAGCGATTTTGGGGTGGAGGAACTTGACTGGCCTGCACAGAGTCCTGACCTCAATCCGATAGAACACTTTTGGGATGAATTAGAGTGGAGACTGCGAGCCAGGCCTTCTCGTCCAACATCAGTGCCTGACCTCACAAATGCGCTTCTGTAAGAATGGTCAAACATTCCCATAGACACACTTCTAAACCTTGTAGACAGTCTACCCAGAAGAGTTGAAGCTGGTATAGCTGCAAAGGGTGGGCCAACTCAATATTGAACCCTACGGACTAATGCCCCGTACACACGGTCCGAAATTCAGATGAAAAATGTCCGATCGGACCATGTTGTCGGAAAATCCGACCGTGTGTGGGCTCCATCAGGCTTTTTCCATAGTTTTTTCCGACGGAAAAAATTTGTGATCCTGCTCTCAAATTTTCCGACAACAAAATCCGATCTGACCTTTTCCGAATGTGTGTAGAGAATTCCGATGGACAAGATCAAATTAGGAGACCAAACCTATTGGCTACTAGCCTCTATGTAGTTCCGTCGTACGCAACGAACGTCACCACGTTCAGAATGATCGGATTTTCCAACAACTTTGTCCGACCGTGTGTGTGCAACACACGGTCGAAAAAAAAAAATCAGATGGATTTTGTGGTCGGAATTTCCGACCGTGTGTACGGGGCATAAGACTGGGATGCCATTTAAATAAAGGTGTCCCAATACTTTTGACAATATAGTGTATATTATACCAAATTAATTCAAGTTGCACACCGCACCTTATTCATTCTATTATGCAGTGCAGAACAGTGGCGGCCAGTGTTTTATTTTGGGGGGCTGCAAACAAACAACCCCCTCCGCATGCTCTAGGTAGGTCCGTCGGTACTTACCCCATAGGTTGCGGGTGGACCGTGCTCTGGCTCCGGCAGACAGCGGCTCCTGTGTCTCCTGTGTCCTCTTCTGCATCACGGTGGCTCCCGCCATGCATCTCCTCCCTCCTCCTAGGCATCCAATAGGGTGAGAGGTCTCAAGACCCACTTCCTGAATAGCCGGCATGAGGATCAGTGTTGCAATAGTGAATATTCATTCGCTATTGTCCCACAGCTGGGTGGGCTCAGAGCGCAGTGCTCTGCGCCCCAATCCCACCCTTCTTTGAAGCCTATTAGAGCCCCTGGCTGTAATCAGGTGCTTAAAAAATATACACCCTCCCATTGGAATCCATGGTCCGGCGCCCTGTATGTAGATCAGGGGGCCGGACGCATGGCTAAGGGGGTGGCGCCCGTGCACCCCTAATAGACAGACTACCGCTGGTGCATAATCATTTTATTATAACATTTTGATCTCAGGAATTATGACTTTGTCCTGATTACACCCACTGCATACTTGCTCCAGGTTAGTGACTCAAAGTACTGAAGCCAGGGACAGACATAGCAAGTCCCCAGGAAGCATTCGTACGAAATACAAATTTTTGTTAGATTCGTAAACTTTTCGTAACAATTACGAATGTTCGCTAGGATGAATTTATCATTATGAGGGGCTCCCACCATCCCTGTGCTGTGCTGACTTCCTGGGGTTTTTAACTTCATCATAACGAACAATCGTAGTTAACGAACATTCTGTCCGATTCTGTTGTAACGGAATTTGGATCCAAAGTTCGTAAACGAAATTTCGTACAAAATTCGTATGCATAAAAATTTGTATTTTGGATCCTCCCGAATGTACGAATTTCCGGAAGTTCGTACGAATTTCCAATTCGTACAAAACTAATCACACATGTCTAACAGACATAGCAAGTCCCCAAGAAGCATTTTAGAGGGATGGCAACAAATGCACCCAAAGGCAACAGATAAAGTCAAACAGTGAACTGCTAAAGCTGAGATTCATTTAGTAGACATGTGCGCTGTCAATAAATTTGTTTCGTTCCGTTCCGTATTAAAATTAATTCGTATTTCGTAATTCGTGTCCGAAATTCAACTCGGATTCGTCCGAAATACGAATTTTCGTTAAATTTGTAAACTTTTTGTAACAATTACGATTGTTCGTTATGAGGAATTTATCATTATGAGGGGTTCCCACCATCCCTGTGCTTTGCTGACTTCCTGGGGTTTTTAACTTCATCATAACGAATAATCTTAGTTAAAGTGGGGTTGCGGCCAAAAAAAAAAATGTGGCTTAAAAATCATAAAAAAAAAAAAATATTTGAAAAAAAAAATATTTTTTTACTCACCTCTAAATGCCTGTTGCTAGGGGGTCCCTCGTAGTCTGCCACCTTCATTGCCCGGGCTAAACGTCACTTCCTGTAGGCGCCGCACAGTCATCTGGGACCTGTCATGTGTCCCAGATGAGTGAGCGTCGAATCACGGCGCACGGCGACGCTCGCGCATGCGCAGTGGGTGCCTGGCTGTGAAGCCACAGCCGGGTTCCCACATTAAGAATGCCGGCGCCGCGAGCAGAGCGGGGAACGAGGGGGGGTCTCGTTCCCCCGCATCGCTGGACCCTGGGACAGGTAAGTGTCCGATTATAAAAAGTCAGCAGCTGCAGTATTTGTAGCTGCTGACTTTTAATTTTTTTTTTTGTTGGCACTCCACTTTAAGGAACATTCTGTCCGATTCTATTGTAACGGAATTTGGATCCGAAGTTCGTAAACGAAATTTCGTATTTCGTACAAAATTCGTATGCATGAAAATTCGTATTTCGGATTCGTACGAATGTACGAATTTCCGGAAATTGGTACGAATTTTCGATTTGTACGAAACTAATGTCTACTAATGTACACACGTTCGTAAATTCCGACCACAAAATCCGTCAGATTTTTGTCCGATGGATTTTGTCCAAAACTGGTGTTGCATACACACGGTCTGACAAAGTTGTTGGAAAATCCGATCATTCTGAACGTGGTGACGTTTGTTGCGTACGACGGAACTACGTAGAGGCTAGTAGCCAATAGATTTGGTCTCGTAACTTGATCTGAGCATGCGTGGCACTTTGTCCGTCAGAAATTCTCGACACACGATCGGAAAAAGTCGATCGGATTTTGTGGTCGGAAAATTTGAGATCCTGCTCTCAAATTTTTTCGGAACTACGTAGAGGCTAGTGGCCAATAGATTTGGTCTCGTAACTTGATCTGAGCATGCGTGGCACTTTGTCCGTCGGAAATTCTCGACACACGATCGGAAAAAGTCCGATCGGATTTTGTTGTCGGAAAATTTGAGATCCTGCTCTCAAATTTTTTCTGTAGAGCCCACACGCGATCGGATTTTCCGACAACATAATCCGATCAAACTTTTTCCATCGGAATATCCGACCGTGTGTACGGGGCATAAGAGACATAGCAAGTCCCCAAGAAGCATTTTAGAGGAATGGCAACAAATGCACTAAAAGGCAACAGATAAAGTCAAAAAGTGATTCATTTAGTTTATCTGCCTTTATATAATGCTATTGCTACCAAATGTAGTATGATTGTCTCAGTACTTCTGGCAGACCTGATATCATAGCATTCTGTGATATACAGTTGTCTACCTTTCTTACTCTAACATGTGTGGATAAGGTTGCAGCAGGGCGGTGCTAGGACCAGAGCTTACCTTTTTTACAGCCCCAGATGCAGAATCCTTCTGAAGACAGACATACCAGAGATTAACCTGCTGGACAGCGTAGGTGTAGAATCTGAATGCTGGATAATCATCACTCGTAGGTAAGCCGTGCTTTGATTCAGTTTAGATGCAAAGGTTTTTTTTTTACGAAAGGCAAATCCACTTTTCACTGCAAGTGCACTTGGCAGTGCAGTCGCTGTAAATCTGAGGGGTAGATCTGAAATGGGGGGAAGCTCTGCTGATTTTATCATCCAATCATGTGCAAGCTAAAATGCTGTTTTTTATTTTCCTTGCATGTCCCCCTCAGATCTACAGCGACTGCACTTCCAAGTGCACTTGCAGTGCAAAGTGGATTTTCCTTTCGTATGGGGGTCTCAGACTTTTATTGCTGTACTTTTTTACATACTTTTATGTTGCACCATTGTCCAAAGTGATCCATGAGATATAACACCACCCAAGACATGAATCGCAGTGGGACGGATGGGCCTGCCTGCACTCTTAATTCATTATTTCTGTCTATTCTTTTATTTCTTGCCAAGTTCTGTTTTTTCTTTTTGTTTTTTTGTTTTATCATTTTTTATTGCTGTTTCAGAATCGAAAAACCAATACAATGTATTCTATATCAAAACACCCACATAGTATCACATTTTTTTTTTAATTCACATCTCTTGAAGGGCTTATGCACACTGCAGCTCAAAGGAGCTGAAAGAAGGGGTTTCGTACAGGCTTTTGAGCTGTTATGCCCCGTACACATGATCGGAAATTCCACCAGCAAAAGTCACATGTGAGCTTTTGGTCAGAAATTCTGACTGTGTGTATGCTCCATAGGCGGGATTCCCACCAGCAAAAGATTGAGAGCAGATTCTCAATTTTTTCGGTCAAAAAAAGTTCTGATCGGAAACTCCGATCGTCTGTACCAATTGCGACGCCCAAAATTCCTACTCATGTTCGGAAACAATTTCTACGCATCCTCTGAAGCATTGAACTTAATTTTCTCGGCACGTCGTAGCTGGAAAAATGGGTAAAAACATTTGTTCCAGCTTTTTTCTTTTTGTTTATACAGTGGTTAAAAAAATTCTATCTAGGAGGGTTTGTGAAAAAAAAAAACGCATACGCTACAAAAAAGCTCAAAGTGTCTTGAAGAAGCTTGAAAAAAAAAAAAATGCACACGAGCACAAAAAAGCACAAGCTTCTTCAAGCTGAAATAAAAGCTCAAATGCTTGTAAAAGCAGCTTTTTTTTTTTTTTTTGAGCTGCAGTGTGCATGAGCCCTATACTGTAACTCATATTCAAATGTATAGTTCAACGTATATTGTTTTGAATATAAATCTTTAACTTTTAATTACCTTCCACTTCAAGAAAAAAAATAAAAGGGGAGGGAAAACCAGATAGAAGTAGAATAAAAAAGGGGAGAAAAGGGGCAGCGGGGATTAAAATACAGAAGAGAAAAAAAATGGGGGGGGGGGGGGGGGGGGGGGGGGGGGGGGGTGTTAAATTCTGCAATAAATTGATAAATTATGCTATAAAAAAAAGCTAGGGGTTATGTAATATATCTAATATATTGTGTTCTGCTATACTTTACTTAGGAGTCAGAAATTAATTTGTAGTACAATGAAGTTGTTTTAAATTTAAACCATTTTATCCATAATTTAAAATGTCTTCTGATGGATATCTTCTCTGCCAACTATCCTCCACTACTACGAAAAATTACAAATTTTCTTAAACAATGGTCCTCGTCGCCAATATCATGGATTGGTAAAATGAATGTAATAAAAATGACTGTATTGCCTAAAATGTTATATCTCTTTTGTGTATTACCCATTCCTATCCTGGCACACTTCTTTAGGTATCTACAACGTAAAACACAAGCATTCATATGGAGCTCCTGAAAATCTCGCTTACCTACCCACACTCTTTATCTTTCTAAACTTAAAGGAGAATTAGGTTTCCCTAACTTTACTGATTATTTACATACAGCACAAATAGCACTTATTCCTAAATATCACACAAAACATGAGGTCCCCCTCTGGGTAGCGATTGAATCAATCGACTGTGATCCGATCTCCATACCAAATCTAATATGGTCTACCTCTTCTGACTATAAAATAATAAAAAATAGGATTACTAAACATACAATTGCTATATGGGATAAATTCAAAGTAATTAAAAGACTACAATCTCCGCATACTCCTCTTGTATCGTCTCTTTCTAAATTGTAGCAGCGCTCTTATTTGGACTTATTGTCCAACGTGAATTAAATAAATAAATACATAATCCCTTCTCAAATTCGTGAATCAAAAATGAATATATAAATCAATTGTGAATCAAATATAAATAAATTAGTGAGTAAATTAAATAAATATATATAAAAAAATAAATATATTATATCTCTATAAAATAATCAATATTTCTATATTTATATATATATATATTTATTTTTTTATATATATTTATTTAATTTACTCACAAATTTATTTATATTTGATTCACGATTGATTTATATATTCATTTTTGATTCACGAATATATAAATAAATTTGTGAGTAAATTAAATAAATATATATAAAAGATAAATATATTATATCTCTATAAAATAATCAATATTTATATATTTATATATATATATATATTTTTTTTTATATATATATTTATTTAATTTACTCACGAATTTATTTATATTTGATTCACGATTGATTTATATATTCATTTTTGATTCACGAATTTGAGAAGAGATTATGCATTTATTTATTTAATTCACGTTGGACAATAAGTCCAAATAAGTGCGCTGCTACAATTTAGAAAGAGACGCTCCTTTGCGGTTTTCTTCTTTATTGTATTTACAAACATTTCACTTATTTAAGTAGCTGCTATAATGTGTATATAACATCCAATATATATATTTACATTTTGTTGAGATTTTATTCACTATATAAAATCCACACATATATATTTATATTCTTTTATCAGTTTGTTTATATATTCACCCATCACGTTGACATTTTACCACTATTTTAAAATGTACGGATGACCATCTTATAGCGCAGAGCGGTGTTTACATAGGAGGGCGGCATTCATTAAACATCCTTTATACATACCTCTTGTATCATTTATTAGAAATCCACTTTTCTACCCGTAATAATTAGTATATTGTTATTATTTAATATTATTTCTTTATTACATATTACTCTAAAAGTTAAAAGTTTAACAACTTTTTTTTTTTTTTGCTCTTGATTATATAATTGTTTAAAGTTGATTGTAACACCTTAGAAAAACATATAACCTACTTAAATCTTTAAATGCTTGTAACTACAAGAAATACTAAGATCTGACATGTAAATTCAACTAATGCTACCATTTAATGTAATCAATATTTTGTTAATTGTACCAATGTTTATATTTTCAAAATCAATAAACAAATTTGACAAGAAAATGTCTTCTGATCAGCCCTTTATTCTGTTATCCTTATGTTAATTCTCCCATTAAAAGTCCATACATTCAGGTATTCTCAGTCACTATTCGGAGCTTCCAGGTCCATCAGCCTGAAATTATCACTATTAGAGCACAAATAGCTTTAAAAGTGTATCTAGAATTTTTAAAGAAAGGAAAACCATCATCATTTATTCCTTTTTTGTCCAATTGAAGATATTTTCCTTTACTTCTTATCCCAGATACTTAACGGGGAATGAAAGGAAATCTTTACAAAAGAGGGAGATCATTCTTAGTAAATGAGCAGAAGCTCTGCTGACTTCCATCATCCAATCATATGCAAGCAAATATGCTGTTTTTTTTATTTTCCTTGCACATGATTGGGTATTCTTTGCAAAGTGAAGCTTTACCTCATTTACAAAGCTCTGGAGCAGCTGCACATGGAGAGTGCAACTTCACTTTGCAAAGTGCAAAGTCTATTTGCCTTTAGTAAATCAAACCCATTATGCCAATGATAACAGTTTAAATATGGTCAATTCATCCCCCCCCCCCCATTCAAGAGCCATCAGAAAATAATCTTCTCTAACAAAATGATTACATTCTAGATCTTTTAGAGGAGTTATGGCTGGAGAATAATACTGATAGTCAGCTCATGGTGGTCCCATTCTTGGATCCAGAAATCAGACACACGAGTAGGGTTGCCACCTGTACGGGAATGACCCGGACAGTCTGGGTTTTGATACTTGTGCCTGGGTTTCTGTCCTTCTGAAATCCGGACACAGCAGCATGCCTCCAGTCCCACGGATGACTGGAGCCAGTGTGGGAACTCCGTAAGCATACCTCCCAACTTTTTGAGATGGGAATGAGGGACACCTATCAGCAGTATGTAGGCATAGGACACACCCCTTTGCCACGCCCCCTTAAAGGAGAATTGAACAAAAAACAAGATTGGTTTTTACCACTACTATTTCTTTATATTGGCTTCCCTGATTTTTATTGTATGTCTCAGAGCAGGTGGAGAGCGAAACTGCATGGGGGGGGGGGGGGGCAAGAAAAAGTTTTGCCCAGGGTCCAATCAATATTAAAGACGGCCCTGCAGGTAAGGAATAGACACTTTGGGGTTGATTTACTAAAGGCAAATAGACTGTGCACACTTTGCTCCTGAGCTTGGTAAACGAGCAGAAGCTCAGCTGGTTTCCATTATCCAATCATGTGCAAGCAAAAAAGCATTTTTTTTTTTAAATTCTTTAAAATTTCCCTTGCACGTGATTGGGTATTAAGTTTTACCTCATTTACAAAGCTCTGGAGCAACTGCACTTTGCACAGTCTAGTTGTCTATTTGTCGTTAGTAAATCTCTCTAGTGAAGGTCTCCGGGGGGGGCACTGATATAAGGGGACTCTGATCTACCATATATACTCGAGTTGAGTTTTTCAGCACATTTTTCAGTGCCGAGGGCACTGATATAAGGGGACTCTGATCTACCATATATACTCGAGTCGAGTTTTTCAGCACATTTTTTTGAGCTTAAAGTGCCCCCCTCGGCTTATACTCGAGTCAAGCACTTTTCTGCAGCAAAAAAATTACATTTTCCAACCCGACATTGGGGCCCCATATCTCGGGGCCACCTAGGAATCCCAAATTTGGTATGTCATCCAAGTGGACCTAGCACTACAATATATCAAAATATGGAGTTCCTAGCACTAAGTGGCCCCGAGATACGGGGCCCCAAAGTCGGTTGGAAAATGTCATTCTCTGCTGCAGAAAAGTGCTTGACATTTTCCGACCTGACCTTGGGGCCCCATATCTCGGGGGCACTTGGTGCTAGGAACCCCAAATTTGGTATTCAAACCCAGTGGAACTAGCACTACAACATATCCAGATGAGGTTCCTAGTACCAAGTGACCCCGAGATACAGGGCCCCAAAGTCGGTAAACTGTGTCCACCTGCAGCAATGTCATTTCAGGACCCTTTTTTGGCTGCAACTAGGAATCCCTAACTACCAAGTTTGAAGATTGGGGGAACTATGGCTGCAAATGGGCACAGTGAGGCTGAAAATGGGCATTGATGACCCTCTTTTCCACTTACAGTAGCTGCGCATTTCTCACCCTAGGCTTATACTCGAGTCAATACGTTTTCCCAGTTGTTTGTGGTAAAATTAGGTGCCTCTGCTTTTATTCGGGTCGGCTTATACTCGAGTATATACAGTAATTGGGGGATCTGCTAGTAGAAAGGGAGTCTTATCTACTGAGGATCTGTAGGGGGGGGGGGTGCTGATATAAGGTGAGCTAGGGGTATCAGAGTACATCTCATGTCTGATAACATCATCCTGACTACAGGAAAGCTGGCCTTCCCTCCACCTGGCTGTCATGCAGATCCTCATGTTTATTTGAGGTACTTATATATAGCGCCGTCAATTTATGCAGTGCTTTACATATACGTTGCACATTCACATCAGTCCCTACCCTCAAGGAGCTTACAACCTAAGGTCCCTAACTCACATTCATACATACTAGGGACATCTTAGACAGGAGCCAATTAATTTTTATCTTCTTCAGGGACTAAACCGAGCTTATTATTTTCAAAGTTGTAAGTTGGATCGCCGCTAAGAGCGTTTCACCAACTCGAAGGCGATAATTCAGTTAGGAATAAAAGGGTCAGAGGAGAATATCCATCCGTCACAAGCACCCGTAGATCAGACTGCCACACACCCAAAAAGGGGTGTTGTCATGAACAGGTGTGACCAGAGTGTGTGGACTGCAAAGAGGAAACCAAAACACATGTAAAGTGAAAGAAGAATAATGTTTATTTAAGATAAGTGATATAAATAAGTTAACACACCAAATACAAACAGTGCTCAGCCGACAAACAGAAACCCACAGACAACAGATAATATATACAGCCACAGGGAAGTACCGAAATCAAACACGTTAGCCAAGCCAGGGTCATACATGGAAGATCAGCAGATGACAAGGGCAGTTCCAGAATCACAAACGTAGTCAGGCCAGGGTCATACACGGAAGATCAGCAGATAACAAGGGCAGGAAGGGAGAGGTAGAATAATGATGGGAAAGGCTACAGGAACACAGGAACACAGGATAGGATCAGGTACGGGTTCAGGTTCGAATGCAGGTTACAGGTTCAGATGCAGGAAACAGGGCGCATGGAAGAAAGATACCAAGGCAAGCGTGTGAGGGCTAGCCGGGTATTTGTAAAACTGCCAGTGATTGACCTCATGTAACAGCTGAGCGCAGAAGGTGCTGTCTGCTCCACACTGCCGGGATCCATCCGCTGGTGGACACCAGTACTGCGGCCCAATGATGACATAACACCAGCAGGGAAAGTCTCTCCTGACAGTTACAAACTGCCAGGAGACACCTGCTGGTGGACCACAGTACTGCACGCCAAATGATGGATCTTACCAGCGAACGGATCCTTTCCTGACAGTACCCCCCCCCCTCAAAGGAGCAGCCTCCGGACGCTCCAACTAGCTGCTGCTGGAAAAAGTCCATGGCATCGAGCTGGGCAGCCGGCACAGGCACATCAAGCTGGACAGGAACACCTCAGGTTGGGCAGCGGACAGGAACACCTCAGGCTGGGCAGCGGACAGGAACACCTCAGGCTGGGCAGCGGACAGGAACACCTCAGGCTGGGCAGTGGACAGGAACACCTCAGGCTGGGCAGCGGACAGGAACACCTCAGGGTGGGTAGCAGACAGGAACACCTCAGGCTGGGCAGCGGACAGGTGCACATCAGACTGGGAAGCAGGCACATCAGACTGGGAAGCAGGCACATCAGACTGGGAAGAAGGCACATCAGACTGGAAGGCAGGCAGTGGGTCATCAGACTGGAAGGCAGGCAGCGGGTCATCAGACTGGAAGGCAGGCAGCAGGTCATCAGACTGGAAGGCCGGCACCAGGACATCAGACTGGAAGGCCGAGATATCAGACTGGAAGGCTGGGATGTCAGGCTGGAAGGCAGGCAGCGGGACATCAGACTGGAAGGCTGGAATGTCAGGCTGGAAGGCTGGAACGTCAGGCTGGAAGGCTGGAACGTCAGGCTGGAAGGCCGGCAGGGGGACACCAGACTGGAAGGCCAGCACCAGGACATCAGACTGGAAGGCTGGGATGTCAGGCTGGAAGGCTGGAACATCAGGCTGGAAGGCCGGCGTTGGGACATCAAACTGGAAGGCCGGCACCAGGACCTCAGACTGGAAGGCCGGCACCAGGACATCAGACTGGAAGGCCGGCACTGGGACATCAGACTGGAAGGCCGGCACTGGGACATCAGACTGGAAGGCCGGCACTGGGACATCAGACTGGAAGGCTGGGACATCAGGCTGGAAGGCTGGGACATCAGACTGGTAGGCAGGCAATGGGACATCAGACTGGTAGGCTGGGACGTCAAGCTGGAAGGCTGGAACATCAGGCTGGAAGGCCGACACCAGGACATCAGGCTGGAAGGCTGGAACATCAGGCTGGAGGGCTAGGACATCAGGCTGGGATGTCAGGCTGGAAGGCTGGGACGTCAGGCAGAGGATCATCAGACTGGAAGGCAGGCAGCGGGTCATCAGACTGGAAGGCCGGCACCAGGACATCAGACTGGAAGGTTGGGACGCCAAGCTGGAAGGCTGGAACATCAGGATGGAACATGGACACAGGAACATCACATTGGGGAACAGGAACTTCAAAAGGAGACACTGGCTGGATAGCAGGCAGAGGTTTGTCAGAATCAGGTGGGTTATCAGGTTTGGCTGGCATGAAAGCAGACTGGAGCAGGTTGGTTGATGTGGAAGCAAGTTGGGTTACTGGCAGGATCGTGTGAGTAGGAAAGAACTTCCGTTTCTTCTTTGGCTTAACTGCTGGAGATCTGTAGGTGGCTGTAGGACTGTAGGTAGGAGGTGAGGCATACTGAAACGAAGGGCTGGGATATGGCAAGAAAGTGGGAACAGCGGCCAGAGGACGTTTTTGTGGGGAAGTTGCAGGTAGTAGAGAAGGGGCAGGTGGGTTAAAGGCAGGATAGGTGCAGGGAGTAGAAACAGGGTATTGATACTTGGTGGGGAGCAGGGTATATTGGACGGTAGTTGAGGTTGCCAGGGGTGATGGGAGAAAGGACGCCTGAGCAGGCAGGTGTTTAGTAGCAAGTCTGGGTTGAGAAGAGCTAAAAGAAGCTGGGCATAACAGGTCTGACCATGCCTGAAGTATAGGTAACACAAAAGTGGGCTCACATACCCTCTGTCTGACCAGGGACAGCACTTCATCTATACAATCTTTCAGCAACTGTTTGGGACAATAATAATAGTGCTCCAAAAAGGATACAGAGTCATCCTCCAACAGCCATACTAAGGACGCAACCTGGTTAATGCTGAAGGGGGGAGAAAAGTCATCATGGCCCTTTGGGATACAGGGCAGAGCCAGCTCCGTACACATTCCAATCAAGGGTTGAACATCCTCAAACAATATACTGCCCTGATCGACCACAGAGTGAGCTAAAAGGATAATCTCCAGCAGCCGATCACTGGACCACCCTTTCAATGTCTGATGGAGAGCTGTTGCCAGCAGAGCATAATAAACAATTATATCTGAATTCATTCCAGCAATGTATAACAGAACCGAGATGGTTCCCCTGTGCAGCCACTTCTGGTCAGAGATGGCCTTGGTATACTGTCATGAACAGGTGTGACCAGAGTGTGTGGACTGCAATGAGGAAACCAAAACGCATGTAAAGTGAAATAAGAATAATGTTTATTTAAGATAAGTGATATAAATAAGTAGACACCCCAAATTCAAACAGTGCTCAGCCGACAAACAGAAACCCACAGACAACAGATAATAGATATAGCCACAGGGAAGTACCGAAATGAAACATGTTAGCCAGGCCAGAGTCATACACGGAAGATCAGCAGATAACAAGGGCAGGACGGACAGGAGAGGGAAAATAAGGATGGGAAAGGCTACAGGAACACAGGAACACAGGGTAGGATCAGGTACGGGTTCGGGTTCAGATGCAGGTTACAGGTTCAGATGCAGATGCAGGAAACAGGGCGCATGGACGAAAGATGCCAAGGCAAGCGTGTTAGGGCTGGCCGGGTATTTGTAAAACTGCCAGTGATTGACCTCATGTAACAGCTGAGCGCAGAAGGTGCTGTCTGCTCCACACTGCCGGGATCCATCCGCTGGTGGACACCAGTACTGCGGCCCAATGATGACATAACACCAGCAGGGAAAGTCTCTCCTGACAGTTACAAACTGCCAGGAGACACCTGCTGGTGGACCACAGTACTGCACGCCAAATGATGGATCTTACCAGCGGACGGATCCTTTCCTGACAGGTGTTTGCCCTAAGGATATGCTGTAATAAGTGTCTAAAAAAACTGAAATCATTTAGGCATGATCTAACTGTCCATATCCTATATAATCTGTAATGATCTTACTCCTGAGATTACTTGACGGACTGACAATATGTGCCACGCCAAGTCGCCTTGACAGCTTCTGGGCTTTGGTTTATAGTTGGTCTTTTAATTCTGTGTTTTCATGTATATGTTTTGGTTTTATCCAATGCTTTGTATTTTGTTTTTCACCATGAGTTGTCTATTCATGTAATAAAATCCAATTATTTTCCAAATACCATATTTATCGGCACATAACACGCACCTTTCCCCCTTAAAATCAGGGGGAATCGTGGGTGCCTGTTATACGCCGATCCCCGTCGAAATAGACCGAGCCGAGTGTACTGTGTACTCAGCTAGGCTAGGCTCCGCTCGCAGTCGCGCCCAGTCCCGCCTCCTAGCCTTTACGTCCCACCATTGGACCAGTATTGTGTCCATCATATGAGTCGGGCCAAGGGGCGGGACTGGGCGGGACTGCGAGACTAACCGAGAGGAGCTGAATACACAGGACATCCGGCTCTGTGTATCTCGGCGGCGCTAAAATTAAAAAAATCCTCATTGCTTCTGGGTTCTTACTCGGTAGGGATCATGAGCAAATGGATTAACATTACATCCTCCCCTCTACTCAGTAAAGCCTGGGAAACATGGTGGGGGGTAGGGATGGGCCCGGTGCTCGATGCGAACCCATGTTCGCATCGAGCACCGGGTGTTCGCTCGCGCGGCGAGCCCAGAACTTTTTTGGCCGCTCGCATCACATTCGTGTGATGCGAGCGGCCCCGCAATGCATTGCAGCCGGCGCGGCCGGCGCAGTGCATTGCTGGCTGATGATTGGCCAAGCATGCACTGTGACCCCGCATGCTTGGCCAATCACAGCGCCGGAAACTCGGAGAGCCATAATTGGCTACAGGCAGGACGCCTGTAGCCAATTACAGCTCAGGGGCTTTAGTACATGCCCCCTCATTTAAAAGGCCGCCACGCCGTCGGCGCCGGTCACATGAGTTCCGGCTTTAGGAGAGATCAGGCTGATTCTGTGTCACTCTTTGCTAGATTCATATAGAAAGATTTGCTCTACTTTGCTAAACCATTGGCTATTTATTTGCTAAACCATTGCTACCTGTCATTGATCGTCCATTGCTGCTGCTGGTTAGTGTGTTTTTAGCTGCTGCTGGGGGTTAGTCTGGTACGTGTCTTACTGTTAGTACAGTATTTCAGTAGTACCAACCGCAGTGCTGTTAGTACAGCACTGCACCCCAAAAGCACCCATAGGACTTCTAGTGTGTTAGTGGCAGCAAACAGAGCTCCTATATTTTCTTCCAGAAGCACCCATAGGACTTGTACTGTGTTAGTGGCATCACACAGAGTTCCTATATTGTCTTCCCAGAAGCACCCATAGGACTTGTACTGTGTTAGTGGCATCACACAGAGTTCCTATATTTTCTTCCCAGAAGCACCCATAGGACTTGTACTGTGTTAGTGGCATCACACAGAGTTCCTATATTTTCTTCCCAGAAGCACCCATAGGACTTGTACTGTGTTAGTGGCATCACACAGAGTTCCTATATTTTCTTCCCAGAAGCACCCATAGGACTTCTAGTGTGTTAGTGGCATCACACAGAGTTCCTATATTTTCTTCCCAGAAGCACCCATAGGACTTGTACTGTGTTAGTGGCATCACACAGAGTTCCTATATTTTCTTCCCAGAAGCACCCATAGGACTTGTACTGTGTTAGTGGCATCACACAGAGTTCCTATATTTTCTTCCCAGAAGCACCCATAGGACTTGTACTGTGTTAGTGGCATCACACAGAGTTCCTATATTTTCTTCCCAGAAGCACCCATAGGACTTGTACTGTGTTAGTGGCATCACACAGAGTTCCTATATTTTCTTCCCAGAAGCACCCATAGGACTTGTACTGTGTTAGTGGCATCACACAGAGTTCCTATATTTTCTTCCCAGAAGCACCCATAGGACTTGTACTGTGTTAGTGGCATCACACAGAGTTCCTATATTTTCTTCCCAGAAGCACCCATAGGACTTCTAGTGTGTTAGTGGCATCACACAGAGTTCCTATATTTTCTTCCCAGAAGCACCCATAGGACTTGTACTGTGTTAGTGGCATCACACAGAGTTCCTATATTTTCTTCCCAGAAGCACCCATAGGACTTGTACTGTGTTAGTGGCATCACACAGAGTTCCTATATTTTCTTCCCAGAAGCACCCATAGGACTTCTAGTGTGTTAGTGGCATCACACAGAGTTCCTATATTTTCTTCCCAGAAGCACCCATAGGACTTGTACTGTGTTAGTGGCATCACACAGAGTTCCTATATTTTCTTCCCAGAAGCACCCATAGGACTTGTACTGTGTTAGTGGCATCACACAGAGTTCCTATATTTTCTTCCCAGAAGCACCCATAGGACTTCTAGTGTGTTAGTGGCATCACACAGAGTTCCTATATTTTCTTCCCAGAAGCACCCATAGGACTTGTACTGTGTTAGTGGCATCACACAGAGTTCCTATATTTTCTTCCCAGAAGCACCCATAGGACTTCTAGTGTGTTAGTGGCATCACACAGAGTTCCTATATTTTCTTCCCAGAAGCACCCATAGGACTTGTACTGTGTTAGTGGCATCACACAGAGTTCCTATATTTTCTTCCCAGAAGCACCCATAGGACTTCTAGTGTGTTAGTGGCATCACACAGAGTTCCTATATTTTCTTCCCAGAAGCACCCATAGGACTTGTACTGTGTTAGTGGCATCACACAGAGTTCCTATATTTTCTTCCCAGAAGCACCCATAGGACTTGTACTGTGTTAGTGGCATCACACAGAGTTCCTATATTTTCTTCCCAGAAGCACCCATAGGACTTGTACTGTGTTAGTGGCATCACACAGAGTTCCTATATTTTCTTCCCAGAAGCACCCATAGGACTTCTAGTGTGTTAGTGGCATCACACAGAGTTCCTATATTTTCTTCCCAGAAGCACCCATAGGACTTGTAATGTGTTAGTGGCATCACACAGAGTTCCTATATTTTCTTCCCAGAAGCACCCATAGGACTTGTACTGTGTTAGTGGCATCACACAGAGTTCCTATATTTTCTTCCCAGAAGCACCCATAGGACTTCTAGTGTGTTAGTGGCATCACACAGCGTTCCTATATTTTCTTCCCAGAAGCACCCATAGGACTTGTACTGTGTTAGTGGCATCACACAGAGCTCCTATATTTTCTTCCCAGAAGCACCCATAGGACTTGTACTGTGTTAGTGGCATCAAACAGAGCTCCTATATTTTCTTCCCAGAAGCACCCATAGGACGTGTACTGTGTTAGTGGCATCACACAGAGTTCCTATATTTTCTTCCCAGAAGCACCCATAGGACTTGTAGTGTGTTAGTCCCATCACACAGAGCTCCTATATTTTCTTCCCAGAAGCACCCATAGGACTTGTAGTGTGTTAGTCCCATCACACAGAGCTCCTATATTTTCTTCCCAGAAGCACCCATAGGACTTGTAGTGTGTTAGTCCCATCACACAGAGCTCCTATATTTTCTTCCCAGAAGCACCCATAGGACTTGTAGTGTGTTAGTCCCATCACACAGAGCTCCTATATTTTCTTCCCAGAAGCACCCATAGGACTTCAATTGTGTGTTAGTGCCATCACACAGAGCTCCTATATTTTCTTCCCAGAAGCACCCATAGGACTTCAATTGTGTGTTAGTGCCATCACACAGAGCTCCTATATTTTCTTCCCAGAAGCACCCATAGGACTTGTAGTGTGTTAGTCCCATCACACAGAGCTCCTATATTTTCTTCCCAGAAGCACCCATAGGACTTCAATTGTGTGTTAGTGCCATCACACAGATTGTAGGGTTGTAGGTATAGGGTTTTATTTTGGGTGCGGGGTCCCCCTTAATATCCATACAAGACCCAAAGGGGCTGGGGTGGGGGGGGGGGGGTGATGGGGTAGCCATGCCATTTTTCTCAAGGATTTTCAGCCATATGGCGGCCAGGACAAGACATGCCATTAAAGCCGCAAGTGTTTTTAAATGGCTTATTTTTTTCCTTTACAAATGTCATTTTGTGCAAGGACAGTTCTAAACACGGGAAACACATGCCACTTCACAGGCATACTTTAGACACCCCCCAGGTACCATATTTAAAGGAAAATTTCACATTTTTTTTCTTCACTTTATGCATCATTAAAATGACTGCTCCCGAAAAAACGTTAGTTTTTAAAAGTTTTTTTTTGCATTGATATATGTCCCCTGGGGCAGGACCCGGGTCCCCAAACCTGTTTTATGACATTAACATGCATTTTGGCTGTTGTAATTAGCACTTTTGATTTCGAACGTTCGCGTCCATTATAACGTATAGGGTTCGAAAATTCGCGCAAACTTTCGGTCGGTTCGAAGGTTCTGGTTCGAACCGAACCCGGGGGTGTTCGGCTCATCCCTAGTGGGGGGGGGGGGGGGGCAGCACATGTCCGGGTCCAACTTAGGAGCAAACTCCAGGAGAGGATGGCTACTTGGGCCCCACATACAGCGGGACCTAGGGACCGCCCGCTAACAGGAAGTCAGATCACAGAAGTAAAAAGAAAGGAATCTGGAAATTTGGAGGAGGCCGAGAACAATAGAAGGGAATTTTTTGTCTTAAAGTGGTGTCCCCCCCCCCAAAAAAAAAAATGATTAAAATTCCTAAAAAAATAAAAAATTATACATTTGGAATTTTTTTTTTTTAAACTCACCTCTAAATGCCTGTTGCTAGGGGGTCCCTCGTAGTCTGCCTCCTTCAGTGCCCGGGCTGGTGACATCACTTCCCTCAGTGCAGTCAGTCATCTGGGACACGTGACAGGTCCCAGATGACTGCGAGGCGTATCACGTATCACAGAATGCCGGCGCCGCCGAACGGATTGGGGAACAAGCAGGGCTTTGTTCCCCCGCATCGCTGGACCCTGGGACAGGTAAGTGTCCGATTCTTAAAAGTCAGCAGCTGCAGTATTTGTAGCTGCTGACTTTTAATTTATTTTTTTAAGGGGCACCCCACTTTAAGAATTATTTTTTGTAAACCAGGCATTGGTGTAACTTTGTTTAAACCATTACTAAAAAAAACTCTAAATTAATTAATATATGTAAATAAATAAAATGCAACTGTAATAAACCACTTAAAGCAGAATTAAACTGTATCTGAGCACCACAAACTGAAAGAAATCGCTATTTAACCGCCTCCTGTAGATATACGTCAACAGAATGGCACGGGCAGGCAAAAGGACGTACCTGTACGTCCCCTTTAATTTGCCTGCCCGGGGGGCGCGCGCGCGCCGCCAGCGGCCCGCCCGCGACCCGGTCGGGAGCTCCGTGACCACGGCCGCGGGACCAGCGGACCCGATCACCGCTGGTATCCCGCGATCGGGTTACGGAGCGGAAGAACGGGGAGAGGTCTATGTAAACAAACCTCTCCCCGCGCTTCCTACACTGACTGTCAGTGATCGGCGGTTCCCTGTCATCGGGAACGCCGATCAATGACGTCAGACGTACAGCCACGCCCCCCTACTGTAAAAAAAAACACAACAACACGTCACACTGACTCCTCCCCGCCCCCCTAGTGGTTAACCCCCTAACTACAACTGTCATTTACATAGGAATCAGTGCTATTTAAATAGCAGTGATTGCTGTATAAATGACAAATGTCCCAAAAATGTGTCAAAAATGTCCGATGTGTCCGCCAAAATGTCGCAGTCACAATAAAAATCGCTGATCGCCGCCATTACTAATAAAAAAAAAAAAATTAATAAAAATGCTATAAAACTATCCCCTATTTTGTAAACGCTATAACTTTTGCGCAAACTAATCAATAATCGCTAATTGCGATTTTTTTTACCAAAAATATGTAGAAGAATACGTATCGGCCTAAACTGAGGAAAAAAAATGTTTTTTTATATATTTTTTGGGGATATTTATTATAGCAAAAAGTAAAAAATATTGCATTTTTTTCAAAATTGTCGCTCTATTTTTGTATATAGCGCAAAAAATAAAAACCGCAGGGGCGATCAAATACCACCAAAAGAAAGCTCTATTTGTGGGAAAAAAAGGACGCCAATTTTGTTTTGGAGCCACGTCGCATGACCGCGCAATTGTTAGTTAAAGCGACGCAGTGCCGAATTGCAAAAAGGGGCCTGGTCCTTTGGCTGCCAATTGGTCCGGGGCTGAAGTGGTTAATTATTTTTTTTAATTTAATAATTTCATATTTATTATAGCAAAAAGTAAAAAATGATGTTTTTTTTTTTTTTTAAATTGTCGCTATTTTTATGTTTATACAGTAAAAAATAAAAACCACAGAGGTGATCAAATACCACCAAAAGAAAGCTCTATTTGTGGGGAAAAAAAAACGTCAGTTTTGTTTGGGAAGCCACGTCGCACGACCGTGCAATTGTCAGTTAAATCAGCGCAGCGCCGAATTGCAAAAAGTGCTGTGGTCTTTGGCCAGCCAAATGGTTCGGGCTGAAGTGGTTAAAGATAAGCTCATGTTGATTGAGAAGAGTAAGTTCTGATTTAATATGCAATAAAAAGGTCTACAATGAACATTGGAGTAGTAATGACGGGGGAATACTGTGCGAGAGACAAAGAATGACTATATCCTAAAGAAAAGAGAAACTGTTTAACTTGCCTTCAGGTTTCCCAAGAGGATTATTTTCAAAAAGAAACTCTATAGGTCATATAAGATACAATGAATGATACCCTAGACTTGTAGCACCTTGTGGAACAGGTCTGGGATGGTCTGCAAATAAGACCCCCACCCCCATTTATACTTACCTAGGTGGATGCAACATGGGTCTGATGCTGCATCTGTCCTACGGCGTCTCTACACTGAAAACCGAGCATTAACGTGCGAACACACAAAAAACGTGCGTACACACAAAAACGTGCATACAATATGCGGCTTTACCGCGTTTTTCTTAAGCAAGTTTTCTCCTGCCAGAAGAAAAGGCATTCAGAGGGGCTAAGCAAACTCCCTGTGAGGGTTAGTATATATAATAATATTCACAGTATATAGTGCAGTCCGTATAGTATATATAATACAGTGCAGAGTATATAGCGCAGTCCATATAGTTTATATAATACAGTTCAGAGTATATAGCGCAGTCCATATAGTATATATAATACAGTTCAGAGTATATATCGCAGTCTGTATAGTATATATAATACAGTTCAGAGTATATAGCGCAGTCCGTATAGTATATATAATACAGTTCAGAGTATATAGCGCAGTCCATATAGTATATATAATACAGTTCAGAGTATATAGCGCAGTCCATATAGTATATATAATACAGTTCAGAGTATATAGCGCAGTCCGAATAGTATATATAATACAGTACAGAGTATATAGCGCAGTGCGTATAGTAATATATAATACAGTACAGAGTATATAGCGCAGTCCGTATAGTAATATATAATACAGTGCAGAGTATATAGCGCAGTCCGAATAGTATATATAATACAGTACAGAGTATATAGCGCAGTCTGTATAGTAATATATAATACAGTACAGAGTATATAGCGCAGTCCGTATAGTAATATATAATACAGTGCAGAGTATATAGCGCAGTCCGTATAGTATATATAATACAGTGCAGAGTATAATATCCCTTTTCAACAAAACAAACCTTAGCCCCCGTACACACGGTCCGAAATTCCGACCACAAAATCCGTCTGATTTTTTCCGACGGATTTTGTCCGACACTGGTGTTGCATACACACGGTCGGACAAAGTTGTCGGAAAATGTGATCATTCTGAACGTGGTGACGTTCGTTGCGTACGACGGAACTACGTAGAGGCTAGTAGCCAATAGCTTTGGTCTCGTAATTTTATCTGAGCATGCGTGGCACTTTGTGCGTCGGAATTCATGACACACGATTGGAAAAAGTCTGATAGGATTTTGTTGTCGGGAAATTTGAGATCCTGCTCTCAAATGTTTTCCGTCTGAAATTCCGATGGAAAAGGTCCGATGGAGCCCACACACGGGCAAATTTTCCGTCAACATGGTCCGATCGGACATTTTCCGTCAGAATTTCCAACCGTGTGTACGGGGCATAAATCTGTTGTGATTGTGTGGCATAGCCTTGGTAAAGAATCCATTTTGGTTTCTAATAATTGTTACATCTAAATAATTAATTGATTCACTACTCCAATTAAATTCCAACTTGATATTATTAGTATTGGTATTCAATCATACCGAAAACTTGATATATGAGGCCTCTGACCCTTGCCATATGAAGAACAAATTGTCTATGTAGCATTGGTAAAAGACTAGTTCTTCCCTCTTCCGAGCATAAATCCATTTGCCTTCCCATTCGCTCTTAAACAAATTAGCGAGGCTTGGCACAAATTTAGCGCCCATCACTACACTGCATCTCTGGCTATAGAATTTGCCAGCATGCCAAAAATAGTTATGCGAAAGGCAAAATTCTAAGGCCATCCTGAAAAAAAAATTCTGAATAAAGGGGATATCCTCCCTTTGGCTGAATGCCCAATTCAGAGATAGTAATTCATCACTGTGCTGGATAATTGTATACAGCGATGATACATCAGCCGTTACCAACTATACCTCAGCATTCTCTGGAAAAAACGGATTGAAAAAAACGGATAAGGAAACTCAAAAGAAAAAACATAAAAACATAAAAAGTTCCGCCGTGATTTTTCTGATTTTATAAAAAATTCCATTTATTTGTGGCAGAATGTTGATATGGTTTCTGGGCCAGTTGAAGGGGCTAATGATTATATCTCAACAGTGAGTAATCAAAGATCTAATAACGGGGCTGTACAGGATCCCAGGAAAAAACAAGGATTCAAGACCCCAGGCCAAAACTACCCTCCAAAATTAAACAGCGGGAGGGGTAAATAAACAGCGTCCCAGGGGTGGGAATGGAGGATATCCCCAGTCCACGTATCCACCCAGGGATTCTGTATATCAGGGCCCTTATCCGGTGAATACATCTAACCGATACGAACCTCTGGCTAATATGGGTAATGATTACTACACACAATCTCCATTCCCTTATCCTTTTTTAGGGAGAGGCATGAGGGGTCATCAGAGAGAACGGGGCCAAGGGAATCGTCCTTGGCCAGAGCACCCCTCACATCCCTATCCTCCACCCAACACACAAGAATGGTGGAACCCCCCAGGATGGGAGAAGCCATTCAGCCCAACCAGGTTTCCAAGGAAAATGTGAGAAGTGGTTGTAGAGCAGGACGTAGGGTCCAGCAAAAATAGATGAAGGGAAACGGACTGAGTGGAATTTATAATCTCACTCTGGTCTAGTCAAAAGGAAATTAATATTTTTTTTGAATGCAAGACTCAAATGCGCATCTAAAAAAACGATAACAAGTTTAAGGTATACATTGACATCCATAAATATGTTAGGAAAATAATAATAACTAATGTAATCCCCCCCAAAAAATGTTCATCCTAAATACATTCAGGAGGGCATTAAGGCACCTGGGGATAGAAAAAATATAATTAAACGCCCTGCGGACAAGGGAGGGGGGGGTGGTAGTTCTTTATAAAAAAAACACTCCCAACTACTAGCCATGCTTTCTGATAGTGATACCTATTCTCAGTTGGATAAGGATCCGACTAGTAGTTATAGGACAGGTCTTTAATTTGATCGATTATGGCTATTATATGAGAGTGTTATCCAAAAATGAAAAATTATTTCTATTACCTAGCTTTAATCGCATCCCTACGATTTATACCCTATAAGGATTCAGTTAAGCCACCAGCTAGACCCTTAGTAAATGGGATTGACTCTATAACATCAAGAATTTTCCAAAACTTAGACCACTTTCTGCAGATAAGCGTTTCCTGTACAAAAGCCTAAAGCGAAAAGCGAATCGCTGTCATGTAACGTCGGTAACATATTCGGCCACTAGGGGGCGTGTGCGTGCCACCGGAGGCGTGCATGCGCCCCCTGCTTGCCCCAGCTTGCCCACGGTGCTGATGCGAGTGCCCGGTGGATGTGATCACCGCCAGGCTCCCGCGATCGCTCGGGGCACAGCAAGAACCGGGATCTGTGTGTGTAAACACACAGTTTCCGGTCTTCTGAGGGGAGAAGAGACAGATCGTCTGCTCATACAGAGTATGAACAGCGATCTGTAATCTTCCCTGCACTGTCCCCTTGATCGCCCCCTAGTGTTAACCCCTTCACTGCTAGTGCCATTTTTACAGTAATCAATGCATTTTCATAGAACTGATCGCTGTATAAATGCCAATGGTCACGAAAATGTGTCAAAATTGTCCGACGTGTCCGCCATAATGTCACAGTCCTAATAAAAATCGCAGCTCGCCGCCATTACTAGTGAAAAAAAAAATTATAATAAAAATGCCACAAAACTATCCCTATTTTGTAGATGCTATAACTTTTGCGCAAACCAATCAATATATGCTTATTGCGATTTTTTTTTTACCAAAAATCTGTAGAATACATATTGGCCTAAACTGAGGAAAAACATTTTTTTTATATATTTTTGAGGGATATTTATTAAAGCAAAAAGTAAAAAATATTGTGTTTTTTTTTTCAAAATTGGTGCTCTTTTTTTGTTTATAGCGCAAAAAATAAAAACCGCAGATCAAATACCACCAAAAGAAAGCTCTCTGTGGGAAAAAAAGAATGTAAATTTTGTCGCACGACCGCACAATTGTCAGTTAAAGTGACGCAGTGCCGAATCACAAAAAGTGCTCTGGTCCGGAAGGGGGTAAAATCTTCTGGGGCTGAAGTGGTTAAAGAAGTATTTTTTCCTGAGAATGCTGAGGTATACTTATGGCTCGTACACACGATCCTAATATCGTACGAAAACTGTCGAGGAAGAATCGTACGATTTTCGGATCGTGTGTACACTTCTTTCGACAGCCGATCACGACAGTTCATCTGATATTATTCGATCGGACATGCACGAAAATTTTCCTCGTACGATTCCAGATGGTACGATTTTCGTTTAGTCAGTATAGTTGTCGTCCGAAAATACAATACAAATACATCACAACACATGACATCCCTTCCGATTTTTTTTCCTGTCGTACGAAAATTTTCGTGACTTTATTTACCTATTCAATTTCTACTTGCAACTATTAAACGGAAAAGGCTGTACGATCTGTCGTACGATATTCGGATTGTGTGCATGGGCCATTAGTAACGGCTGATGTATCATCGCTGTATACAATTATCCAGCATGATGATGCATTACTAGATCTGAATTGGGCATTCAGCCAAAGGGAGGATATCCCCTTTATTCAGAATTTTTTTTTCAGGATGGCCTTAGAATTTTGCCTTTCGCATAACTATTTTTGGCATGCTGGCAAATTCTATAGCCAGAGATGAAGTGTAGCGATGGGCGCTAAATTTGTGCCAAGCCTCGCTAATCTTTTACCAATGCTACATATGCTGGCAAATTCTATAGACAGAGACGAGGTGTAGCGATGGGCGCTAAATTTAAGTATATATATATAAGTGAAGAGCTGTGCCGTGAAGCCACGCCCTCTGAAGACGACGTGATGACGAACCGCTTTAGGGTGTGACTACACGGCTACCTCGTCTGTCAATTTCAGAGCGGGTCATCCCGGGTTCCATCTTACAGTGTGTGGAGACATAAGGCCCGTTTAACACTTGTTTCTGGGGAGTTTATTACCAATGGGGATTATTCATGCACAAGGTGTTGATGGTATCCAGATGAGAAATCTAGTTCTGAATGCTAAAGGTCACGGAGCTCACTTTTTACTAAATAGATTTTATGTGGACTTTTTTTTCTTTTATTGCATGCTGATTAAAACTTCAATGGACTTTGATTACCTTTATTGCACTGAATATTGTATCTTCATAATTCTATTAGCGCTGATATGACTGCTTTGTTTTTTATCTTTGGCACATTTTATTATATATAATACAGTGCAGAGTATATAGTGCAGTCAGTGTAATATATATAATACGGTGGAGAGTGTATAGTGCAGTCCGTATAGTATATATCAGGGATATGCAATTACTGGACCTCCAGCTTTTGCAAAACTACAAGTCCCATCATGCCTCTGTCTCTGGGTTTCATGCTTGTGGCTGTCAGAGTCTTGCTATCCCTCATGGGATTTGTAGTTCTGGAACAGCTGGAGGTCCGCTAATTGCATATCTCTGGTATATATAATACAGTGGAAAGTATATATCGCAGTCCATATAGTATATATAGTACAGTGCAGAGTATATAGTGAAGTCCATATAGTATATATAATACAGTGCAGAGTATATAGTGCAGTCCATATAGTATATATAATACAGTGCAGAGTATATAGTGAAGTCCATATAGTATATATAATACAGTTCAGAGTATATAGTTCAGTCCGTATAGTATATATAATACAGTTCAGAGTATATAGTGCGGTCAGTTTAGTATATATAATACATTGCAGAGCTTATAGTGCAGTCAATGTAGTATATATAATACAGTGGAGAATATATAGTGCAGTCAGTGTAGTATAAATAATAAAGTACAGGGTATATAGTGCAGTGCAGAGTATATAATACAGTGTATTGAAGTGGTTAAGGAGAACCCCAATGACAGAATTAAGTAAATAAAAATGGTGAGGGGTCCCCCCCAAAGTCCATACCAGTCCCTTCGGGTCTGGTATAGATTTTAAGGGGAACTCCACGCCTAAAAAAAAAAAACTGCTTTTCAATATAATGAAGGCGACTATTACCCTGACTCTGGATACCGATATTCTGGAACAGAATACTCCTGGCCCTGTCTTCTTCCCACCTGCACGCCTTTCAGTGTCTAAAATGATTGACACTATGGTGTCTACGGTTCTGAGGGTCAAGTGGAAGCTGGAGAAAGTTGGCACTTTCAGAAGGGATTTCTCCAGCAGTGGAAGCCAGGAAGCCGAATTCAGGTCATCTACATAACCTCAGTCATGAGTGTGAGTCCCCTGGTGGCTGCAATGGAGAAACTGTCTCATTTGCCATTCCATTGCTCCATTTCATAATTCACAATCACATCTGATGCTAGCAATATGGAATGAGGGGGCTTTCTGCCTGTCGGGGGCAGCTCAAGGCTGACGAGGCTGTCAATTTTACAAGATTGTGTTGAACATTCTGAGGCTACGAGCAGCCTTCTGCACCCTACAGGCCTTTCCCCATAAAACGAAGGGAGTTTCAGTGCTCTTAGGTTAGTCAACACTATGGTGGTCTCCTACGTTAAAAGACAAAGTGGGACTCACAGCCTGTTCTCTATTACAGGAAGCGGAGTCAATTATGTCTTGGGCTCAGAAGAATCAAGCCTACATCTTAGCAGCTTATTTCCCCAGAGTCCAAAATATTCTAGCAGACTTTCTTTCCAGAGTGCAATTGGACAACATTGAATGGTCTCTACATGTGGAGGTTTTCAGGCACAGATGCACTGATGGATCACTGGAACCATGGTAGGACCTGTGCATTTCTACCAGTCCTGGTCAACCTCGGGTTTCTACGAAGACTCCAAACAGAGGTTGTGGAGGTAGTGGTAGTGATGCCTTATTGGTCGATTAGGCCATGGTTCCCCTTGCTAGCACAGTTCAGCTTCTGGAACCCAGTGCACCTTCTCCTCAGGCCAGACCTTCTGTCACTGGGTGCAATTCTACATCCATGTTCAGCAAGGTTGCATTTGACGGCCTGATTCTCGAGATTGGAAGTCCTCGGCTGCTCCTCCAGAGTCATCTCCGCTCCCTTGAATACTAGATGAATGAACGCAAACAAAGTTTAAGGAAGAATCTGGTCAAAGTTGGTTCAAATACATGTCTGCTGCGGACATATCATGTAATGACCTAGAAGTTCTAAATACTTTAGGCTTCCTCCAGTGTGGTTTAGATCTGGCTCTGGCCATCGAGAACTTTTATTAACATTCTTTCCAGTTCGAGCTGCTATCTATGCTTAACTCAATTCCCAAGGGTGCATGAGTCTTTTATGGGAGCCAAGAAATTGTTCTGCCAACCTTAGAGTTCTAACTTGCATCCTTTAGACAAGGTCGCGCTGTGGCTTAGTTGGTTAAAGTGCATGTCCAGTAGACAGGGAATCCTGAGTTGACTCCCAGCAGTGCCTTCCTTCAGTTCTAGGAATTCCTCAAATATTGTGAAGTTATATCTACAAAGCTACAACTTTCTACAGGCTTTAGAATGCCTGTTCATTCTTTTGCCAAAAAGGACAGAGAAACGTGCCTCATCTAGGATAATTGTGGTACGGATTGCCTAGGCCATCCAACAGGCTCACAGAGCCAAGGGCTTGGCTCCTTTGGAGGTAGTGTCCGCTCACTCAACCAGGAGTGGGTCTAAACCCTGGGCAGCTTCAGAGCATGTGGTTCCCAAAGTAGTCTGTAGGGTGGCCTTGTGGTCCTCAATCAATACGTTTATGGCTCATTATTGTGTAGAGTCTGCTTCTTTATCCTCTGTTTATTTTGGCTTGCAGGTCCTGTCTGTTGACTGACTGTACAAATAAAAGCCTTTGGATTAGCTTTGCCTGCCCATTGGGTATATGGCGAGTTAGTACAGCATACATATGCTGCCATGGGGTATGTCACTAAAACTGAAAATTCTCTATCAAATACTTTCCGTAATTTTTCTTTCCTGATGGAGTCCCCCCACAGCAGTGTCTTGAGGAGGCTAGTTATGGAATGCGTCCTCTGGCTCAGAACAAAGATTTATGGGAGTGAGGTCCTATAGGGGAGTCAGGGTTAATCCATACGTATGCTGCCATGGAGTCCATCATTACGGTAAGTATTTGATAGGAAATTTTCATTTTTTTTACTTTCTGCTATAAAACATATCCAATAAAAAAAATGAATTTCTTCATAAATTTAGGCCAATATGTATTCTGTTACATATTTTTCTTAAAAAAAATCCCAATAAGCAAATATTGATTGGTTTGTATAAAAGTTATAGCGTCTACAAACTATGTATTCATTTTTTACTAGTAATGGTGGCGATCAGTGACTTATAGTGGACTGTGATGTTGTGGCGGACATTCTGACACTAACTGACATACATACTAAAAAAATGCACTGCCACTGTACTGACACTGGCTGGGAATGGGTTAACATCAGGGGTGATCAAGGGGTTAACTGTGTGCCTAACCAGTGTTTTGCTACACTGTGTGAGGTGCGTTTACTAGGGGAAGAGATGGAATTTATTCCGAGATTTGCAGGGACACAAATTTCATCTCTTCCTTCTAGTTAGAACGACGATCTGCCTTGTTTACATAGGCAGACCGCCATTCTGTGTCTCTGTAGGTGTGTGCGGGTGGGTGCCGGTGGACATCAAGTCCACGGTACTCGCTGCTCGGCTCCCGCTGTGTGTAATCACAGCAGGAGCGAGCCATCGGTGACGCGCATATGCGCTCCCTACCCAAAGGAGTCGGATCACGTATATACAGCCGTGGCCAAAAGTTTTGCGTATTACACAAATATAAATTTTCACAAAGTCTGCTGCTTCAATGTTTTTAGATCTTTTTGTCAGATACATTACAGTACATACAGTACATTAGGTTTATGCAAAAAGTCAATATTTGCAGTGTTGACCCTTCCTTTTCAAGACCTCTGCAATTCACCCTGGCATGCTGTCAATCAACTTCTGGGCCACATCCTGACTGATGGCAGCCCATTCTTGCATAATCAATAGAGGACCTCACCTAATAAAAATAATAAGGTAAGTTATCTTGAAATAAGCAAGGCCACAGCTTATATACACTATATTGTCAAAAGTATCGGGACACCTGCCTTTACACGCACATTTATTTATTTATTTCAGGTACCTATAAGGCCTCATATACACTGCTGCTGGTAAACGGACGTTTAGAAGCAGTTGGGCGTTTTTTTCAACTGCTCCTGAACTCTCCTTTAGGTTATCTTATCAGTAGATGTACACAGGTTCCTTTATAGTCGTTTCTAGGCAGTTGCATTTAGAGGCTTTTTTGGAACCCAAAAAATGCGTTCAGAAGCTGTGTTTAGAGGCATTTCAAACGTTAAACGCCGTAACTCACGTTTAACCGTGTTTCGTTTACAGGCGTTTTTCATTTTTGGCTATTTTGAAAAAAATTTAATAAATATTTTTTTTTTCAAACACTTCTAGTCGCAAACGCAGCTAAGCAGACATTTTTTTTCTAGCTGTCAAGTTAAATCATTAAGGAGAAGTTGAACAATGTCCCGTGTACATGAAGCCTAAAGCGCTGTCAATTTATGCAGCACTTTACATATACATTGTACATTCAGATCTGTCCTTACCCTCAAGGAGCTTACAACCTAAGGTCCCTAACTCACATTCATACATATACTAGGGCCAATTTTTTAGACAGGATCTTATTAACCTAACAGCATGTCTTTAGAGTGTGGGAGGTAACTGGAGTACCCGGAGGAAATCCACGCAGGCACAGAGAGAACATGCAAACTCTAAGCAGTTGGTGTCATGGTTGGGATTCGAACCAGTGACCCTTTTTTCTTCTAGATGAAAGTGCTAACCACTACACCACTGTGCTGCCCTGGGAACACTGTCCACAAGGTTTAGGAGTGTGTCTATGGGAATGTTTGACCATTCTTCCAGAAGCGCATTTGTGAGGTCAAGTACTGATGTTGGACGAGAAGGCCTGTCTCCGCTTTAATTCATCCCAAGGTATTCTGTCGGGTTGAGGTCGGGACTCTGTGCAGGTCAGTCAAACTCGCTCATCCATGTCCTTATGGACCTTGCTTTGTGCACTGGTCCAAATCATATGGTGGAGGGGGGATTATGGTGTGGGGTTATTTTTCAGGGGTTGTGCTTGTCCCCTTAGTTCCAGTGAAGGGAACTCTTAAATTGTATGTAAACCCTCCATATACCCAGTGATTTAAACAGCCTCAGATGATACACAGAGATAGTGGCGTCGCTAGGGGGTGGCTTTTGGGGCTGTAGCCCCGAATCTGGGGCCCATATCCCCGAGTCTCTGCAAGGGTCCCCAAGGGGAGGGGAGGTTCTCTGGGGAACCTGATGCAAGGGGGAGGCTGTCTGAGGACCCTGATTTCATGGGGGAGGCTCTCTGGGGACCCTGATTTTATGGGGGAGGCTCTCTGGGGACCCTGATTTAAGGAGGAGGCTCTCTGGGGACCCTAATGTACGAGAGGCTCTCTGGGAACCCTGATGTAAGCGGGGGGCTCTCTGGAGACCCTGATGTAAGCTGGGGGCTCTCTGGGGACCCTGATGCAAGGGGGGGCTCTCTGGGGACCCTAATGTACGAGAGGCTCTCTGGGAACCCTGATGCAAGGGGCGAGCTCTCTGGGAACCCTGATGTAAGCGGGGGGCTCTCTGGGGACCCTGATGCAAGGGGGAGGCTCTCTGGGGACCCTGATGTAAGGGGGGCTCTCTGGGGACCCTGATGTAAGGGGGGCTCTCTGGATATATACACACACACGTATATTACTGTATACACATGTGTATGCCTGCAAAAGCATATAACTTTGTTTACTACGCTGCTATGGGCTCTAGCCCCAGATCTTTTGTAGACCTAGCAATGCCCCTGCACAGAGATAAAACAAATCTCCTTACATAAGTCTTACATGTATATCTGCTGTCTTCATCTTGCTATATTCTTTAGAATTCTTACATCGGGTTAGAATTTTCACTTCCTCATTCAGCAGTAGCAGTGTAGTCTTGCCATATCAGGCCCGGATTTACTCCCTTTGCCGCCCCAAGGCCAGGTCCTTCAATGCCGCCCCCCCCCCCCCCACACACACACACACACCGCCATTCTCATCCTTTATCAATGACTGCTACAATAGATCAATTAAAAACATATCTCCACACACGAGAACACTGAAAATAACTGGCTTTAATTGTCAAAAAATTGACTAAAAATACTCCTTTTAAACATTATAGAAGTAAAAAAAACAATTTTTTAGCTCTAACTTTTCTTTTGGCAAAATCATCGATAACATCTTCATAGGAGAGGGTATTTAAAAGTTCTGACTCAATGGCAAGTAAAGCTAAACTGTTCAGTCTTTCTTGACCCAAAGATGACCGTAAATAGTTCTTTACTCTTTTAAGACATGAAAAAGATCGTTCTGCTGAACAGTTAGTAACCAGAGTGCAAAGATAAATACGCATTGCAATGTCAATATTAGGGTAAATAACCTCCAATTTTTCTGCTTTGAATGTTTTGTAGAGCTCTGAAATTGAAGCTTCACCTTTATCAATGTTTTTCAAGTAAGAACAAAGGTGAAGACATTCATCAGGAAGTGAGGTTTCCAAATCATCAGGATAGCTGCTACATAGGTTGGAAGCCTGAGATTGTATATCACTGGTTGCCAGTGTAGTAAGCTTTTCAATAAAATTAAACTTGTTGTAGACTTGTTCATAAGCCTCAGATCTTCTTTGCAGCTCGTTGGTTAATTTGTCGAGAATTGCAAAGAACGTGTTTACCCTGAAACGGTCTGTAGCATTTAAGTGTACGTCTCCTTCTTGACTAACATCAAATGGAAATTTTTTTTTTCTAGCTCTAGCGCAGGCGGCTTTGAAATGGTCAAGGCCAGAGAGTTCTTTGGCTTCTGATTCAAACCTTTCAAACTCATTCCTATAGCTTTTCATGAGGTGGAGAAGTGCCCCATAGAGCTTCACAACTGCTGAAATGTCTACATCTGCACTCTGCAACCGTTTGTTTGTTGCATTAAAAGGTTCCAAAATGCTGTTCCAAAATACTGTCATGAAGGCGGTCTCCAGACAATTCAGACTTCTTAGAAGTGCTGCAGCCTCACTTCTTGTCACTGGCCTTTGAGAGTCATCATCCTCTATTGCTTCCAGGGCTTCAATAATTTCTGTCCATGATTTCCTCAGAGTACGACATGCATCACTGCGTGCTGACCATCTTGTGACAGACAGATTTTTAACCGTGGACTTGGCATTTAAATGAGAAGTTAAGACTTCCCACCTACTGGTGGAGCCAGAAAAAAAATTATACAGCTGTTGGATGACTCCAAAGAATGATACTGCTTCTACGCAGCTTTCTGCAGCACATGTTCCTACAAGGTTCAGGGAATGTGCAGAGCATGGTATATATATAGCTAGTGGATTTCGTTCTTTAAAACGAGCCTGAAGTCCAGAATATGGGCCAGCCATATTGCTAGCATTGTCGTATGACTGACCTCTACAATTCTGAAGGTCAAGTTGGTGAAATTCTAATGTATCACTTACAGCTTTAAACAAACTTTGAGCTTTGTGGCCAATATGTGGTATGAACTTTATAAATCGTTCCACTGGCACACCCTCGTCATTCACATATCGTATAATGAAGGCTAGCTGATCCACGTGAGAAACATCTGGGGTTGAATCCACACTTATCGAGTAATATTTAGCATCCTTCACCTCGACAATTATTGCATCTAACAGTCTGACTGCCAATATTTCAATGAACTCATAGCAAACAGTTTTGGACAGATAGGATGTTGTGCCAGAGCCAGTATTGCCATAGCGCTTAATGTGCTCGTTCATGAACGGATCAAACTCAGCAATGAGTTCAAGTAACATTAGATAGTTACCATTTGTATGAGAGCCAAAAGTTTCATCTGTGCCTCTAAATGCCAATCCACGAGAAGATAAAGCCTTCACAACCGCAACAACACGCCTGAGGACATTTCTCCAGTACTCCCTTTCTTTGTTTTGTTGCAAAATTAGCATGTTATCCATTTTGCCACATGCAGCGTTCCTGTTTCCTGACTCCTGAGTCTTCGTGTTCTCTTAGGCGAACAGAAGCATTCTTCCAATCACTAAATCCTTCTTGAGCCAGCTGACATTTAGCAGATGAACTACCAAAAAGATGACAAGGGGCACAAAAAGCAGCTTTTGCTTTCTCAGAGTATACCAGCCAGGTTCTCTCATACAGTTCTCCATTCTGCAGTTTGCGTTTAAACAAGAAATTGGAGAATGACCGGGTCCGATCAGAATATTTGCGAGCTGATAAGGAAAAGTCAGCATTTTTATTCTGAGTTATGCCATTTATAGCTAAATAGTCCTTCAGCTTTTCACTATTCCTATCCCAATCAACAGGATCAGAAGAAAATACCAAATCAATATTAGCTTCTTCATTAGTATAAATTATTTCAGAAGTTGCAACAGGCTCAGTGGTATTGTCTTCTATGTATTGCTTCCCTTCTGCCACCTGTTCAGTCTCCATAGGTACAGAAACTTCTGCCACCTGTTCAGTCTCCACAGGTACAGAACCTTCTGCCACCTGTTCAGTCTCCACAGGTACAGAACCTTCTGCCACCTGTTCAGTCTCCACAGGTACAGAACCTTCTGCCACCTGTTCAGTCTCCACAGGTACAGAACCTTCTGCCACCTGTTCAGTCTCCACAGGTACAGAACCTTCTGCCACCTGTTCAGTCTCCACAGGTACAGAACCTTCTGCCACCTGTTCAGTCTCCACAGGTACAGAACCTCCAGCAGTGCCTCTGTTGGAGAAATAACTTTGTATTTTTGGCATGTGCTTCAGCTCTTCTTTTATACGTTCAGCTTTCTCCTTTGCATTTTGGCGGTAGCCATGACCACTCAATTTTTGTCTTTTCTCTGACATATTAGAGTTTTTTCTAAATCAAGAAAATAGTCTTTTGTTAATGACACCTAATCTTTCTCTTACTGTGGCATTTAAAAATGTTCTCACTATTTATAGCCTCTAAGTTTCTAACATACAAGATACAAAAGGGGCAGATCCTTGGCCAGTGAAGGGACATGTGATCAATACAGTTGGGCTTTTTTTTTTTCCCCCTTAATGCATCCAATGCATTAAGGTGAAAAAACTAGGGGTGCTCCGAATGGGTTTTTTGGTGCCGAAACCGATACCGAAATTGAAAAATACAAGATGCCGAAAACCGAAACAGCACCGATACTGAAAGTGACTGTTTTTAAAAAATATTTTTACACAGGAGATGGTCAGAGACTGGGGACATGGTACAAGAGATGGTCAGAGACTGAAAACACATTACAGGAGATGGTCAGAGACTGGGGACATGGTACAAGAGATGGTCAGAGACTGAAAACACATTACAGGAGATGGTCAGAGACTGGGGACATGGCGCAGGAGATTGTCAGAGACTGAAAACACATTACAGGAGATGGTCAGAGACTGGGAACACATTACAGGAGATGGTCAGAGACTGAAAACACATTACAGGAGATTGTCAGAGACTAAAAACACATTACAGGAGATGGTCAGAGACTGCAGACACATTACAGGAGATGGTCAGAGACTAGGGACATGGTACAGGAGATGGTCAGAGAATAGGGACATGGTACAGGAGATTGTCAGAGACTGAAAACACATTACAGGAGATGGTCAGAGACTGGGGACACATTACAGGAGATGGTCAGAGACTGGGGACATGGTACAGGAGATTGTCAGAGACTAAAAACACATTACAGGAGATGGTCAGAGACTGTGAACACATTACAGGAGATTGTCAGAGACTGTGAACACAGAAGATAGTGTTTACAGGGGGGTGATCAAATGCGCAAACCAACAAGGGATAAAATAAAGTAGGTGAATAAATACACAAATTGCCGCAGCCACCATTAAAGTGTTCCCACACAAATAAGAGATGATAAATACGTAAAAAATGTGGCGCTTGCAGGTATTAATGGATACCACTCCAAGGGGAGGCTCCAACAAGGAAGGCTCCAAAGAAGCGTCTAAAAATTAATGTCAACAATAGTCAGCGTGTAACAGCAAGTATGAAGACGGTGCTATACACACATGCGAAAAATATCAATCGAGTGTATCCAGTTCCTCAATAAATAAATATACAGTATTAGTGCAATAAATATTAAATGTGTGCAAATAAATAGATAATAATAAGTGCTATATTGATATGTGCAAAATAGCAAAATAACGAATAAATATGCCAAGCAACAATTCCGTGAAAAAATAAATATAAAGTGCAAAAAAAATATAAATGCGACTGAACCTTTGCAAAAATATGCATGCGACTTGAGCCTTGTCTTTCCAATCTTGTCAGATTCTATTTTTATTCCTCATCTGACAAGATTGGAAAGACAAGACTCTGCACCCTTACCTCAGGGGCAAGGATTTCTGGCACATACAGGCTTTAAAGAAGCTTAAAAAATCGCAGTGGCTTTCTACCTGTCTCCACTCCTTTGACGGTTTCTACCCACATATTTTTTGGTTGCCTGGAGTGGAGACCATAAGAGAGCCGCCATAGAGGAGGTGGATGAGAGCTGCATTTGGTTCATTGTAAGGTTGTTTAACTCCTTACCTAAAGATAAGAGGCTGGGGGAAACACCTTGGAGACACCAGAATCTGCATGGATGGGAGCACCCTAAGGACTTACAGCTATATTTGAAAAATTCACTGCACAGAAAATACACTGCACAAAAATGTAATTGCACTGTGTATGGGAGCTGGTCCTGCAGTAGCAATCAGGATTGCATAGAACTTCCTTTTGAGCACGTTTATTTTTGGACTATTTATTTATTTGTTGATGATTTTTTAACAATTGTTTTTTTGCACATTTTGGCATATACTGCACATGCTCAAGTCGCATGCATATTTTTGCACAGGTTCAGTCGCATTTATATATTTTTTGCACTTTATATTTATTTTTTCACGGAATTGTTGCTTGGCATATTTATTCGTTATTTTGCTATTTTGCACATATCAATATTGCACTTATTATTATCTATTTATTTGCACACATTTACTATTTATTGCATTAATACTGTATATTTATTTATTGAGGAACTGGACACACTCGATTGATATTTTTTGCATGTGTGTATAGCACCGTCTTCATACTTGCTGTTAAACGCTGACTATTGTTGACATTAATTTTTAGACGCTTCTTTGGAGCCTTCCTTGTTGGAGCCTCCCCTTGGAGTGGTATCCATTAATACCTGCAAGCGCCACATTTTTTACGTATTTAACATTACAGAAGATGGTCAGAGACTGGGGACACATTACAGAAGATGGTCAGAGACTGGGGACACATTACAGGAGATGGTCAGAGACTGGGGACACATTACAGGAGATGGTCAGAGACTGGAGACACATTACAGAAGATGGTCAGAGACTGGAGACACATTACAGAAGATGGTCAGAGACTGGGGACACATTACAGAAGATGGTCAGAGACTGGGGACACATTACAGAAGATGGTCAGAGACTGGGGACACATTACAGAAGATGGTCAGAGACTGGGGACACATTACAGAAGATGGTCAGAGACTGGGGACACATTACAGAAGATTGTCAGAGACTGGGGACACATTACAGAAGATGGTCAGAGACTGGGGACACATTACAGGAGATGGTCAGAGACTGGGGACACATTACAGGAGATGGTCAGAGACTGGGGACACATTACAGAAGATGGTCAGAGACTGGGGACACATTACAGGAGATGGTCAGAGACTGGGGACACATTACAGGAGATGGTCAGAGACTGGGGACACATTACAGGAGATGGTCAGAGACTGGGGACACATTACAGAAGATGGTCAGAGACTGGGGACACATTACAGAAGATGGTCAGAGACTGGGGACACATTACAGAAGATGGTCAGAGACTGGGGACACATTACAGAAGATGGTCAGAGACTGGAGACACATTACAGAAAATGGTCAGAGACTGGGGACACATTACAGGAGATGGTCAGAGACTGGGGACACATTACAGGAGATGGTCAGAGACTGGAGACACATTACAGAAGATGGTCAGAGACTGGGGACACATTACAGGAGATGGTCAGAGACTAGGGGACACATTACAGAAGATGGTCAGAGACTGGGGACACATTACAGAAGATGGTCAGAGACTGGGGACACATTACAGAAGATGGTCAGAGACTGGGGACACATTACAGAAGATGGTCAGAGACTGGGGACACATTACAGAAGATGGTCAGAGACTGGGGACACATTACAGAAGATGGTCAGAGACTGGGGACACATTACAGGAGATGGTCAGAGACTGGGGACACATTACAGAAGATGGTCAGAGACTGGGGACACATTACAGAAGATGGTCAGAGACTGGGGACACATTAAAGGAGATGGTCAGAGACTGGGGACACATTACAGAAGATGGTCAGAGACTGGGGACACATTACAGGAGATGGTCAGAGACTGGGGACACATTACAGGAGATGGTCAGAGACTGGGGACACATTACAGAAGATGGTCAGAGACTGGGGACACATTACAGAAGATGGTCAGAGACTGGGGACACATTACAGGAGATGGTCAGAGACTGGGGACACATTACAGAAGATGGTCAGAGACTGGGGACACATTACAGGAGATGGTCAGAGACTGGGGACACATTACAGAAGATGGTCAGAGACTGGGGACACATTACAGGAGATGGTCAGAGACTGGGGACACATTACAGGAGATGGTCAGAGACTGGGGACACATTACAGAAGATGGTCAGAGACTGGGGACACATTACAGGAGATGGTCAGAGACTGGAGACACATTACAGAAGATGGTCAGAGACTGGGGACACATTACAGGAGATGGTCAGAGACTAGGGGCACATTACAGAAGATGGTCAGAGACTGGGGACACATTACAGAAGATGGTCAGAGACTGGGGACACATTACAGAAGATGGTCAGAGACTGGGGACACATTACAGAAGATGGTCAGAGACTGGGGACACATTACAGAAGATGGTCAGAGACTGGGGACACATTACAGAAGATGGTCAGAGACTGGGGACACATTACAGGAGATGGTCAGAGACTGGGGACACATTACAGAAGATGGTCAGAGACTGGGGACACATTACAGAAGATGGTCAGAGACTGGGGACACATTACAGGAGATGGTCAGAGACTGGGGACACATTACAGAAGATGGTCAGAGACTGGGGACACATTACAGGAGATGGTCAGAGACTGGGGACACATTACAGGAGATGGTCAGAGACTGGGGACACATTACAGGAGATGGTCAGAGACTGGGGACACATTACAGAAGATGGTCAGAGACTGGGGACACATTACAGGAGATGGTCAGAGACTGCGGACATATTACAGGAGATGGTCAGAGACTGGGGACACATTACAGGAGATGGTCAGAGACTGGGGACACATTACAGGAGATGGTCAGAGACTAGGGGCACATTACAGAAGATGGTTAGAGACTGGGGACACATTACAGAAGATGGTCAGAGACTGGGGACACATTACAGAAGATGGTCAGAGACTGGGGACACATTACAGGAGATGGTCAGAGACTGGGGACACATTACAGAAGATGGTCAGAGACTGGGGACACATTACAGAAGATGGTCAGAGACTGGGGACACATTACAGGAGATGGTCAGAGACTGGGGACACATTACAGAAGATGGTCAGAGACTGGGGACACATTACAGGAGATGGTCAGAGACTGGGGACACATTACAGGAGATGGTCAGAGACTGGGGACACATTACAGAAGATGGTCAGAGACTGGGGACACATTACAGAAGATGGTCAGAGACTGCGGACACATTACAGGAGATGGTCAGAGACTGCGGACACATTACAGGAGATGGTCAGAGACTGGGGACACATTACAGGAGATGGTCAGAAACTGCGGACACATTACAGGAGATGGGGGGATTAGTTGGACTAGTCCGCTGGTGGGGGGGGGGGTGCTAGATGAGTCCACTGGCAGGGGGAGGGTGCTAGATGAGGCCGCTGGCGGGGGAGGAGGGTGGTAGATGAGTCCGCTGGCGGGGGCGGCGGGGGGTAGATGAGTCCGCTGGCGGGGGAGGAGGGTGGTAGATGAGTCCGCTGGCGGGGGAGGAGGGTACTAGATGAGTCCGCTGGCGGGGGAGGAGGGTGCTAGATGAGTCCGCTGGCGGGGGAGGGTGCTAGATGAGTCCGCTGGCGGCGGGGAGGGTGCTAGATGAGTCCGATGGCGGCGGGGAGGGTGCTAGATGAGTCCGCTGGCGGGGGAGGGTGCTAGATGATTCCGCTGGCAGCGGGGAGGGTGCTAGATGAGTCCGCTGGCGAGGGAGGGTGCTAGATGAGTCCGCTGGCGGGGGAGGCTGCTAGATGAGTCCGCTGGTGGGGGGAGGGTGCTAGATGAGTCCGCTGGTGGGGGGAGGGTGCTAGATGAGTCCGCTGGTGGGGGGAGGGTGCTAGATGAGTCCGCTGGTGGGGGGAGGGTGCTAGTTGAGTTTGTTGGGTGGGAGGGTGCTAGTTGAGTTTGTTGGGGGGGAGGGTGCTAGATGAGTTTGCTGGGGGCGGGGGGGAGGGTGCTGGATGAGTTTGCTGGGTGGGGGGAGGGTGCTGGATGAGTCTGGATGAGTCTGCTGGTGGGGGGGGGTGCTAGAGAAGTTTGCTGGGGGGGGGGGTGCTGGATGAGTCTGCTGGGGGGGGGGGGGGGTGCTGGATGAGTTTGCTGGGGGGGGGTGCTGGATGATTCTGCTGGTGGGGGGGGGGGGGGGGTTGCTAGAGAAGTTTGCTGGGGGGGAGGGTGCTGGATGAGTCTGCTGGTAGGGGGGGGGGGGGTGGTGCTAGAAAAAAAACGCCACTGCAAAATTTTAAATATTATGATGACATCATTAATTAATAAATTTGCCTTACTTCAGGCAGATCTTTGCCACTATTCGGGGGTGGGGTATTTCTGAAGCACGTCTCTTCAGTCTTCTTCTTCTCTCTGCAGCCTGCACTCCTCCGTCCTAGCAGGTCACGTGCGACGTGACGTTCTTGACGCCCCTGCCTCTGAGAGACTCCTGGGAGGTGGGAGTTGTAGTCCGGCTGCGCTCACACCTCCAGTAACTTTAGTGCAGCCGGACTACATCTCCCACAATGCAGCACTGCCAGCGCAGTTGTATTGGAACTAGCCAATTAGCGGCCGCCGCGGCCGACATGCAGAGACTCCTGGGAGGTGGGAGTTTTAGTCCGGCTGCGCTCACATCTCCAGTAACTTTAGTGCAGCCGGACTACATCTCCCACAATGCAGCTGCCAGCAAACTAGCCAATCAGTGGCCGCCGCGGGCCGCGGCCGAGATGCACTAAAAAAAAAAAAAAAAAAAAAACGTTTTAAAGATAATAATGTACTACGCTCACCGGCCGCCCCTGCCCCACTGCCGCCCCGAGGCCTGGCCTCGGTGGCCTTGTGGGGAATCCGGCCCTGCATACACTGGGAGACAGCTGATCGGAGAAAAGGCACCCACCCCTCACATTGGCAGAAGAATGAAGATACTCTCAGAGCTGTGCTGTGACAAGCTCTCTGCTAATCTAACAAATTTTCAGCTGGTTTTATCTCTCGTCTAGGAGAACTTGTCAGAAGTTATCACGCTGATAGCAGAAGAACAGAGTAGCATAAAGACACGGGACTTATGCCGCATACATACACGGTCGGAATTCTCGTCGGAAAAAGCTCTGATGGTTTTCCCGTCGGAATTTCGACGGAATTTCGCTCAAACTGTCTTGCCTACACACGGTCACACCAAATTCCGACGGTCAATAACACCACGCCTTAAAAAACGTTTGACTGCACTATAAAAGGGAAGTTTAATGCTTCTGATCATGCGTCAAATTGTTTCCGAGCATCCGTCGGAATTTTGCGTGTCGGAATTGCATACACACGATCGGAAAATCCGATAGAAAGGTTTTCCGTCGGAAAAATTAAGAACAGGTTCTCAATCCAAAGTCCGTCGGAAATTCCGACAGAAAAAGACCGGTGGGCATACACACGGTTGGAAAATCCAATGACAAGCTCCCATCGGACTGTTTCCATTGAAATTTCGACCGTGTGTACGCCGCATTAGTGTTTTGGAGAGAGATAAGAAAACACTACAGATATATGTGAGATCAAATTTCATGAATTGGGTTTACATCCATAAGATGTCAGCATACCAAGACATTTTGGACAATTTTATGCTCCCAACTTTGTGGGAACAGTTTGGGGATGGCCCCTTCCTGTTCCAACATGACTGCGCACCAGTGCACAAAGCAAGGTCCATAAAGACATGGATGAGCGACTTTACATTAGTGCCTGACCTCACAAATGCGTTTCTGGAAGAATGGTCAAACATTCCCATAGACACACTCCTAAACCTTGTGGACAGCCTTCCCAGAAGAGTTCTCTGACATCTACCAGCTCTGTGATGTCGTCATGGAGGAGTGGAAGAGGACTCCAGTGGCAACCTGTGAAGCTCTAGTGAACTCCATGTCCAATAGGGTTAAGGCAGTGCTGCAAAATAATGGTGGCCACACAAAATATTGACACTTTGGGCCCAATTTGGACATTTTCACTTAGGGGTGTACTCACTTTTGTTGCCAGCGGTTTAGACATTAATGGGAGTGTGTTGAGTTATTTTGAGGGGACAGCAAATTTACACTGTTATGCCCCGTACACACGGTCGGAAAATCCGACCACAAAATCCATCGTCCGACACTGGTGTTGCATACACACGGTCGGACAAAGTTGTCGGAAAATCCGATCATTCTGAACGTGGTGACGTTCGTTGCCTACGACGGGACTACGTAGAGGCTAGTAGCCAATAGCTTTGGTCTTGTAATGTGATCTGAGCATGAGTGGCACTTTGTCCGTCGGAATTCGTTACACACGATAGGAAAAAGTCCGATAGGACTTTGTTGTCGGAAAATTTGAGAGCAGGAGAAAACGTTGTCCGTCTGAAAATCCGAGGGAAAAAGTCAGATGGAGCCTACACACGGTCGGAATTTCCGACAACATTGTCCAATAGGACATTTTCCGTCGGAAAATCAGACTGTCTGTACAGGGCATAAGAGTCCATTCACACAGGGGCAACTTTGGACCTGACTTGAAGTTGCCCCAAGTTGCCTCAAGTCGCGCGACATGATAAAATCAATGTAAGTGAATGGATCCGTCTTAATGCACACTACTGAAGTCGTTCCGACTTCAGAAAAGGTTCCTGTACGACTTCAATCCGACTTCTAGGTGACTTGTACCCATTGATTTCAATGGAAGTCGCCTCCAAGTCGGATCCCCTGTCTTAACTGAAGCAACTTTCCAGGAAGTAAAAATAGTTTTCTAGGCAAAACCCCTCCCTCCCAGAGAGCTGATTATTATGTGATTGGCCACTGGCAAAGTCCCCTGTCCTGGAGGCAGTGTTGGTCATCTTACTTTAAAAAAGTAATTAGTTAAGTTACAAATTACTTATCCCAAAAAGTAATTGCGTTAGTAACTCAGTTACTACATTGGAAAAGTAATTAGTTACGCAGCAAAGTAACTGTGACTTTTTTTTTTAATATTCTATACGTGTAACTAAGGGGCGGGTCTAGGATTACTGTAAGCAAGGGGCACATTTATTATTATTGTTATATAACGTGTAACCAAGGGGCTGCTCTATTATTACTCTAACCAAGGGGCAGATCTGTTATAGCGTGTAAGCAAGGGGCGGGTCTATTATTATTAGATCGTGTAAGGGGCGGATGGCTACAGAAGAGGGCGAATGTTAAATTAATGGGCAGAGCTCGATATATAACAATAATAATAAATGCGCCCATTGGTTACAGTAATACTAGACCCGCCCCTTAGTTACACGATAGACACCCCTTGCAGAGTAGTACGAGCTTCGTAGTCCTTCGTACTGCGCCTGCTCAGTACAGGGGGTCCTTATCCGGTGGGACACCGGAATTACACTACTGCCATCTAGTGGCGGTAGATGTAATTGCGGTAACGCCACCCAAGTAATGGGAACTGCGTTACCATGAGGGGAAAAGTAATCAGTTAGATTACTCGTTACCCTGTAAAGTAACTGCGTTAAGTAACTCTGTTTATTTTAACTCAGTTACTTACATCACTGCCTGGAGGCAACTTCAAGTTGCCTTGTAAGTTGCCCCAAGTCGCGCTGTGATTCATACTCAAGTTGTGTCCAAGTTGCCTCCCAAAGTCGCGCTGGAAGTCGTGTTGCCCCTGTGTGAATGGACTCTTATACAAGCTGTACACTCACTACTTTACATTGTAGCAAAGTGTCGTTTCTTCAGTGTTGTCACATGAAAAGATAGAAGAAAATATTTACAAAAATGTGAGGGGTGTACTCACTTTTGTGAGATACTGTATAGGCAAGATGATGAGAATGGGTGAACACTTATCAAGTATTAATACCAGAGATGATGAATCACCAGTCACAACACATTTTAGAGATATGCATGGGGCCTCTATAGAAGGATTTAAATTTGCAGTCATATATAGATGCTTTATATACCAGTGATAGGAAAAGAGGCCATATCCTGAGGAAGTTCCGTGGATTTAACGAAACATACAACATAAGAAAAGACCTCCCACCCCCTGCTGTCAGGGCCAGATTAAGAACATCATGGGCCTGGTGCTGAGGATTTTGGTTGGGCCTTTTATAAACAATAAATTAATAAATAAAAATGCAAACAATTTTTTGTTATAACAAATTAAATTAAAAAGAGAGGGAGGATGAGAGAGAGAGAGAGAGAGAAAGGGGATGAAAGAGGTGTGAGGGGTAAGGGAAAGAGGATGAGAGAGAAAGGGGGGATGAGAGAAAAAGGATGCACATGAGCATGTGTGGGAATAATACCAACGCAGCCCGGCCAAGGCAAGTGACCGAAGGCACAGAACCCGGAAGGAAAACGATGGAAGCGCCCGGGCCGGATTGATCCCAGCACAGCACTGGAGGGCTCAGTCTGACAATTTAAGTGTACCCTAATGTGCTAATATGCTGTGCATACTTGTACATTATGGCATAACCTACCCCAGGGCCTCTAAAAAATAGTAACGTTAGAAAAGTTTACTACCGCCTTAATATCATTGGAACCCAGGAGCCTCTCATGGGGCCCCCTACTGACCCGCATAGTTGCCAACATTTCAAAAATATTTTCAGGGACACTTTTTTACAAGTGCTATATTTAGAGTAGCTGATGTCCCCTATGTTCAGCTATACATCACAATAGTAATTACAAAATTAAATAAGTACTAATAATGGGGAAATTTTAACCACTTTGCGACTGCCGGCTGTCAAATGACGGCCAGGCGGCGCAGCTCTCGTTGTGGGAGGGCGTCATATGACGTCCTCCCCTTCTGTGCACTCCAGGGAGCGCGCGCGCGCCGCCGGGAGCGCGCGCGCGCTCTCGCCGTGTCACTGGGCACCCGATGCGCATGCCCAGCGGCCGCGATGTCCGCTGGGCACCCGCGATTCCCCGGTAACACAGCGGGACCGTGGATCTGTGTGTGTAAACACACAGATCAACGGTCCTGTCAGAGGAGAGGAGCCGATGGTGTGTTCTCTGTATAGAGAAACACCGATCGGTCTCCTCCCCTTGTGAGTCCCCTCCCCCCACAGTAAGAATCACTCTTAGGGAACATAATTAACCCCTCCCCGCCCCCTAGTGGTTAACCCCTTCACTGCCAGTGTCATTTATACAGGAATCAATGCATTTAAATAGCATTGATTGCTGTATAAATGACAATGGTGCCAAAAATGTGTCAAAAATGTCCGATGTGTCCGCCATAATGTCGCAGTCACAATAAAAATCGCTGATCACCGCCATTACTAGTAAAAAAAAAAAATATTAATAAAAATGCTATAAAACTATCCCCTATTTTGTAAACGCTATAACTTTTGCGCAAACTAATCAATGATCGCTAATTGCGATTTTTTTTTTTTACTTAAAATATGTAGAAGAATACGTATCGGCCTAAACTGAGGAAAAAAAATGTTTTTTTATATATTTTTGGGGGATATTTAGTATAGCAAAAAATATTGTTTTTTTTTTTTTAATTTGTCGCTCTTCTTTTGTTTATTGCGCAAAAAATAAAAACCGCAGAGCTGATCAAATACCACCAAAAGAAAGCTCTATTTGTGGGGAAAAAATTATAACAATTTCATTTGGGTACAGTGTAGTATGACCGCGCAATTGTCATTCAAAGTGCATCAGCGCTGAAAGCTGAAAAATGGCTTGGTCAGGAAGGGGGTGAAAATGCACTGTAGTGAGGTGGTTAAAGAACTGTTTTTGTGGGTAAGAGGCATAGGGGAGGAGAATGGATGGTATAAAAGTAGGAAGTATGTGCAGGTGAGGGAGAGGAATGTGGAGGGTCTAACAGTGGGCACTATGTACATGAGAGGAATGTGGAGGGTCTAACAGTGGGCACTATGTACATGAGAGGAATGTGGAGGGTCTAACAGTGGGCACTATGTACATGAGAGGAATGTGGAGGGTCTAACAGTGGGCACTATGTACATGAGAGGAGTGTGGAGGGTATGACAGAAGGCACTATGTACAGGAGAGGAGTGTGAAGAGTATGACAGTGGGCAGTATGCACAGCAGAGGAGTGTGGAGGGAGGGTACGACAGTGGGCACTATGTACAGGAGAGAAGTGTATGACAGCGGGCACTATGTAAAGGAGAGGAGTGTGTAGGATATGACAGCGGGCGCTATGTATAGGAGAGAAGTGTGGAGGGTATGACAGTGAGCAGTATGTACAGGAGAGAAGTGTGGAGAGTATGACAGTGGGCACTATGTACAGGAGAGGAGTGTGTAGGATATGACAGCGGGCGCTATGTATAGGCGAGAAGTGTGGAGGGTATGACAGTGAGCAGTATGTACAGGAGAGACGTGTGGAGAGTATGACAGTGGGCACTATGTATAGGAGAGGAGGATGAAGGAATCTGGGAAGGAAAAATGTAAAGGTTTGTGGAAGGCTGTTTAGGGACTGTGTAGTGGTTAAGCGGGCCATACATGGATTGAAATTGCACCAATTAAGCAGAGACCAGCCATAGTCGATCTATGTATGGGCTACCTGGTTTTACACAAGTCAACCTATTAACCGACTTGAGTACAACCAGCCTGTCAGGTTTTCCCCAAAACAATCAGTGCTGCCAGCTATAGTTAGCAACACTGATCATCGTATTCACTGGCAGAACACAATAACACTGCGGAAGTGACTCCCCCATCCACAGGTCAGCAGGTGAGAGGGTGTGTGGGGACAGGCTGGGGAGAGATACTAGTCAGTGGCTGGGTAGGCACTGGTTATTATCAGAGTCAGATACACACAGGTTACATATGCCACGATCGTTAGAGCGAGAACAATAATTCTAGCCTTAGACCTCCTCTGTAACTCTAAACATGTAACCTGTAAAAAAAATGTAAAGCATCGCTTGGTACACAAAAAAAATCGTGCTAACTTTAGTGTTTTTTTTTTATGAATGAAACAGTATCTTTCCAAAAAAAAGTTTGAAAAATTGCTGCACAAATATTGTGTAACATAAAAAGTTGCAAAGACCACCATTTTATTCCATAGGGTGTCTGCTAAAACAACATATATAATGCTTGAGGCTTCTGAGTAATTTTCTAGCAAAAAAATGATGATTTTTACATGTCGGAGAGAAGTGTCAGAATTGGCCTGGGTGGCGAGGGGTTAATTATCATAAGTAATATACAAATAATTATTATAAGCCCTGTGAGTTCATCCTCTCAGTCTGCTGCAGAGTGTTCCAGCTTGTATTTATACTGGCCGCTCTGTATGTAGCTTCTGATCGACTGTGCAAGCAACCCCATATCTCCAGAACCATAGATGATAGCAGCCCCATATTTTAACCAGTGCTGGAGTAGGTCTTTAGCTACCTACCCCCCAAGAGAAAGGGGCCTGGGGCTGCAGCTCCAAAAGCCCCTATGTTAATCCGGTCCTGCCTGCTGTACTGCATGCCTGCATTGTTTGATTGACCTGGCAGACCTGGCGGAGAATCCTGGAATCCTGAATATCCGGACTTTATGGCCATTTGACAGCCTATTGGCTGAATCTGCTTTCAGGACTCTATCTGATGCTAGCCATCTCCCCTATTGGGATTCCGGCTTCTGGATCAATCAGCTGGTGTTACCTGACACGTGCACAGGACATCTGCTCGCAATAGCACCATTGAGGATATACATTAGACATGTGCAATTCGTTTCGTTTTTTTTCGTTTTTCGTTTTTTTTTGTTATTTTCGTTCGTTCGTTCGTTTTCGTACGAATGAACGAATCATTCGAATCATCCGAATAACGAATCGTACAAATCCGATTAACGAATCGTTCTAATCGAATGAATCCGAAAAACAACGAAAATCCGAAAAAAAATAATTAGAAACAACGAATGTACTAATGAAGAAAATCCGAAAAACGAAAACGAACGAAAAAATTCGTACATTCGTAATTTCTTTTTTTGTTGAATTGGTAATTTTCCGTGTCCCTTACAATGGTGCTGCTAAACGTGCTTCGAATGGATTGAACAAAAAAATTCGTACATTCGTAACTTTTTTTTTCGATTCGGAACTTTATTTTTTTTCGATTCGTAACTTTTTTTTTTTTTTTGATTCGTAACTTTTTTTTATTTTTTTTCGATTTGTAATTTTCCGTGTCTATTGAACAAAAAAATTCGTACATTGGTAACTTTTTTTCGATTCGTAACTTTTTTTTTTCGATTCGTAACTTTTTTTTTCGATTCGTAACTTTTTTTTATTTTTTTTCGATTTGTAATTTTCCGTGTCTATTGAACAAAAAAATTCGTACATTGGTAACTTTTTTTTCGATTCGTAACTTTTTTTTTTTCGATTCGTAACTTTTCTTTTTTTCGATTCGTAACTTTTTTTTTTTTTCGATTTTTAATTTTCCGTGTCTATTGAACAAAAAAATTTGTACATTCGTAACTTTTTTTCGATTCGTAACTTTTTTTTTTTGGATTCGTAACTTTTTTTTGGGATTCGTAACTTTTTTATTTTTTTTTCGATTTTTAATTTTCCGTGTCTATTGAACCAAAAAATTCGTACATTCGTAACTTTTTTTTTCGATTCGTAACTTTTCTTTTTTTCGATTCGTAACTTTTTGTTATTTTTTTTCGATTTGTAATTTTCCGTGTCTATTGAACCAAAAAATTCGTACATTCGTAACTTTTTTTTTCGATTCGTAACTTTTTTTATTTTTTTTCGATTTGTAATTTTCCGTGTCTATTGAACCAAAAAATTCGTACATTCGTAATTTATTTTTTTGTTGAATTGGTAATTTTCCGTGTCCCTTACAATGGTGCTGCTAAACGTGCTTCGAATGGATTGAACCAAAAAATTCGTACATTCGTAACTTTTTTTTCGATTCGTAACTTTTTTTTTTTCGATTCGTAACTTTTTTTTTTTTTTCGATTCGTAACTTTTTATTTATTTTTTTCGATTTGTAATTTTACGTGTCTATTGAACAAAAAAATTTGTACATTCGTAACTTTTTTCGATTCGTAACATTTTTTTTTTCGATTCGGTACTTTTTTTTACGATTCGTAACTTTTTTTTTTTTTTTTTCGATTTGTAATTTTCCGTGTCTATTGAACAAAAAAATTCGTACATTCGTTATTTTTTTTTCGATTCGTAACTTTTTTTTCGATTCGTAACATTTTTTTTTTTGATTCGTATTTTTCCGTGTCTCTATTGAACAAAAAAATTCGTACATTCGTAACTTTTTTTTCGATTCGTAACTTTTTTTTTTTTTCGATTCCTACCTTTTTTTTTCGATTCGTAAATTATTAAAATATTATAATAGCATACACATTACATAAAATTATGAATTATGCTCCGATTACGAATCTACGAATGTTACGAATGTACGAATAAATACGAATGCGTCCGAAAATTAAACTAACGAAAAAACGAATCAACGAAAAAATAACTCTTACGAATGTACGAATCGTTACGAATATAAACACCGACGACTTACGAATGTACGAATCGTTACGAATCCGAACACCGACGACTTACGAATGTACGAATAGTTACGAATCCGAACACCGACGACTTACGAATGTACGAATAGTTACGAATCAACGGAAACGAAAAAAACGAAACGAAAAAAAACAAATTTTTTTCGGAAACGAAAAAAACGAAACGAAAATAAACAAATTTTTTTGTTGTGCACATGTCTAATATACATCCCTCTGGCTTGGAACGCACCTGCTGTGAGGCTTGCTCTAACCTAGGATGCCTGGCGATCTTCACCCACACAGAGGAATGGCTGGAAGAACAAGGTACAGTGAGTAATACAACTATATGCAGATGGATCATATCGGCAGCATCACTGGGTTACCCAGATCACTTGGGACCCATCACTTCACCACTGGCCAGGTCAAATGCATAGGACATTCAAATATCACTAGACATGTGCAATTCGTTTTGTTTTTTCGTTTTTTTTTTTTATCGTTATTTTCGTTCGTTCGTTTTCGTACGAATGAACGAATCATTCGAATTGTACGAATACGAATAACGAATCGTAACGAATCGTTTGAATCGTACGAATCCGAATAACGAATCATTCGAATCCGAAAAACAACGAAAATCCGAAAAAAACTAATTAGAAACAACGAATGTACTAATGAAGAAAATCCGAAAAACGAAAACGAACGAAAACGAACGAAAAAATTTGTAACTTTTTTTTTGTTGAATTGGTCATTTTCCATGTCCCTTACAATGGTGCTGCTAAACGTGCTTCGAATGGATTGAACAAAAAAATTCGTACATTCGTAACTTTTTTTTCGATTCGTAACTTTTTTTTTTTCGATTCGTAACTTTTTTTTTTTCGATTCGTAACTTTTTTTTTTTATTTGTAATTTTCCATGTCTCTATTGAACAAAAAAATTCGTACATTCGTAACTTTTTTTTCGATTCGTAACTTATTTTTTTTCGATTCGTAACTTTTTTTATTTTTTTTTTCGATTTGTAATTTTCCATGTCTCTATTGAACCAAAAAATTCGTACATTCGTAACTTTTTTTTCGATTCGTAACTTTTTTTTTCGATTCGTAACTTTTTTTTTCGATTCGTAACTTTTTTTTCGATTCGTAACTTTTTTTTTTTTTTTTTTCGATTTGTAATTTTCCATGTCTCTATTGAACCAAAAAATTCGTACAGTCGTAACTTTTTTTTCGATTCGTAACTTTTTTTTTCTCGATTCGTAACTTTTTTTTCGATTCGTAACTTTTTTTTTTTTTTTTTCGATTTGTAATTTTCCATGTCTCTATTGAACAAAAAAATTCATACATTTGTAACTTTTTTTTCGATTCGTAACTTTTTTTTTTCGATTCGTAAATGATTAAAATGTAATAATAGCATACACATTACATACAATTATGAATTATGCTCCGATTACGAATCTACGAATGTTACGAATATACGAATAAATACGAATGCGTCCGAAAATTAAACTAACGAAAAAACGTATCAACGAAAAAATAACTCTTACGAATGTACGAATCGTTACGAATTCGAACACCGACGACTTACGAATGTACGAATAGTTACGAATCCGAACACCGACGACTTACGAATGTACGAATCGTTACGAATCCGAACACCGACGACTTACGAATGTACGAATAGTTACGAATCCGAACACCGACGACTTACGAATGTACGAATAGTTACGAATCCGAACACCGACGACTTACGAATGTACGAATCGTTACGAATCCGAACACCGACGACTTACGAATGTACGAATAGTTACGAATCCGAACACCGACGACTTACGAATGTACGAATCGTTACGAATCCGAACACCGACGACTTACGAATGTACGAATAGTTATGAATCCGAACACCGACGACTTACGAATGTACGAATCGTTACGAATCCGAACACCGACGACTTACGAATGTACGAATAGTTACGAATCCGAACACCGACGACTTACGAATGTACGAATCGTTACGAATCCGAACACCGACGACTTACGAATGTACGAATAGTTATGAATCAACGGAAACGAAAAAAAAAAAAAACGAAACGAAAATTTTTTTTTTTTTCGGAAACGAAATTAACGAAACGAAAATAAACTAATTTTTTTGTTGTGCACATGTCTAATATACATCCCTCTGGCTTGGAACGCACCTGCTGTGAGGCTTGCTCTAACCTAGGATGCCTGGCGATCTTCACCCACACAGAGGAATGGCTGGAAGAACAAGGTACAGTGAGTAATACAACTATATGCAGATGGATCATATCGGCAGCATCACTGGGTTACCCAGATCACTTGGGACCCATCACTTCACCACTGGCCAGGTCAAATGCATAGGACATTCAAATATCACTATGCCCATACCGTTATAGGGTTTTGCCCATATGCATGATTGATGCTAATTTATTCCGTTCAACACATGACGTCACACTGGGTGGATATAAATCAATGATTTAAAAAAATAAAAAAAATAATCAGATTTTTTTGATTAAAATCGATTTTTTGGATTTTTATCAAATGTATTTTAATAAAATGCTTTTGGAGTAAAAAATCTATCTAAAGATATTTTTTTTTATTTAAGATACATCAATAATTTTGTTTATTCAGCATGAAATGGAGCTTAGTTATGTAGCATGAGGCTGTATATTCTTCAATATTAACATTTTTTGTAAACTCATTCAATGAATCCAAGCTCTGCAAGCTGAGATAACATCCTCTGCATTGATGCATTCACACAATTTCACAGTAACCATGAGATAAATCAAAGTTTAGGAATATTCCTTTATCCCCTTGTTTTGCAAATCTATGTACACTACAAACTGTATGATTGAATCGGTTCTGATTTCGCTGTTTTACTAACCTTTTCTAATTAGGAAAGCTTCATTTTGTTTGCAAATATTAAAGATTCTAATTACCAGCAAGAATAAGTCCTTACATTTAAAGAGCACCTTTCATTTCAGGTCCATCATGGCAGCGCCTGTTAGTGGGCATCCGCTCAGCTGCTGCCACCAAGTCCCTCACCTTGTTGTGTCAATGCCATTAAAGTGAATGGGACTGTCGGGGAGTCAACAGCGGGTCAGAGGAGGAGCCACTGTGGGACAGAAATGACAGTTGCTCTTTAACCACTTCACGACCGCCGCACGACGATGTACGTCGGCAGAATGGCACGGACAGGCAAAAGGGCGTACAAATTGCTGCCGTGCCATCATGTGCGCGCCACCGTGGGGATACCCGCGATAGTATCACGGGAAGGCTGAACGAGGAGATGCGGAAGTAAACAGCATCTCCCCGTTCTGCCTAGCAACTAGTGACACTGATCTCTGCTCCTGTGATTGGAGCAGAGATCAGTGTTCACTAAAACACAGCCACGCCCCCCACAGTTAGTAACACGCCCCTAGGAACACTTAACCCCTACACTGCCAACCCCTGGTTAACCCCTTCACTGCCAGTGTCATTTACACAGGAATCAGTGCATTTAAATAGCACTGATTGCTGTATAAATGACAATGGTCCCAAAAATGTGTCAAAAATGTCCGATGTGTCCGCCATAATGTCGCAGTCACAATAAAAATCGGCGATTGCCAGCATAACTAGTAGAAAAAAAAATTATTAATAAAAAAGCTAAAAAACGATCCCCTATTTTTTAAACGCTATAACTTTTGCGCGAACCAATCAATAATCCGTATCGGCCTAAACTGAGGAAAAATTTTTTTTTAAATATATTTTTGGGGGATATTTATTATAGCAAAAAGTTAAAAATAATGTGTTTTTTTCAAAATTTTTGCTCTTTTTTTGTTTATAGCGCAAAAAATTAAAACCGCAGGGGCGATCAAATACCACCAAAAGAAAGCTCTATCTGTGAGAAAAAAAGGACGTCAATTTTGTTTGAGAGCCACGACGCACGACCGCGCAATTGTCAGTTAAAGCGACGCAGTGCCGAATCGCAAAAAGTGGTCTGGTCTTAAGCCAGCAAAATGGTCCCGTCTGAAAGTGGTTAAAAATTATGATTTAATGCTTACCTGTACAGTTCTACCTGCACAATTTAAGTATTTCCAAAACTTTGCTCAGAAACAATCAGTGCAATTCGTTTTTTATTGCAACTTAAAAAAAAAGTCAAGTAATTAGAAATCCTCTTCTGGGGTCACATAATAGCCCATTTTGTGTCACTTACCTGACACAGGAGCCTGCGATGTCACCGCTGTCCCCTCTTCCACGAAGCGTCCATCTTCCTTCTGGGTATCGCGGCTCCGGCCAATCACAGCGCATGCGCGCGGGAGCCGCTGCTAACGGCATGATCGCCGTTAGCAACAGCACGCTCAGTGCGCGTCTGTGCCTGTCTTTTGCAAATATATCCTAAACCGTGTAAGTTTAGGAGATATTTCTTGCACCTACAGGTAAGCCTTAACCACTTTCAGACGGGACCATTTTGCTGGCCAAAGACCAGACCACTTTTTGCGATTCTGCACTGTGTCGCTTTAACTGACAATTGCACGGTCGTGCGGCGTGGCTCCCAAACAAAATTGACGTCCTTTTTTTCCCACAAGTAGAGCTTTCTTTTGGTGGTATTTGATCACCTCTGTGGTTTTTATTTTTTGTGCTATAAACAAAAAACTAGCGACAATTTCGAAAAAAACACATTCTTTTTTTACTTTTTGCTATAATAAATATCCCCCAAAAATTTATAAAAAAAAAAAGTTTTTTTTTTTCCCTCAGTTTAGGCCGATACGTATTCTTCTACATATTTTTGGTAAAAAAATTGCAATAAGCGATTATTGATTGGTTTGCGCAAAAGTTATAGCGTTTACAAAATAGGGGATCGTTTTTTGACATTTTTATTAATAATTTTTTTTTTTTACTAGTAATGGCGGCGATCAGCGATTTTTATTGTGACTGCGACATTATGGCGGACACATCGGACAATTTTAACACATTTTTGGAACCATTATCATTTATACAGCAATCAGTGCTTTACAAATGCACTGTGACACTGGCAGTGAAGGGGTTAACCAGAAGATGGCAGTGTAGGGGTTAACTGTGTCTTAGGGGCATGTTTATAACTGTGGGGGGCGTGGCTGTGTTTTATCCAATCACAGTGTTCCAATCAAGGGAGCAGAGATCAGTGACACTGTTGCTAGGCAGAACGGGGAGATGCTTGTTTACTTTAGCATCTCCCCGTTCTTCCTTCCAGTGAGACGATCGCGGGTATCCGCGATCGGACTCACGCGATGGCACAGCGGCAAATTTAAAGGGACGTACCTGTACGCCCATTTGCCTGTCTGTGCCATTCTGCCGACGTACATCTGTGTGCGCCGGTCGGGAACTGGTTAATCTAGGCTTACCTGTAGGTAGAAGTGGTCTGTAAAGCCACTTTTCACACTGAAGCGCTTCTAAACTGCCAGTAAAAACACTGAGCGCTTTTGAAGAGCTTTTCAGGCGCTTTTGAAGAGCTTTCCATTCATTTCAATGGGGAGGAGAGTTTTTCACAGCCCTGCCAGCACACTGCCCCAGTGTGAAACCGTTCATTGATTTTAATGGAAATACGTTTTCGTGAGCTTTTTAGGCGCTGTTTTTAGCGTGAAAGTGGTCTAAGGGTTTACAACTACTTTAAGTTGAAAAAACACAAGGATTTACAACCCCTTTAAGATAAAAAGCTTCTGTGTGCAGCAGCCCCCCTCAGCCCCCCTAATACTTACCTGAGCCCCATCTAGATCCAGCGATGTTGCACGAGAGACTCAGCTGTCCAGGACTCTCCCTCCTCATTGGTTGAGACAGCAGAGCAGCGCCATTTGATTACGCTGCTGTCAATCAAAGTCAGTAAGCCAATGGGAGCCGGGGCCGGGACACGGCTCCATGTCAGAATGGACACACTGAGCTGCGGCTCGTCTTGGGTGACCCCATAGCAAGCTGCTTGCTGTGGGGGGCACTCAACAGGAGGGAGGGGCCACGAGCTCCGAATAGGGACCTGAGAAGAGGAGGATCGGGGCTGCTCTGTGCAAAACCATTACACAGAGCAGGTAAGTATAACATGTTTGTTATTTTTTTACAAACAAAAAACAAGACTTTACAATCACTTTCAATACTTACGGCTTGCACGTTCTGTCTATTCCAAGAGGATATTTTAAATGGGAGGAACTTGTTTCTCACCCACTGAATAGCCTATAATTTAACACACAAATTGGGTTTCCTTTTTTTTAGGGCTGTTACTGATTAAAATTTTTGTTTTCGATTAATCAATTTTTTTTAAAACCGATTAATCAACTAATTTTGATTAATTATAATGCACATACAGATCCAACTACTTTTAGCTGGTCTCCTCTGCATTAGTCAGTGGTAAATGTGGTATACACTATATACAATCACCCGACACTAGTTAGTTTCCACAATCCATGACTTAACTTCACAGTTCACACAAATACGTTTTAAATTCAAACTGTAGCACTGACGTAAGTCATTTTTTTTCCACAGTAGCGTGACAATCCCTCCACCTCCGGTCTAACTAATCACTCTCACCTTATGGCATGGACCCCTGTGCAAACCGGTGGTCATGCAAGGGGGTATCAAAAGGGTTAACACGGACCATAAACTTCCCTCCTTAGATCTCAGCAAGGACGCCAGGTCATGGGTAGAAAGAAAAGATCTAAGTGCTCACCGCTTAAGTATAAGATTTAATTTTTGTGTTCAAACACAAACTACTCATATAAAGATGATAAAAAAAAAAACAGCATGTAAAGCCAACAATCATGTTAGTTCCGTAGGGCATCAACGGGTGACGTCATGTGTAGCTCCTCCCCATAATCAGATTCAATCAGAATTTCAACGTCACCGCACTTCTCCCCCCTTCCCTTCGTTGGCAGACGGAGGCACTTGGGGATGGGGGGAGGAGTTCGGTGACGACGATGTCCGTGACGTCACCGGATCTCTGACGGAACTCCCTGAAGACCCGGAAGCCAGTGGAGAGGCGAGTACCGATCAAAAGAATTTTGATAGATCAAAAAAATTAGCGATTAATCGAGGAATTAATCTTTAATTTCCACAGCCCTACTTTTTTGTTTGTCAATGTTTGTAACTAATATCCTATGACTGTCAGTATGTTATCTCCGAAGCTCATTGTTGTCATTATTTCCATGTTGACACTTTATGCCGCCTGCGTTGCGGTTTCGCACTTATGTTTGCTTTTTAATAAATCCCCTCTAGCCTTATCCTTTCATGTTAAATAAATATTAGTGAAACAGAATAAACTTCAATATAAATAGTCCATATAATACACAATAGATACATCAGCAAACATTGGGGATTTAACTACTCAAGAATCAGACATATAGGCTCTGTACTTAGTTGAATGAAATGCAATGGACATCCAAGATTTGGAGTTAGGCTACTTTCACACTGGAGCGTTGCGGGCGCTGGCGGTAAAGCGACGCTATATTTAGCGACGCTTTACCGTAGTGTTAGCTGCGCTATTCGGCCGCTAGTGGGGCGGTTTTAACCCCTGCTAGCAGCTGAAAAAGGGTTAAAACCGCCCGCAGAGCCATCACCTCCAACCAGGTGACTATGCGTTTCAAGCTGTTTTTTCTCAAGTAGGGATGAGCTGAACACTCCCGGGTTCGGTTTACAGCAGAACATGGGAACAGGCAAAAAATTTGTGCGAACACGCGAAGACCGTTAAAGTCTATTGGACACGAAAAGGAAAAAATCAAAAGTGCTAATTTTAAAGGCTTGTATGCAAGTTATTGCCATAAAAAGTGTATGGGGACCCGGGTCCTGCCCCAGGGGACATGTATCAATGCAAAAAAAAGTTTTAAAAGCTACAGTTTTTTCGTGAGCAATGATTTTAATAGTGCTTAAAGTGAAACAATAAAAATAAATATTCCTTTAAATATTGTGCCTGAGGGGTCTCCTTAGTCTGCCTGTAAAGTAGCGCATCTTTCCCATGTTTATAACAGTACCACAGCAAAATTACATTTCTAAAGGAAAAAATGTCATTTAAAAGCTGCTCATGGCTGTAATGTATTGTCGGATTCCAGCAATATAGATAATAATCATTGAAAAAAAGGTGTGCCCGCCCCAGTCCATTGGGTCCGGTATGAATATTAACCGGAACCTTGAACCAAAAATACCAAAAAAAAAATAGCGTGGATGCCCCCCCCCCCCCCCCAAAATCCCATCTAGATCCAGCGATGTTGCACGAGAGACTCAGCTGTCCAGGACTCTCCCTCCTCATTGGTTGAGACAGCAGAGCAGCGCCATTTGATTACGCTGCTGTCAATCAAAGTCAGTAAGCCAATGGGAGCCGGGGCCGGGACACGGCTCCATGTCAGAATGGACACACTGAGCTGCGGCTCGTCTTGGGTGACCCCATAGCAAGCTGCTTGCTGTGGGGGGCACTCAACAGGAGGGAGGGGCCACGAGCTCCGAATAGGGACCTGAGAAGAGGAGGATCGGGGCTGCTCTGTGCAAAACCATTACACAGAGCAGGTAAGTATAACATGTTTGTTATTTTTTTTACAAACAAAAAACAAGACTTTACAATCACTTTCAATACTTACGGCTTGCACGTTCTGTCTATTCCAAGAGGATATTTTAAATGGGAGGAACTTGTTTCTCACCCACTGAATAGCCTATAATTTAACACACAAATTGGGTTTCCTTTTTTTTAGGGCTGTTACTGATTAAAATTTTTGTTTTCGATTAATCAATTTTTTTAAAACCGATTAATCAACTAATTTTGATTAATTATAATGCACATACAGATCCAACTACTTTTAGCTGGTCTCCTCTGCATTAGTCAGTGGTAAATGTGGTATACACTATATACAATCACCCGACACTAGTTAGTTTCCACAATCCATGACTTAACTTCACAGTTCACACAAATACGTTTTAAATTCAAACTGTAGCACTGACGTAAGTCATTTTTTTTCCACAGTAGCGTGACAATCCCTCCACCTCCGGTCTAACTAATCACTCTCACCTTATGGCATGGACCCCTGTGCAAACCGGTGGTCATGCAAGGGGGTATCAAAAGGGTTAACACGGACCATAAACTTCCCTCCTTAGATCTCAGCAAGGACGCCAGGTCATGGGTAGAAAGAAAAGATCTAAGTGCTCACCGCTTAAGTATAAGATTTAATTTTTGTGTTCAAACACAAACTACTCATATAAAGATGATAAAAAAAAAAACAGCATGTAAAGCCAACAATCATGTTAGTTCCGTAGGGCATCAACGGGTGACGTCATGTGTAGCTCCTCCCCATAATCAGATTCAATCAGAATTTCAACGTCACCGCACTTCTCCCCCCTTCCCTTCGTTGGCAGACGGAGGCACTTGGGGATGGGGGGAGGAGTTCGGTGACGACGATGTCCGTGACGTCACCGGATCTCTGACGGAACTCCCTGAAGACCCGGAAGCCAGTGGAGAGGCGAGTACCGATCAAAAGAATTTTGATAGATCAAAAAAATTAGCGATTAATCGAGGAATTAATCTTTAATTTCCACAGCCCTACTTTTTTGTTTGTCAATGTTTGTAACTAATATCCTATGACTGTCAGTATGTTATCTCCGAAGCTCATTGTTGTCATTATTTCCATGTTGACACTTTATGCCGCCTGCGTTGCGGTTTCGCACTTATGTTTGCTTTTTAATAAATCCCCTCTAGCCTTATCCTTTCATGTTAAATAAATATTAGTGAAACAGAATAAACTTCAATATAAATAGTCCATATAATACACAATAGATACATCAGCAAACATTGGGGATTTAACTACTCAAGAATCAGACATATAGGCTCTGTACTTAGTTGAATGAAATGCAATGGACATCCAAGATTTGGAGTTAGGCTACTTTCACACTGGAGCGTTGCGGGCGCTGGCGGTAAAGCGACGCTATATTTAGCGACGCTTTACCGTAGTGTTAGCTGCGCTATTCGGCCGCTAGTGGGGCGGTTTTAACCCCTGCTAGCAGCTGAAAAAGGGTTAAAACCGCCCGCAGAGCCATCACCTCCAACCAGGTGACTATGCGTTTCAAGCTGTTTTTTCTCAAGTAGGGATGAGCTGAACACTCCCGGGTTCGGTTTACAGCAGAACATGGGAACAGGCAAAAAATTTGTGCGAACACGCGAAGACCGTTAAAGTCTATTGGACACGAAAAGGAAAAAATCAAAAGTGCTAATTTTAAAGGCTTGTATGCAAGTTATTGCCATAAAAAGTGTATGGGGACCCGGGTCCTGCCCCAGGGGACATGTATCAATGCAAAAAAAAGTTTTAAAAGCTACAGTTTTTTCGTGAGCAATGATTTTAATAGTGCTTAAAGTGAAACAATAAAAATAAATATTCCTTTAAATATTGTGCCTGAGGGGTCTCCTTAGTCTGCCTGTAAAGTAGCGCATCTTTCCCATGTTTATAACAGTACCACAGCAAAATTACATTTCTAAAGGAAAAAATGTCATTTAAAAGCTGCTCATGGCTGTAATGTATTGTCGGATTCCAGCAATATAGATAATAATCATTGAAAAAAAGGCGTGCCCGCCCCAGTCCATTGGGTCCGGTATGAATATTAACCGGAACCTTGAACCAAAAATACCAAAAAAAAATAGCGTGGATGCCCCCCCCCCCCCAAAATCCATACCATGCCCTTTGGGTCTGGTATGGATATTAAGGGGAACCAGCACCAAAATGAAAAAAAAATGACGTGGGGGTCCCCCAGTCCCCCCCAGGCACTATATACTCTGAACAGCAGTATATATACTATAGGGCCTGCCCTATATACTCTGCAGAAAAATTGGACCTTGGTGTTGCCAGAACACTGTAACCCCTCACAGTTACTCTTGGTGGGCACAGAAATGGGCCCTGCCGTGAAATATTAGATCAAAAATTTTAATTACATGCCCCTGTTAAACAGTGGCAGAAAAATTGGGCCTTTGGTTTTGGTGGCGCCAGAACACTGTAACCCCTCACAGTTACTCTTGTAAACATCATTAAAATCACTGCTCCTTTAACCACTTAAGCCCCAGAAGGTTTACCCCCCCTTCATGACCAGGCTTTTTTTTTGCAATTTAACTGACAATTGCATGGCCGTGTGACGCTGTACCCAATTACAATTTATGCCCTTTTTTCTACAAATAGAGCTTTCTTTTGGTGGTATTTGATCACCCCTGTGGTTTTTATTTTTTGCGCTATAAACAAAAAAGGACCGACAATTTTGAAAAAGAAAACAATATTTTTTTACTTTCTGCTATAAAACATACCGAATAAAAAAAATCGAATTTATTCATCAATTTAGGCCAATATGTATTCTGCTACATATTTTTGGAAAAAAAATCCCAATAAGTGTATATTGATTGGTTTGCGCAAAAGTTATAGTGTCTAAAAACTACAGGATAGATTTATGTAATTTTTTACTAGAAATGGCAGCGATCAGCGAATTTTAGCGGGACTGCGACATTACGGCTTACAAATTGGACACTAAGTGACACTATTTGGTGACTAGTGAAACTTATACAGTAATATGTGCGGAAAAAAAAGCACTCTCACTGTACTATTTACACTGACAGGGAAGGGGTTAAAGTGGAAGTAAACCCTTCCATATGACTTTGGCCTACAGGTAAGCCTAGATTAAGGCTTACCTGTAGGTCCAATAAATATCTCCTTAACCTACATGGTTTAGGAGATATTTAGCGATGAAAAGGCATCGCTGTCTACGGCGCATGCGCCGTAGACATCGGCGCGCAGGCGCACTGAGGGCGCACTGAATATGCCGAGATCACGGCGATATGCCGATCTCGTGCGCATGCGTGGGAGTGACGTCTCGCGGCTCCAGCGAATGATAGCGCTGGAGCGGCGAAACCCGGAAGTCACTCCGGCCCTGGATGGCGGCGAAGAAGATCGAGGATAAGGACGGCTTCGGGGGCTTCGTTTTCAGGTAAGTTTTTCATAATGAGCTAGTATGCTATGCATACTAGCTCATTATGCCTTTGCCTTGCAGGGTGTCTTTTTTTTTTTTTTTTTTTAAGAGGCTTTACTTCCTCTTTAACATAAGGGGCGATCAAAGATTTTTTTTTGAAAATCGGCCCCCAGGAATTTTCGTAAAGGGTTCCCCTTTGGGGGGTTTTTAATCACGTGGGATTCCCGCTACCGGGGACTCCCCAAGACCCGGGGCCCATTTAGCACATGCCCCCTATTTAAAAGGTACCCCTCCCCCAAAAAACCCTTTTTTTTGGAAAAAAAGGGCAAAACCTCTGTTTGGGGAATTTTTTTTTCAAATTGGGTCCCTGAACCCTTTAATGGGTTTTGGGCCCCCGGGGGGGCCCGAACTTTTGGGGTTAAAAAGGGGCCCCCTGGCACGGCCCGGGGAAACCGGGGGTTTTTTGTTCCGGGTCCCAAAATTTCCAAAACGATTGCCCCAAGTTTTTGGGGGGGTTAAAATTTTGGGGGGGTTAAAGGGAAAGGGGGGGGGCTAAAAGGGGGGGGGGGGGGGGAAGGGGGAGGGGGGGAAAAAAAAAAAAAATTTTTGGGGGGAAATGGGGGGGGGGTTATTTGGGGGGGGGGGGAAAAAGGTCTGGACGTCAATGGTAAAAAATGCCCCATCTTTGGTGTCAGTGGGATGAATTGTGTCCCCTCGTTGGTGTCATTGCCCTATTGTTGGTGTCGGTGGGTGAAATTGTGCCCCATCATTAGTGTCATTGGGAGGAATTGTGTTCCATCAATTGTGCCATTAAGCCCATTTTTGGTGTCATTCGGGGGCATTGTGTCCCATCATGGGAGTCATTGGGCCCCATTGTTAATGTCATTGGGAGAAATTGTGTACTATCATTGGTGTCATTGGGAGTAATTGTGTCCCATCATTGGTGCCATTGGCCCTCATTGTTGGTGTCATTAGGAGGAATTGTGCCCCATAATTGGTGTCATTGGCTCTCATTGTTGGTGTAATTGGGAGGAATAGTGCCCCATCATTTGTGTCATTGGGAGGAATTGTGCACCATCATTGGTGTCATTGGGAGGAATCGTGCCCCTTCATTGGTGTCAGTGGGGGGGAATCATGCCCCATTGTTGGTATCAGTTAATGAAATAGTGCCCCAAGGGCTGCATCTGGCCCCACTGGAGACCACTGATCTAATGGGATCCCACAGTTACAGTATATGTATAGCTACATTGGCCCAAGTTGGACCAATGTAGCTGTAAAAAATGCCACAACTTGATTGTTCTTTAAGATACATTCTCATTATTGCGACCCCAAAGTCGCGCAATTTAGAGTGCGACTTTGATGCAACTTTGAGTGCAGCTTTGATTCAACTTTACACTCTCTGGATCAAAGATGCATCAAAAGTCACATCAAAGTAGTGCAGGAAACTTTTCAATGTTGTTGATTTTCAAAGTTGCATAGATGGCAACGGTGCCATTGAAATCAATAGACTGTGACTTGTCATGCGACTTTATTTGTCCAAAGTCGCATGACATGTCGCAGTAGTGGAAACTAAGTCTTAAAGTGGTTATAAATCCTAAGGCCTCATCGTTCACTGATCGTCCTATTATTCTCAGTATGTTATCCCTGAAGTTCATTGTTGTCATTATATCCATGTTGACACTTCATGCCGCCTACGTTGCGGTTTCACACTTATGTTTGCTTTTTGATAAAGCAACTAAAGGCCTTATCCTCAGCCTACTTCAATATAAATAATCTATATAAAGCACAATAGATAAGTCAGAAAACATTGCGGATTTAAAGAGGTTGTAAAGGTTCCTTTTTTTTTTTTAAAATAACAAACATGTCATACTTACCTCCACTGTGCAGCTTGTTTTGCACAGAGTGGCCCCGATCCTTGTCTTCTGGGGTCCCTCAGCAGTAGGGATGGGCCCGGTGTTCGATTCGAACCCATGTTCGAATCGAACATCGGCCGTTCGTCCGCTCGCCGAATCCAGAACTATGTGGGCCGTTCGCATCAAATTCGTGTGATGTGAACGGTCCACAATGCACTGCGCCAGTCACAGTGCATTGCTGGCTGATGATTGGCCAAGCATGCACTGTGACTCCGCATGCTTGGCCAATCATAGAGCCAGCGGCGAGGAGAGCAATAATTGGCCACAGGCAGGATGCCTGTGGCCAATTATAGCTCAGGGGGTTTAGTACACGCCCCACACTATATAAGGTCGCCGCGCCGGTGGCCTCGTGTAGTGTGTTCCGGCTTGAGGAACAGTGACAGACTGTACTGTACATGTACACACTATATTTGCATCATTTCTGTGTGGGGAAAGTGTAGGGAAAGAGGAAAAATAGGCAGGGATAGTGTATTCTTCTCAGTGCTGTTCTCTACCAATCCAGCCATCTGCAGGAGTTAGTGTGTGTGTGTGCTGTGTTAGTATAGCACAGCAGTAGCACACTAAACCACCTTACCCTGTATCTGCCCTGTTCTCTACCAATCCAGCCATCTGCAGGAGTTAGTGTGTGTGTGCTGTGTGACTATAGCACAGCACACTAAACCACCTTACCCTGTATCTGCCCTTCTGCCCACACAGTGCACAGACAGCAAAACAAATGTTACAGGGGTGATAACCCTTCCCTATGTTCTCCAAAAAGCTTAAAAATAGATTTTTTTTGGATGGAGCTACACTTAAAAATGTACCTGTTCAAAATTACAAACAGATTCTACTTAAGAACAAACCTACAGTGCCTGTCTTGTTTGCACCGCCTGTATACTGCTGTTTAGAGTATATAGGGTTGTAGGTATAGGGTTTTATTTTGGGTGCGGGGTTCCCCTTAATATCCATACAAGACCCAAAGGGGTTGGTAATGGGCTGGGGGGGGGGGGGGGGCGAGGGGGTATCCATGCCATTTTTCTCAAAGATTTTCATTCATATTGCCAGGACAAGACATGACATTAAAGCCGCAAGCAGTTTTAAATGGCTTATTTTTTTCCTTTACAAATGTCATTTTTTGCAGGGACAGTTCTAAACACGGGAAACACATGCCACTTCACAGGCATACTTTAGACACCCCCCAGGTACCATATTTAAAGAAATATTTAACTTTTTTTTTTTTTCACTTCATGCATCATTAAAATGACTGCTCCCGAAAAAACTTCAGTTTTTAAAACTTCTTTTTGCATTGATACATGTCCCCTGGGGCAGGACCCGGGTCCCCAAACCTGTTTTATGACAATAAAATGCATATTGGCCGTTATAATTAGCACTTTAGATTTCGAACATTCGCGTCCATTGTAACTAATAGGGTTCTAACGCTCGCGCAAACTTTCGGTCCGTTCGCAGGTTCTGGTGCGAACCGAACCCGGGGGTTCGGCTCATCCCTACTCAGCAGCTGTCTCGGCTCCTCCCCACATCAGCTAACCCCCATTCTGGGAAGTACTCTCCCAAGGGGGTTAGCTTGCGGGCGCGTTCCCGTGATACAGTGATACAGTCAGTGGCTATAGCGTCATTGATTTGATTGACAGCAGCGTGAGCCAATGGCTGCGCTGCTATCAATCATCCAATGAATGAGCCAAGAAGAGCTGAGAATCCCGGTCGAGAATCCAGCGCATGTACGACGCAGGACTTTTCGAGGGCTCAGGTAAGTAAACGGGGGGGGGGGGGGGGGGGGGGCGCTAATCGTCAGATTTTTTTATCTTAATGCATAGAATGCATTAAGGTGAAAAAACATGTACCTTTTCAACCCCTTTAACTGCTCAAGATTTAGGCATACAAGCTCTGTACTTAATTGAATCAAATGCAATGGACGTCCGAGATTTGGAGTTACTGTTGCCAGTAAATGATCAAATGAGTCTACCACCTCCAACCAGCCGACTACGCGTTGCGAGCTGTACAGGAGGAAGTTTGTGCGTAAGCTATTAGACATGTGCGATTAGTTTCGTACGAAACGAAAATTCGTGCGAATTTCCGTAAATTCGTACATTCAGGAGGATCCGAAATACGATATGCTATTTTTCCAAATTTTGTACAAAATACGAAATTTAGTTTACGAATTTCGTATCCAAACTCTGTTACAACGGAAACGTGACTGGTGTTTTGTTGACCAATCAGAGGTTTTCTTCTGCTGCTGAGTGAGGGTTGGAAAAATTACCTTTTTAAAAATGGGAGTGGGAGACTGGTACTGGTAGTCGATGGGAGATTCAGAATCGGACAAAATAAGAATGTTCGTTAATTACGATTATTCGTTATGATGAAGTAAAAAAAAAAAAAAAGGAAGTCAGCACAGCACAGGGATGGTGGGAGCCCCTCATAATGAGCACAGCACAGGGATGGTGGGAGCCCCTCATAATGAGCACAGTGCAGGGATGGTGGGAGCCCCTCAATGAGCAAAGCACAGGGATGGTGGGAGCCCGTGGGAGCCCCTCATAATTATAAATTCATCATAACGAACAATTGTTACGAAAAGTTAACGAAAATTCGTATTTCATACGAATCCAAATTGAATTTCGGACACGAATTACGAAATACATATTAATTCTAATACGAAATGGAATGAAACTAAACAAATTTATTGACGGCGCACATGTCTATAAGCTATATTGAGAGAGGAACTCCATCCCTGGGTGGTACATCCATTTAACTCTAAAAGTGTGTATAAAAATAAATAAATTGTATCACATAGGGAAAGTTGATCCAGGGAATATCCGATTGCCTCTTAAGGGATCGGGAAGGAATTTTTCCCCCTGCTGGAGAAAATTGGATCATGCTTTGCTGCTTTTCTGGATCAACTAATTAATTTTTTTCTTTATTTCTTTTTTTTCCCCCCTATTGGTTGAATTGGATGGACTTTTTTCAACCAGACTAACTATGTAACCAAGTTTTTTTTTTTTGTTTAAAGAAATCTACTAGCAAAGCTAACTAATAGAAAAAAAAATATGTAAAAATAGAAGCTGTAGAGCCCCGTGGTAGTTTATTCATGCTTCCTGTCAGGTTGTATCTGATTACCCATACAGGATGTTACTGATCGCTGGTGCAATGCTTTACAGGCTCCAAAAATAGAAAAAAATTTGCAATTTTTTTTACCTGCAAAAAAATTTGCATTTATTTATTTTTTTCCCCAAAAAGTGAACTTAACCTTCAAAGTGGTTGTAAATCCTAAGGCCGCGTACACACAATTGGATTTTCCGACAACAAAATCCATGTTTTTTTTTCCGACGGATGTTGGCTCAAACTTGTCTTGCATACACACGGTCACACAAATGTTTTCGGAAATTCCGATCGGCAAGAACGCGGTGACGTATACGATGTACGACGGGACTAGAAAAAGGAAGTTCAATAGCCAGTGCGGCTCTTCTGCTTGATTGCGAGCATGCGTGGAATTTTGTGCGTCAGAATTGTGTACACGCGATTGGATGTTGTCGGAAAATTTGAGAACCAGCTCTCAAATTTTGTTTGTCAGAAATTTAGACGGAAAATGTCCGATGGAGCCTACACATGGTCGTAATTTCCAACAACAAGCTCCCATCGAACATTTGTTGTCGGATAGTCCGATCGTTTGTACGCGGCATAATAGTTTGCTCAGCTCCCCTGAACGCCTTTTCTCTTGTCAGGAGAAAAGCTGCTTAAAAAATTAGCCTAAAGCCGCATTTTCCATACTTGTTTAACCACTTAAGCCCCGGACCATTTTGCTGGCCAAAGACCAGAGCACTTTTTTCGATTCGGCACTGCGTCACTTAATTGCGCGGTCGTGCGACGTTGCTCCCAAACAAAATTGACGTCCTTTTTTTCCCACAAATGGAGCTTTCTTTTGGTGGTATTTGATCACTTCTGTGTTTTTTTATTTTTTTGCGCTATAAACAAAAAAATAGCGACAATTTTGAAAAAAAATAAAAATTTTTTTTTACTTTTTGCTATAATAAATATCCCCAAGAAATATATAATTTTATTTTTTTCAGTTTAGGCCGATACGTATTCTTTTAGATGTTTTTGGTAAAAAAAAAATGCAATAAGCATTTATTGATTGGTTTTCACGAAAGTTATATCGTTTACAAAATAGGGGATAGTTTTATGGCATTTTTATTGATAATTTATTTTTTACTAGAAATGGCGGAGATCAGTGATGTTTATCGTGACTGCGACATTATGGCGGACACATCGGACAATTTTGACACATTTTTGGGGCTCATTGCCATTAATACAGCGATCAGTGCTAAAAAATTGCATTGATTACTGTAAAAATGTCACTGGCAGGAAATGGGTTAACCACTAGGTGGCGCTGTAGGGGTTAAGTGTGTCCTAGGGAGTGATTCTAACTGTGGGGGGGAGTCTGTGTGTGACACATCACTGATCATCGCTCCCGATTACAGGGAGCATGATCAGTGTCATTAGGCAGAATGGGGAAATGCTTGTTTACATTCTTCCTCATCATGAGACGATCGCGGGTATCTCTACAGACATCGGGTCCGCGGGACCCGCAATTACGGTCACGGAGCTCCCGGCGGGCGCGCATGCCCGCAAGCCGCCTCTTAAAGGACAATGTACAGGTAAGTTAATCTGCCTGTACGTGCCCTTCTGCCGCAGTATATCTGCGTGAGGCAGTCGGGAAGTGGTTAAATTGGTTGTAAACTAGGGTTGCCACCTGTATGGTTTTCTCCCGGACAGTCCGGTTTTTGAATGATGTGTTCTGGGATTTCATCTTCTTCAGTCCCAGACACAGCATTCACACCGGACTGCACCAGGAGTGACGAGTCTGCTCGCCACCTGATCTGTCTCCCCTCCCAATGGCAGCCTGTTTCAGAACGGCCGAGTATCAGTAGATCAAAGCTCCCCCCTCCTCCCCCTCCTTATTCTCCGCTCTGTATAAATACACACACAGGGGGATGAGGAGGGAGCAGGGACATGCGCTGATCGAGGTCTGCACAAAGTTTGCTATGCTCTGTAGATGGACAGGGAGGAGGGGAAGAGAGTGCCTGGGAAGGAGAACCACATAAAAAATGTGTAGTGATTGGGGGGTTAAGAGGATATGTGCTGGGGGGGGGGGGTGTTTTGGTAGAGGAAGGGACTTAGGCTAGAAGTGTGGGTTGGATTTGAAATCCGACAACTCTTTCTTGCACTATCCCTCTCAAAGCACCACCCAAGCACATATCTACCCCCCTGCACCACATATCTACCCCCCCCGCACTAGCACTCTCCCTTGACAAAGCACCCCCCAGCACATATCAGACCCCCAAGGGCCCCCCAGCACATATCCAACCCCCGCTTGCTCTAGCCCTCTCCCCTCTTAAAGCGCCCCAGCACATATCTTACCCCCACCCCATCTTGCACTAACCCGCTTCCCTCCCCAAATACCCCCCAGCACATATCTGACCCTCCCTTGCTAGCTCTAGCCCTCTCCCCTTTCAAAGTGCCCCAGCACATACTTGACCCTCTCTTGCTAGCTCTAGCTTTTTCCCCTCCCAAAGCATCCTCCTAGAACATATCTGACCCCCCCTGCTAGCACAAGTCCTCTCCCCTCCCAAAGCACCCCCCCCCAGCACATATCCAAGCCCCCTGCTAGCTCTAGCTCTCTCCCCTCCCAATGCACCACAAAGCATATATCAGACCCCCCTCCTCCAGCACTAGCCCTCTCCCCTCCAAAAGCATCCCCCCAGCACACATCCAACCCCGCTGCAAGCCCTCTCCCCCCAACACTAGCCCTCTCCCCTCCAAAAGCATCCCCCCAGCACACATCCAACCCCGCTGCAAGCCCTCTCCCCCCAACACTAGCCCTCTGCCCTCCCACAGAGCATCTCCCAGCACATATCTAACGCCCCCCTGCTAGCACTAGCCCTCTCCCCAGCACATATTTGACCCCTGCATTTTGTGCATTATTTCTGACCCCCGCATTCTGTGCAGAACACTCACAATTCGGCCACATCCACTATTCACCACGGCTCGCTATGCGCGCCACCAAAAGTGCCCCAAGTCTTTTACAATCTTATAGCTAATACTCCAATAAAAAAAAAAGTTGCCACTAAAGTGTCCGGGTTTGGCTTGAAGAAAAGGGGGCAACCCTATTGTAAACCCTTACAAAGCACTTTTGCTACTGTAGCTATAATGGAGTTTAGGAGATATCCCCTGTATCAGCATGTGCCAACGTCATTGGCACATGCGCACTGAAGCAAACAGCTCCCGTGCAGGAGTGATGTCATCGCGGCTCCGGCCAATCACAGTGCCGGAGCCCGCGATACCCAGAAATAAATCTGTCATGTCACTGGGCAGAGCAGTGTGCCGGGACTGCTGCAGGGGCTTCGATCTAAGGTGAGTATTTCGTAATGAGCTAGGTTTTTTTTTTTTGTGGGTTTACTACCACTTTAAGAGTGTTTAGAATTGCTGGTTGAGCCCCTCCATGGACAGACACCCAAATTCGGGGGTTTCTGCCACATCAAGGGAGTCGCCATTGCTGAGGCTGTTCAATGAAGTAGGGTGGACTGATATTTGGAGGTTGAAACATCCAGGGGTCAAGCAATTTTCCTGCTTCTCCAAAACCCATGGAACACTGTCTAGAATTGATCTTGCAGTGGGTAACCCAGCCATGCTCCCATCCGTCTCAGAAGTGACATACCGGCCTCGATCCGTATCAGATCACTCGTATTTGGGGATCAACTTGATTACATCCACTATGCCCACACTTCCAAGACCCCCATGGAAATTTAACGCCTTTTGGCTAAAATTATTTCTGGCCCACGATGAGATGGAGCGGAGCATAGGGGAATTCTTGAGGAACCAGGAATTTGTTGACTCACCGGCTACACAGTGGGATGCCTTCAAGGCTTATTTGCAGGGACTGCTAATCTCTGAAATCACTAAAGTTAAAAAGAACTCCTCAGGGCTCAGAGAAGACCTTGAAAAACAGGTAACGGCTCTGGAGGAGATGACATGGCAGTCGGCTCAATCAGCTTATGAGCGGCTGTTATCCTCCAAGGCAGAAAAAAAACTATTCTTTTCAAAACTGGCATTCTTTGAGGAGGGTGAGAGCACAGGACACATATTGGCTAGGATTGCTAATTCCCAACAACGAGCGCCAGCTATTGGTGCTATAAAAACGGCAGGGGGTGGGATTGTCAACTCTCCCGACTTAATTTTAGTGGAACTGGCCAAATTTTATGAGACTCTTTACCTCCCGACCGAACAATATAAACGACAATATACAGACTACTTACAGGACATTGACTTCCCACAACTTACGGCTAAACAGCGGAGGGCACTGGATGCCCCTTTCACTTTAGAAGAGCTACAGTACGCATTAGCGGAATTTCCCAACTGCAAGGCACCAAGGGCGGACGGGATACCCATGGAGGTATATAAACAATATGCCGATATGCTCCTTCCCGGGCTTCTGGCAGTGTTTAATGAGGCCGGGGAGCTTTGCCCCACTCCATGGCTACTGCTAACATAATCCTTATACTGAAACCTGGAAAAGATCCCCTAGAGCCGGGCTCGTATAGACCTATATCTCTCTTACAGAGCGATATTAAACTACTAGCCAAGATGCTGGCGATTAGGCTGAACGGAGCCATCACGAGCATCACACATCCAGACCAGGCTGGCTTCATGCCCAATAAATCGACGGCTGTCAATCTAAGGAGGCTATATCTAAATATGCAATCCTCGGCGCAAAATGTGGGGCAGAGGGCCTTGCTCTCACTAGACGCTATGAAGGCTTTCAATAGCATTGAATGGGAGTACTTATGGGAAATCCTCGGGTGCTTCGGATTCGGTGACCGATACATTTCCTGGGTGCGCCTGCTCTACCATGACCCTGTATGGGCAGTGTCCAAAACCTTCACGTTGGGTAGAGGTACACGGCAGGGGTGCCCTTTATTATCCCTGCTTTTTGCACTAGCCATTGAGCCCCTAGCTACAAAAGTAAGGGCTAACCCAGACATAGTGGGCTTTAAATACGGAGATGAGCAGGAGAAAATAATGTTATATGCCGATGACACTATGATCCTGCTCGGCGATGTGGAGGGCTCTTTGACAGAGGTCATGGCCACAGTGGGAGACTTCGGCAGGTATTCTGGCTTGCGGATAAACTGGTCAAAGTCTTCTCTGATGTTAATTGATGAAGGGGGGATGCCCCCGACATCTTGGACAGTACCTACAACTACTGCTTTTCGGTATCTGGGGATCCAGGTGACGCCCAAAATTAGCGACTATGGTAAATTAAATATAGCCCCACTGTTACAAAAGTTTAGAGACAGGATTAAAACATGGAATTCACTCTGCCTGTCGGTAGCAGGCAGGGTGAACCTGATAAAAATGATTCTCATGCCGCAACTGCTTTATGTGCTGCATAGTGCCCCGACAGTAGTGACTCTCAAGACGTTTAGGATTATTAACTCTCTGTTCCGTATGCTAATTTGGAAAAAACGTGCACCTAGAATTAAACTGGAGCACCTCCAGCGCCCAAAGGACGAGGGGTGACTTGCTCTCCCAAACCCCTGGCTATACTATGTTGCCGCACAGCTACAGCAACTAATAGGCACAATCCGTACGGATTTAGGCGAAGAGGGGGGGACCCGGACCTCCTCAGAATTAGTGATGGCACACACAGTAAAGGGGGACACAATACAGTCAGCTCTGGAGTCCCAGGCATTTGGCAAACCTAATAAGCTCTACCCGACCTACAATCTTATCTAAAAAATTTGGAACAAAACTAGAAGCTTGTAGGGGGTGACAGGATACACAGACTTTAGCCCTAACTGGAATAATGACTCATACCCAGAACTGGCCAAACTACAGCATGGCAAGCTATGGAAGAGATAAGGGATAGGGATGAGCCGAACACCCCCGGGTTCGGTTCGCACCAGAACCTTCGAACCGACCGAAAGTTCGCGCGAATTTTCGAACCTATACGTTATAATGGACGCGAACGTCGAAATCAAAAGTGCTAATTACAACGGCCAATATGCATGTTAATGTCATAAAACAGGTTTTGGGGACCCGGGTCCTGCCCCAGGGGACATATATCAATGCAAAAAGAACTTTAAAAACTAACGTTTTTCGGGAGCAGTCATTTTAATGATGCATAAAGTGAAAAAAAAAAAGTGAAATTTTCCTTTAAATATGGTACCTGGGGGGTGTCTAAAGTATGCCTGTGAAGTGGCATGTGTTTCCCGTGTTTAGAACTGTCCTTGCACAAAATGACATTTTGTAAAGGAAAAAAGAAGCCATTTAAAACCACTTGCGGCTTTAGGTTTGTTCTTAAGTAGAATCTGAACAGGTACATTATGAAGTGTAGCTCCATCCCCAAAAATCTATTTTTAAGCTTTGTGGAGAACATAGGGAGGGGTTATCACCCCTGAAACATTTGCTGTCTTTGCACATCTGTACAGAACATGTCACCTCACTTTCCGTCCCAATGACAAATGGTTTTGGAAAAGTGGGGTTTTAATTGAAACAAGGAATGGTGATAAAGTATCAGTAGAGAGAGATACCTTTTTCCCAAATTAAATCTTAACAGGATAGAATTTCCCTTCCTAGGGTAGATTTCCTCTCACTTCCTGTTTTCTCTTTCCATTTGCAAGTAGGAGTCGTTTGTAAGTTGGATGTTTGAAAGTAGGGGCCTGGCGTAAATACTCTGCAGAAATTTGCCCTATTAGATGTTGGTGTAGCCACAAGACTGGTGGGCACAGGAATGGGCCCTGCTGTGAGTTAATAGATCAAGATTTGTAATTGCATGCACCTGTTGAACAGGGCAGAAAAATTTGGGGTGGTGGTGGTGGTGGACGGTGTTGCCACAAGACCTGTAAGCTCTCACAGTTACTCTTGGTGGGCGCAGTAATGGGCCCTGCTGTGAGTTATTAGATCAAGATTTGTAATTGCAAGCACCTGATGAACAGGCAGAAAAATTGGGCCTTTGGCGGTGGTGGTGGACGGTGTTGCCACAAGACTGTAAGCTCTCATAGTTACTCTTGGTGGTGCGCAGGAATGGGCCCTGCTGTGAGTTATTAGATCAAGATTTGTAATTGCAAAGCACCTGATGAACAGGGCAGAAAAATTGGGCCTTTGGCGGTGGTGGTGGACGGTGTTGCCACAAGACTGTAGGCCCTCATAGTTTACTCTTGGTGGGCGCAGGAAATGGCCCTGCTGTGAGTTATTAGATCAAGATTTGTAATTGCAAGCACCTGATAACCAGGGCAGAAAAATTGGGCCTTTGGCGTGGTGGTGGACGGTGTTGCCACAAGACTGTAGGCCCTCATAGTTACTCTTGGTGGGGCGCAGGAATGGGCCCTGCTGTGAACTATTAGATCAAGATTTGTAATTACCCGCCCCTGTTAAACAGGGGCTGAAAATTGTGCCTTAGGCACTGGTGCTGGTGCCACAACACTGCACCCCTCACAGAGACTGTACTTGGAGCACAGCAGTCACACGTGTTGCGAAGCATTTTTTTAAAAAATTGTAAGTACACGCCCCTGTTAAACAGGGGCTGAAAAATTGTGCCTTAGGCACTGGTGCTGGTGCCACAACACTGCAACCCTCACAGATACTGTACTTGGAGCACAGTTGTCACACGTGTTGCGAAGCAATTTTTTAAAAAATTGTAAGTACACGCCCCTGTTAAACAGGGGCTGAAAAATTGTGCCTTAGGCACTGGTGCTGTGCCACAACACTGCAACCCCTCACAGATACTGTACTTGGAGCACAGCAGTCACACGTGTTCCGAAGCATTTTTTTAAAAAATTGTAAGTACACGCCCCTGTTAAACAGGGGCTGAAAAATTGTGCCTTAGGCACTGGTGCTGTGCCACAACACTGCAAACCCTCACAGATACTGTACTTGGAGCACAGCAGTCACACGTGGTGCGAAGCATTTTTTATAAAAATTGTAAGTACACGCCCCTGTTTAAACAGGGGCTGAAAAATTGTGCCTTAGGCACTGGTGTGGTGGCATGATCATTGAGGAGGAGGAAGAGGATAGTCAGTGAACATAAGATGACAGTCACTCAGCATCAGCATAGGCAGTCTTGAAGGGATGTGACATTAAAAATCATTCGGTTTGATATTCCGCTCAGGTGCCATGGTAGCTGGTGGTGATCCAAGACTGATTTTTCATTTTGATGAAGGTTCAGTCGAATCAACCGAGGCGGTGGACAGGCGCACCTATGATCAGTGACAAATCCTCCAGCAGCACTGAATGTGCAAGACGTTTAGGATTATTAACTCTCTGTTCCGTATGCTAAAAAAAGTAGGTCTGTGTGATGGGACTAACACACTTCATCAAGTTTGGAAAAAAAAATATATGATCGTGCACCTAGAATTAAACTGGAGCACCTCCAGCGCCCAAAGGACGAGGGGTGACTTGCTCTCCCAAACCCCTGGCTATACTATGTTGCCGCACAGCTACAGCAACTAATAGGCACAATCCGTACGGATTTAGGCGAAGAGGGGGGGACCCGGACCTCCTCAGAATTAGTGATGGCACACACAGTAAAGGGGGACTCAATACAGTCAGCTCTGGAGTCCCAGGCATTTGGCAAACCTAATAAGCTCTACCCGACCTACAATCTTATCCAAAAAATTTGGAACAAAACTAGAAGCTTGCAGGGGGTGACAGGATACACAGACTTTAGCCCTATCTGGAATAATGACTCATACCCAGAACTGGCCAAACTACAGCATGGCACGCTATGGAAGAGATAAGGGATAGTTTACCTTAGACAGATATTCCACAATGGGAGCATGCACACCTTTGAAACCCTGCAGGATCTTTTTGGCTTACCGCACTCCATGAGATTTTACTATGTACAGTTAAAACATGCTATAACGGCCCAAAGCAGATCAGAAGACTGGGCCCTATGCCCGACTCCAGTGTTTAAACTGATTGCAAGGGCCATCAATACTAAGGGGTTTATATCAACATGCTATAACATGCTACTAGGGAACTTTCTGAATAAACACCCCCTACGGATGTTGGCCAAGTGGGAGGGAGAGGTTGGCAGGCTTGATGGGGAACAATGGGAGGAGGCCCTACGGACGGTACCCACATGCTCCCTAAATATATCACAGAGAGTAACACAATTATATCTACTGCTAAGAGTGTACTATACGCCACACAGATTGTTTGTTATGGGCCTGCGACCTACACCACTGTGCACTAGGTGCAAGAGAGATCACGGAGACTTGATCCACCTTCTGTGCCCGAAATTACCCCTCTACTGGACGGGGGGTGGTGGACACCATAAACAGGGTATTTCAAGTCTCACTACCTGCTGATCCAAAGCACTGCCTTCTTAATGTGCTGGAGGAGCTAGAATGGGAGGAAAGTACAAGAGTGGCCACTATTAGATCCCTATTCTTAGCACGGAAGCTAATAATGACTCGCTGGATATCAGAAGACCCACCTACCCTTAAAGAGTGGATCAACACAATGGGAGATATGCTTAGAAAAGAAAATATAATTTTCCAGCATAGGGGCTGCGCCCAAAAATTTGAGAAATTATGGGGGCCGTGGCTGGATGTGCCGGGGCTTGCTCCGGTGGATCTAGTAATGGCCAGAATATTGGCTTAAGCAAAAGAACTGGAAGAATTTAAAAAATACACATTGGGCTAGGATGATTACTTCTAATATGGGTGTGGGGGTAGGAGCGGGCTGGCAAGGATTGGCGATATTGCTGCAAAATATGTGTAATAATTGTTTAAAATGGCTGTAATGGTGAAGAGATAATGATGTATGTTCGGTGTATGTTTACTTTGTGTTTTTTCAATAAACTTGTTTTTGGATTAAAAAAAAAAAAGAGTGATTAGACATGTCAAGCCTTTGAGTGTTAATGGATTCCATTGGCCAGAATGTTAATTTATTATGGCTATTCGAATGAAGGCTCAATGCTAAATGTGCCTAGCGTTTAGGTGTGTTTGGATGCATTTACAGGCATTTAGGAGCGTCAAGCCTTTTTTGTGCCCAAAGGCTCCTCTCCTGAGCACACTAGTGATGTTTTTTTTTTTCAGCCTGTTAACGCTCCTCTACTAATATGCCTGTATAGAGGCACGTGTATATCCTTCTATATAAGGGGTACCTGTTTGTCTGCACCCCATCTCCTCTATAGCCTTCTAAAACACACAGATCAAGTTATGAGTTATTTCTCAGCTCCAACAGGAGGGAGGGGATTTCTAATGTCATAAACCTCACAGCATAGAGAAGAAAGCAGAGTGTCATCTGAGACCTGAGCAGAGGAAAGGACACACCCCTGTCTACACAGTCTCCTAAGGAAACATGCACAGCTGAGGCTGTCAACTACCTGCTGTGTGCTGGGTGGTAGGGTGTGTGTGTGCGGGGTTGTCTCATCAGATTCTGGATTGCTGGGTTTACTTGTCAGAAATGACTAATGCAAATAGCAGAGGGAAGAAAGAGGACAGACACAGAAAAAACATTTGGCAGTCAAAATTCCCCCATCGTTTGGTCGATCGGCAAACTATACACCACTCCCCTGTCACCTGCCCACCAGCCCCGCACCCCATCTAGGTCGCTGGAAACTTTGGCGGCTTCCCCCTGGGTCTCCTCCTCGCCAATATGGTCGCTTATCTTTTCGGCCAATGGGGCTTAGAAAAAAACAAACATTAAAATCCATGCGTCCAGCGCCCTGCATGTAGATTAGGGTCCGGGGGCATGGTTTAGGGGGATGGCACCCCTGTGCCTCTAATGCAGCAGCCGCCACTGCTATAGAGCAGTGTTTCTCAACCTTTTCTCAGTCAAGGCACCCTTTAAAATTTTACACAATTTTACACAATCTTGAGGAACCCCATTCTAAAATTTAAAAAAACTAAACTAATAGTTTTACACAACACAGCAACATCCACACAGTTAGGGCACCCAACGTTAGAGGTAATTTATTCTTCTAAAGCAAATGCTCCTTTGCACACTGGTACTGACTAGTATTCCAATATTTCTCTTATCTTTCAATATTTTGCTTGTATACTATTTTTGGCCAATTTTTATGTATTTTGCCAAGGCACCCCTGAAGAGACCTCAAGCCACCCTGGTTGAAAAATGCTGGTCTAGAGGGATATGCTCTGTTCATTTTTCATTTCAGAAGTTTACAACCACTTTAACACAAGCGGAACCTGTGGATTTAGGTCAGGACTTTGACTGGGCCATTCTAACACATGAATATGCTTTGATCTAAACCATCCCATTGTAACTCTGGCTGTATGTTTAGGGTCGTTGTCCTGCTGGAAGGTGAACCTCCTCCCCAGTCTCAAGTCTTTTGTAGACTCTAATGCCCCGTACAGACGGTCGGACATTCCGACGGAAAAAGTCTGATCGGATTATGTTGTCGGAAAATCCGATCGTGTAGTCGGCTCTAGCGGACTTTTTCCGTCGGCAACAAAATCCGATCATTTGTACAGAATTCCGACGCACAAAGTCCCATGCATGCTCAGAATAAATTTGGAGACAAAAGCTATTGGCTACTGGCCTCTATGTAGTCCCGATGTACGTGTTGTAACGCACCTCGTTCTGAACGATCAGATTTTCCGTCAACTTTGTCCGACCGTGTGTATGCAAAAAAGTTTCGGCCAAAATCCGTCGGAAAAAATCTGACGGATTTTGTGGTCAGAATGTCCGACTGTGTGTATGGGGCAAAACAGGTTTTCTTCTAATGCTGCGTATACACGAGCGGATTTTCCGCCAGAAAAATCTTGGATGGTTTTTCCGACAGAATTCCGCTCAAGCTTGGTTTGCATACACACGGTCACACAAAAGTTGGCTGAACTTTCGACCGTCAAGAACACGTGATGTACAACACTATGACGAGCCAAAAAAATTAAGTTCAATGCTTACGAGCATGCGTCAAATTGTTTCCGAGCATGCCTAGGAATTTTGCGCGTCGGAATTGCTACAGACGATCTGAATTTTTTCCGACAAATTGAGAACCTTCTCTAAATCTTTTGCTGGCTGGAATTCGACCAGCAAAAGTCCGATGGAGCATACACACGGTCGGAATTTCCGACCAAAAGTTCTCATCGGTCTTTTGCTGGCCGAATTTCTGATCGGGTGTACACGGAATTAGACTTCTAAAACATTTTGAAACCCATTTTTAATTTTCCTTCCACGTCACAGTTATGTGCCACTTTGTGTTGGTCTATCACATAAAATTCCAATAAAATACATTTACGTTTTTGGCTGTAACATGACAAAATGTTGAAAATTTCAAGGGTATGAATACTTTTTCAAGGCATTGTATATAAGAAACATAGTAAGTCAGTAAACTTGGATACATTTATTACAGGTAATTATTTTTATCTAGGTCTGTGGCTGCTAGTAAATTTTCAAATATATTGGAGAAACAGCCTAAGGAGTTAAAAAGTAAGAATATTTCTACAAAAGGGAACTTAAAACATAAAAGTAAAAAATAGCCCTTTAGAAACTAAAGGAAATAGAACATTTGTCAATAGTTAAGCTGATATGGGCGGGTGTGTGGTTGTCTTAAATTCACACAAATACAAAAAGAAGCTCTTAGGCAGTTAGCTGATATTGACACTTCTGTGAAACTCTTGAAAGATCCATAGTGAAATACAAGAATTTATTATGATGAATCGTGCAGTAAGGTAAGTGGTTAGGTGTGATTCGTAAGATAAAGTTGAGGAGATATTCAAGAATAGATCTTCAATAGTTCTTCGTGTAGGCAGGACCTAATCCGTGTATCCGAAGATTTGAAGGAATCATCAGAGGAGTTATTTACATGCTTATTATACTGTAGAAATTGAATAGGCACAAAAATGGCAGTAATATCAATGGCACTACGGTATATGTGTTCATGAAAACAGTTCCTTGAGGACTGCACCTGCACCACATCCCCAAAATACACAAAGAAAGAAATGGGATTTTGAAGGTGCAAATCTCAGGAATGGACCACAATCATGATGTATATACTGTATAAAAAAAGCTATTTTTATTGAGTATATAAATGTTAAAAAAACTGTATAAAAAAAGCATAACTGTCCCAAAATATGTGTAGTCTTTATCAGAAACCATGTCACATCCAAAGATAATTTATAGATAATTGTATATGAGGATTTATCAATCTGAATAACTGAATGTAAATCATAATCATAACGTATTGTTCCTGATGTGGAATTTACAATATGTTCTAGATCATGATTTACATTCAAATTTCAACGTGTGTATTGTGTCTTTACTCACTTTTTTTACACTTTTTTGGTGAATTGATAGTACCCCATACTCATTCACATTGGGGGGAGGGTGGGATCTGGGGGGCTTCCATATTCCGTTAAGTCCCCCGCCTGCAGACCCCCACAACCACCAGCCAGGGTTATGGGGAAGAGAAATCAGGGGAAGAGGCACGTGGGGGAGGAAATATCATGAGTTTTGGTTTTGGTCAGGTTGAGTTTGAGGAAGTGATGTGACATCCAGGCTGATATGTCTGTTAGTAAGTTAGTGATGTGCGAGGAGACAGATGGAGTGAGCTGGGGTGTGGAGAGATATGTTTGGGTGTCATCAGAGTAGAGATGATATTGAAAACCATGGGAGGCAATCAACTCACCCAGGGGAGAAGTGTATATTGAGAAAAGGAAAGGTCCAACAACAGAACCTTGAGGGATGCCAATGGACGCAGGAAGAGGAGGAAGTAGAGTTGTAGGTGACACTGAGGGTGTGGTGGGATAGGTAGGATGAGAACCAGCAAAGAACATAGTCATGTAGACAAAAGGAGTGCAGAGGAGGAGGGGGTGGTCCACTGTGTCAAAGGTAGCAGAGAGCACCAGAAGAAGTAGTACAGAATAGTGTCTGTCGGTTTTAGCTGTTAGTAGGTCGTTTTTAAATGTAAGCAGAGCATTTTCTGTGGCGTGTTGAGGGTGAAATCCGTTGATAAGGTTGTTAAGATTGGTGTGGTCCAGTGAGGGCTTTTTAAGGATAGGGGTGACTAGCGCATGTTTTAGAGAGTTGGGGAAGATACCAGAATAGAGGAAAATGTTGAAAATGTGAGTTAGAGAGTGTAGAATAGGCTGAGAGGGTGAGCGTAGCATTTGCGAAGGAGCAGGATCCAGGGGGCAGGTGGATAGATGGGTGTTAGAAAAAAAGTTCAGCAACCTTGTTAATACTAGCAGGGTTAAATGATGAAAGTAATGATTGTACCTGTTGACATGGGGTGTTGCATGGGGGAGGTTTCTGCGCATTGGAGGTCTCCTCACAAATTGTAATAATCTTATTTTTGAAGTGATTGGCGATCTCCTGGGCAGTGAGTGAGTTAAAGGGTGGAGGCAGTGAAGCACAGAGTAGAGCGTTAAAGGTAGAGAAGAGTTGACGGGGACTGGATGATAATGTGTTAATGATAATGTGTTAATGAGTGTGATAAAATAGGTCTTTGGCAGTGTGTAGGCATAGTGTTTTAGGAGGGCAGATTTATTTTGGTTGAAGTATTCCTTAGAGAAACAGGAAAATATTGACTAATACAATGTGCCTCAAAAGAGGAGAGTGTCAGAGGGAGGTGGGTGAAGTACCTGATAAGTGCTGCATGGGGCTAGAAGGATTCCCACTCCACCTCGCTTCCGTCCACCAGGGGAGTGAGTCCAGAGAAGGCCACCATGGGAGAGGGAAGCAGGAGAAGTAGTGTTGGATTCATGAAGCCAGGTTTCGGTAATGGCAAGTAGGTTAAAGGAAATAGTGGTAAAGAGGTTGTGGAGGGTGGTGAGTTTGTTACAGACAGATTGGGATTTCCAAAGGGCACATGAGAAGGGGAGGCTGGTTTTGGGAAGAAGAGGAATAGAGCCTAAGTTCTGTGGGTTGCGGCCAGAAGGGGTAGGGAGATGAGAGCGCCGGGCAAAGACAGATGATGGAGGCCCAGGGTTTGGGAATATGTCACCGGAGGTGACATATCCCCATAGCATTAGAACAATCTAAATTCTTATGGCTGGGAACCCCAAGATAGTTTGTAACATAGGTAGTGGCAGACTGGTACAGTCTTCACAGCTGGGGACCATTGATTAAATTACAGCACAGAATAGACAGCTCTACTCACAAAATCCTAGGTGCAGCTGCTTGTCGAGTAGTCTAGCATCCAGTCCAGAAGTGCTCCAGGGGCAAAAAGCCCCCTGAAGCTCACTGATACATTTTTTCACAGAGAAAGAGAGTCTTTCCAGGGCTACAAAAATAAAATCAAAAAAACAGCGCTCAATGGGATCACCACCCTATGTGAAATTTAAGAATCTGCTCTAATGACAGAACAGAACAGGAAACAGTTCAATGGGACATAATATTCAGATCTTTTAAGGAATGTGGTAAAACCAAAAATTTCAAATTAAAGCAATGCACCATACCGCCTCAGGTCCTGAAGACTGGGGATGTGTCAAGATGTTACTAAACCTTCACTCATTGCTGTATGCAAGGGCCGGCTTCACACTCCATATGCTGAGAAAGCAAATGATCTTGTGGAGGGGGAGGGAGAAAGACACTCTCCTTGATGGTTACAACAGATGCCACTGGACGCAGGAAAGAAGATGCAATATGCAATAGTGATGTTGTATAATATTCTCTCAGCCGTCAGCGCTGAAGGCATCACACATCTCGCTGTAGGGGAGGGAGGAAACACTCAGCCTGGAGACCCGGAAGAGGAAGGACACCGCCGCTAGTCTGGAACGCAGGACTTTGACAAAGCGCACGCGCGCAAAACTAGTAAGTTACGATCGCCATAACAACCCGAATAGCGTGCGACCCGCCGTCCTGCGTTCCAGACTAGCGGCGGTGTCCTTCCTCATTAGCCGTGAGTGATTTTAAATAGATTTATTTCCTGCAAAAATTACACTTTGTGCAGGGACAGTTCTAAGCACGGGAAACATGCGCCCCTTCACAGGCATACTATAGACACCCCCCAGGTACAAAATTTAAAGGAATATTACACTTTTATTGTTTCACTTTAAGCATTATTAAAATCACTGCTCCTGAAAAAACGGCCGTTTTTAAAAAAACATTTTGCATTGATACATGTCCCCTGGGGCAGGACCCAGGTCCCCAAACACTTTTTATGACAATAACATGCATATTAGCCTTTAAAATTTGCACTTTTGATTTCTAACGTTCGCGTCCATTGTAATTAATAGGATTCTTAAGTTTGCACGAACTTTAGGTCCGTTCGCGGGTTCTGGTGTGAACCGAACCCGGGGGTGTTCGGCTCATCCCTAATCATAATGACAACAGAAACTACCCAAATTACCCTGATTAAAAGTTTACATACCCTTGTGATTTTGGCCTGATAACATGCACACAAGTTGACACAAAGGGGTTTGAATGGCTATTAAAGGTAACCATCCTCACCTGTGATCTGTTTGCTTGTGATTAGTTGTGTGTATAAGGCTGGGTTCACACTGGTACGACACAACAGTCGTACCACTTTGGATCCGACTTTGCCCTGCGACTTGAAGTCCGACATGCGTCCGACTTCAATGAACAGGGATCCAACTTTGATCCCCGAAAATACCAGGCACTGTGTCTGGTATGAATCTTTAGGGGAACCCCCATATCAAAAAAACGCCGTTGGGGTCCCCCCAAAATCCATACCAGACCCTTATCCAAGCACACAGCCCACCAGGTCAGGAAAGGGGGGGGGACAAGCAAGCACCCCCCTCCTGAACCGTACCAGGCCGCATGCCCTTAACATGGGGCAGGGTGGGTGCTTTGGGACAGCTAAAACCAACGGACACTATTCTGTACTACTTCTCCTGGTCCTCTCTGCTACCTTTGACGCAGTGAACCACCCCCTCCTCCTCAAAAAACTGCACTCCTTCGGTCTACGTGACTGTACTCTTTGCTGGTTCTCATCCTACCTATCCCACCACACCCTCAGTGTCACTTACAACTCTACTTCCTCCTCTTCCTTTCTCCATCGGCGATGGAATATACACTTCCCTCCTGGGTCAGTTGATTGCCTCCCATGGTTTTCAATATCATCTCTACACTGACGTCACCCAAATCTATCTCTCCACCCCCCAGCTCACTCCATCTGTCTCCTCGCACATCACCAACTTACTAACAGACATGTCAGCCTGGATGTCACATCACTTCCTCAAACTCAACCTGACCAAAACAAAACTCATGATATTTCCTCTCCCATGTGCCTCTTCCCCTGATTTCTCTGTCAAAATCAATGGCTCAACTATCAATCTGTCCCCCCACGCCACGGTCCTAGGTGTAATTCTGGAGTCTGAACTATCCTTTCAGCCACACATTCAATCACTGTCCAAAGCTTGCCGCCTCAACCTCCGCAACATCTCCAAGATATGCCCCTTCCTAACCTTCCTTCCACCCCAAAGCACCTTGTCCCCATGTTGATGAGGACAAGGGCCTCTTTCAGACAACCCTGGCCGTTGGTTGTCAGGGTCTGCGGGCAGGGGGCTTATCGGAATCTGAAAGCCCCCTTTAACATGGGGGCCCCCAGATCCCGGCCCACCACCCTATGTGAATTCACCTGGAAAAAAAGTGTCAAAAATAAAACACAGCAAACAGGGTGTTAAAGTAATTAATTAAGGCAGCTCCAGCGTCTCTTCCGACTTCTTCTCCCCTCTCCGGGTCTTCTTCGCTCTCTTCTCCCTCTGTCTGCTGTCTTCTGCCTGGGTCTTCTCTGCTATCTTCTCATTCTTTTGCTGGGTCTTCTCCACTGTCTTCTTCCTCTGTTCTTCTTCCGATGTTGACTCAATACACTCTCCCGCTCTAATTTCGGGTGCACGGTGTGCCACTACTTTTATTGGCATGGGGCGGGGGTCACCGGAGACCCGCCCCTTATGATGTTACCGCCGATTCAGTGATATTCAATGAGCTGAAGTAGGATCAAAGTCGGACCAAAGTAGTGCAGGGAGCATTTTCAAAGTCGGACCAACTTGTGTCGGACCAGTTAAGACGGCTCCCATAGGGAAACATTGATTTTCACACGTCATGCGAAATGAGCTCCCAATGTCGGAGCGTTTGTCATACCAGTGTGAACCTGGCCTAAAAGGTCAATGAATTTCTAGACTCCTGACAGACCCTTGCATCTTTCATCCAGTGCTGCACTGACATTTCTGGATTCTGAGTCATGGGGAAAGCAAAAGAATTGTCAAAGGATCTACAGAAAAAGGTAGTTGAACTGTATAAAACAGGAAAGGGCTATAAAACGATATCCAAGGAATTGAGAATGCTAATCAGCAGTGTTCTAAGTGGAAAATTAGGGGTTCAAACCACGGTCAGGTAGACCAACTAAAATTTCAGCCACAATTGCCAGGAAAATAGTTTGGGATGCAAAGAAAAACCCACAAATAACTTCAGGTGAAATACAGGACTCTCTGAAAACATGTGGTGTGGCTGTTTCAAGATGCACAATAAAGAGGCACTTGAAGAAAGATGAGTCACTAGAAGAAAGCCATTACTACGCAAATGCCACAAAGTATCCTGCTTACAATACACCAAACAGCACAGAGACAAGCCTCAAACCTTCTGGCACAAAGTAATTTGGAGTGATGAGACCAAAATTTACCTCTGCTGTGCAGCTTGTTTTGCACAGAATGGCCCGAACATCCTATTCTGGGGTCCCCCTGCAGCTCTCGTAGCTCCTTCCCGCATCAGATAACCCCCTAGGAGAAGCGATCTCCCCCGAGGGGGTTACCTTGCGGGTGTGCTCCCGAGTCCAGCATTTGCGTCCACAGACACGGATACATAGGATGCATTAAGGTGAAAAAACACGAGGGTTTACAACCCCTTTAAGAGCTGGGGTATGTAAACTTTTTATCAGGGTCATTTGGGTAGTTTCTGTTGAAATTATGATTTAAAAAGGTTGATTGATAATGAATGGCTTCAGCTAAACACTAACCATGAGTGAAAGAAAAGTTTTTTTGTTATCATTCATATTCTCTGAAAAATGGCCAAGGAATCATAAATGCTGCCAGGGTATGTAAACTTATGAACACAACTGTATTGCCGCGTACACACGATCGGATATTCTGACAACAAAACCGTGGATTTATTTCCGATGGATGTTGGCTCAAACTTGTCTTGCATACACACGGTCACACAAATGCTGTCGGAAATTCCGAACATCAAGAACGCCGTGACATACAACACGTACGACGAGCCGAGAAAAATTAAGTTCAATAGCCAGTCCGGCTCTTCTGCTTGATTTCCGAGCATGCAGGGAATTTTGTGCGTCGGAATTGTGTACACACGATCGGAATTTCCAAGAACGGATTTTGTTGTTGGAAAATTGGAGATCCAGCTCTCAAATTTTTGTTGTCGGAAATTCCAACAGCAAATGTCCGATGGAGCCTACACACGGTTGGAATTTCCGACAACAAGCTCACATCGAACATTTGTTGTCAGAAATTCCGGCATATGTCTTCAGTCTATGAATGTCTCCTGAAGCATGTTCCCAATCTCCAACAACTCATATTGCATTATACTAGTATGACCTAACACAACCTGATTATAGCAGTGTCAAGCCTCCATCCCTGATATATGTTTAAACATCAGAAAAGAGAAAGGAATGGGACTTTGTGTGAGGCATGTCACTGAATGGATACCTTCATGAATCATTCATAAAATTTTTTATTAATAACAAATCACGTTGTAAAGAGTGTCAATCTGTAATACAGGACACAATGTACTATGATACACTTGTATGACTATATAGTTATTATACAAAATAAAATACAACATAATTAGCATTACAGTTACATAAAAACACTCATCCATTTATGAAAATTCAATGAACATGATCAATTGCTCGTGGTGAGCCAAACTTGTCTAGGCATCAGTTTGATGTAACTTGACGCACGTTTCATGGCTCATGCCAATCATCAGGAGTGGAATGAGAGGATTTGAGCTAAACTTGCAGATAAGTATTTGTTTTCTTGAGGGGAGGGAATTTTTGCTGACACATAACGCTCTCTTCATCTTGGGGGGGGGGGGGGATTTTTGCATGTTCGCCCCGGGGCTCTAGATGACATTGGCCACATTGTCCCAGCACTGATTTATTGTATAACGTTTGAAGTCTTTGACTACCCTTTGTATTATGTGTAAATATATAAACAAAAAAAAACGCGCTGTCTCTTTAAAGCGGAGCTCCGTCCTAGGGAAAATGTTATTTTTTTTTTTAAAAAGTCAGCAGCTACAAATATTGCAGCTGCTGACTTTTAAAAATCGGACACTTACCTGTCCCGGGGTCCAGCGATGCGGGGGAACGAGGACCCCCCCTCGTTCCCCAAGCCGCTCACGGCGCCGACATTCCTAATGTGGGAACCCGGCTGTGAAACCACTCACTGCGCATGCGCGAGCGGCGCCGTGCGCCGTGATTTGACGCTCAGTCATCTGGGACACGTGACAGGTTCCAGATGACTGTGCGGCGCCGAGGGGAAGGTGACGTTTTGCCCGGGCAATGAAGGTGGCAGACTTCGAGGGACCCCCTAGCAACAGGCATTTAGAGGTGAGTAAAAACATTTTTTTTTTTCCAATTATTTTTTTTTTATTTTTTTTATGATTTTGAAGCCCCTTTTGTTTTTTTGACCGCAACCCCACTTTAAATAGTGTGTTAGCAGCTGACACAGCAAAGAATCGATTTACCAAAGTGAAAAAAACGATATATATGAGAAAGTGCAGCGCTGGTGTGATGTCAATAGAATGAACAAACTAATATGTCTACATACTCAGTACAATAACCTCCTATGCAAGTAAAACAAGTGCTAATAGCAAATGTAATTCTATGTACTATAATGGAAGGGTCATGAAATCCCCATATGCCGCGTACACACGAAGGGACTATCCCGCGGGATTGTCCGCTGGACTCAAGCCCACCAGACAATCCCCTCGTGTGTGGGCGCCGGAGGATTTTTTGGCGCCAAAAGTCCGGCGGACTAGGTTTTAAGTTTTGTTTTAAAATTGTCCGCTGGACTTGGCAGTCCGGCGGACAATCCCGCCGTTAGTAGGCTAGTCCGCCGGACTTTTGAAATGAACGGACTTGCCGCTCATTGGAAAGTCCGTTCATTCCCGCAGACTTTTTCCAGCGGATTGTCCGCCGGAGAAGTCCGGGCGTGTGTGGGCAAGTCACACGCTCGGAAGTCCGGGCGTGTGTGGGGAAGTCCTGCAGGACAAAGTCTGAACGTGTGTACGCGGCATTACAGTCACATAGACCAAGGTGAACAAACAAAGGATTAAAAGATATTGGTAATATTGTGAAGCAAAAAAAAAGAAAATATGTGCATTCATGAGTAGACATCAAAGTCCAAAAGCAGCTATGTATGAAAACATGGTGACTTGAAAAACTTGGTGCAAACACATTGTCAGTAGATAATCCTCCACCGATATATATATATATATATATATATATATATATAAAGCTTACCGGAAAAGTTGAACCCAACTAATGAGTCAGTAAGGCTTGTGGTGTAGTACACCCAGAGGGTCTTTCATCGGCACATACAGTATCCAACAGGAGATGAGACTCGTGTGGTCCTTCGCAGCACTACTCCAAAATGAATGCCCACCGGAGGGATGATGGCCAAAGGAGGAGTCAGAGGATTTATCCCAAATGGTGTATATTATAGGAAGAAGAAGGAATAGGCCACATAGTGTAATTCCATTTAGATAAAAAACATGTATTGTATATAAAAAGGGAACACTCACATTTGATGAAGATAAAAAGCACTTTGCAATAAAAAGTAAGGAAAGTGACGCAGTGGCATTAGCGGAGCCTGTCCTGACATGTCCCCAGATGATGTCTTATTAGACGAAATGCATTGGAACGGGCTCTGCTGATGCCACTGCCGCCTTGAGGCGATTCAGTTTGCATTTGCAGCGCTATACAAATTATTCATTCATTCATTCATTGTACTGAGTATGTAGTCATATTAGTTTGTTGTTCATTCTATTGACATCACACCAGCGCTGTACTTTCTCATATATATCGTTTTTTCACTTTGCATATCTCTTGTATCATGCCTGTAGTCTTTGACCATCTCTTCTATCATGCCTGCAGTCTTTGACCATCTCTTCTATCATGTCCTTAGTCTTTGACCATCTCTTGTTTCATTTCTGCAGTCTTTGGCCATCTGTTGTAATATGCCCGCAATCTCTGACCATCTCTGGTATTATGTCTGCAATCTCTGACAATCTATTTTATCATGTCTGCAGTCTCTGACCATCTGTTGTTGAATGCCCACAGTCTCTGACCATCTGTTGTATTATGCCTACAGTCTCTTATCATCAGTTGTAATATGCCTACAATCTCTGACCATCTCTGGTATCATGTCTGCAGTCTCTAACCAGGGCTGGACTGGGACAAAAATGTGGCCCTAGACTTCATCCAGACCGGCCCAGGGCACAACACATCATGGTACGGTACATCAGGGCACAGCACATCAGGGTACAGAGCCCAGCACATCAGGGCACAAGGCACATCAGGGTACAACACACCAGGCCACATCAGGGTACAGAGCCCAGCACATCAGCGTACAGGACATCATGGTACACAGCCCAGCACATTAGGGTACAGGACATCAGGGTACAGGACATCAGGGCACAGGTCACAGTACATCAGGGCACAACATATCGGGGTACAGGGCACAACACATCAGGGCATGTCAAGGCACAGTACATCAGGGTACAGGACATCGGGGCACATCAGGGCACGGGGCTTATCGGGGCACATCGGGGCACAGGGCACATTAGGCCACATGGCACATCAGGCCACAGGGCACATAGCACATCAGGGCACATGGCACATCAGGGCACATGGCACATCGGGGCACATTATATGGAGCATAGCACATTATGGGGCACATCAGGGCACATTGGGGCACATAGCACATCAGGGCACGGGGCACATCAGGCCACATGGCACATCAGGGCACATAGCACATCAGGGCACATGGCACATCAGGGCATGGGGCACATTGGGGCACATAGCACATCAGGGCATGGGGCACATCAGGGCACGGGCACATCGGGGAACATCAGGGCACATTATGGCACATGGCACATTATGGGGCACATTATGGGGCACATCAGGGCACATTATGGGGCACATCAGGGCACGGGGCACATTATGGTACATGGCACATCAAGGCACATGGCACATTATGGGGCACATCAGGGCACATTATGGGGCACATTGGGGCACATAGTACATCAGGGTACATAGCACATCAGGGCACAGGGCACATCAGGGCACATTATGGCACATCAGGGCACATTATGGCACATCAGGGCACATGGCACATTATGGGGCACATTATGGGGCACATCAGGGCATGGGACACACCGGGGCACATCAGGGCACATGGCACATGGGAAACATAGCCCATCAGGGCATGGGGCACATCAGGGCACGGGGGATGAGGCACATAGCACATCAGGGCACATGGCACATCAGGGCATGGGGCATATAGCACATCAGGGCAGGAAGCACATCAGGGCACAGGGCATGGGGCACATAGCACATCAGGGCATGGGGCATGGGGAACATAGCACATCAGGGCACATGGCACATCAAGGCACATCGGGGCACATAGCACATCCGGGCACGAGGCACATGATGGGGCACATTATAGGGCACATCAGGGGGCACATTATGGGATCTTACTAGCCAGTATACAGAATAGCGCAGAAAGCGTGTGTCTGTAATAAGTTCTCTCTCTTATACCACGCAGCGCTGCTCGCTCCCCAGCGGCCCCTCCTCTCTTCTCGTCTATCCCAGATGATCTTACAAGCCAATGGGGATAGACGAGAAGAGAGGAAGGGCCGCCGGGGAGCGAGCAGCACTGCGTGACATGAGGGACGCTTCCTGCGCTTCTCTGCATACTGGCTAAATCTACCCATCAAGCGCCGGCTGTCGGCGGATGACGGGAAGATCGCTGCGCACCGCAGATGCGGCTGAAACCGGCCCACACTGGCCATCGGCCCACCGGGAATCTCCCGGTAGTCCCGATGGCCAGTCCATCCCTGTCTCTGACCATCTCTTGAACCATGCCCATTGTCTTTGACTATATACTGTTTTGTATGTAGCACCCTCTTAGATAGGTTGTTAGTTGGTAGGAAAATGTAGCTTTTGGCTGGGTGGTAGTTAGCCCAGTTTTGATTTGTATAGTTGTGCTCTTGGTTCCTCCCTAAGCTCAGTGGGGTTTTAATCTCTCACTGTTGCCAGTAGGTGCCACTGGCACTACTGGCTAAAGTATGAGGTTTCCCTGCCAGACTGAGTTATGAATATTATATTTCCCCCATCCATCCCAGTAGAAGGTCCACTGTAGCATGATGTGGGAGGGTATAAATATTTGGGGAAGCCATATGGTAGCTCTCTTGCCTCAGGATGAAGCCTGAAGAGTTGTTGCTGGACTATTAATGCTGCTAGGCCAAAAGCCTGTTAGGGGGCCTAGCATGAGCTGGGTATCCAGCTTAACACGTCTGGCCTGGGAGATTCACCAGCTGGGAAAGCTGCCATCTTTGAGGGTCTTGCAGCTGATCCGTTTGATGTTCATCAGGGTCCTGGCTGTGGCAGAGACAGGGGGCTCATACTGTACCTGCAACTACAGAGACACTCTTGAGACTTCACCCTTGAGGAGCCAGTCTACTATCACTTCACTATAAGGCATTAGGAAGTTAAGACTTGGTAGCTATTCTCTGGCCTTGTCAGTAAAAGACTGTTTGCTGATTTGTGTGATGTTTGTTGCTGAAAAGATATAAGAGCCATTGTAGCTTTATGGGGTGCAGCTCACACAGTGCGCCCCAATCTGATCTTTCTTTCCAGTCCCAGTGGTCAAGGAGTGTTACTTTCAAGTCAGGGAGTTTACTCAGCATTAAAATTTAAAAAAATATCTTCTAGACTGGTCACTGGTTTGGTGTGCATGGAGTCACTTTCTGGTAGCCTTTACACAATCGTCATCTGTGTGAATGTATATCTGTCACATTCTATCATCATCAATCAACAGGAACCACTACATATATCAACTATCTATGATAATGAATATTCACTGACCTTTATGTGATGTTAGGGGCCACACTTGAGGCACCCCATATCAAGAAAGTTGAACACCACTGCTCTAGATAATCGTATCTTGTCTATCATAATCCTAGAATCTACGAGTATAAACTTTTTTCATTTTTACTGTTGGGTCATGGAAGCTTTTTAAAAGAATATACCGGGTCCTGCTTTCACAAAGATTGAGGACCACTGCACTAAGGGATGGGGTCAAAATCCACATAGAAAATTAATGGAGTTCAAAAGAGCTAACCCAAATGTTTTTATTGTATGAGGAAATAAATATTCAGTGTTTCAAATTGGTGTGGTCCTTCGTTCTTCTTTTATGTGAGTCTTGACCTATTCTTCTCTTACTAAGAACATTTTAGGACAGACATTGAAGTGATCGGCGGTCACTGCTCACAGTTTGATTTTGACTGTCATGGGATTTTAATTTTAACGGGTTTAATGTTTTTTGTTGTTATTTTGAAAAAAGTATGAGGTTAAAAAACATATACAGGTGCATCTAAAAAAAAATTCGATATCATCAAAAAGTTAGTTTATTTGAGTAATTAAATTCAAAAAGTGAAACTCGTATATTTTATATAGATTCATTACACACAGAGTTATATATTTCAAGCATTTCTTTCTTTTAATTTTCATGATTATGGCTAGTGAAAAACACTAAATTCAGTATCTCAAAAAAGTTGAATATTACATAAGACCAATAAAAAAAAGATTTTTAATACAGAAATATTGGTTTACAGAAAATTATGTCCATATACAGTATAGTATGCACTCAATGCATGGTTGGGGCTCCTTTTGCATGAATTACGGCATCAATGCGGCACGACATGGAGCCGATCAGCCTATGACACTGCTGAGGTGTTATGGAAGCCCAGGTGGCTTTGATAGCGGGCTTCAGCTTGTCTACATTATTGGGTCTGGTGTCTCTCATCTTCCTCTTGACAATACCCCACAGATTCTCTATGGGGTTTAGGTCAGGTGAGTTTGCTGGCCAAATAAGCACAGTAATACCATGATCATTAAACCAGTTATTGGTACTTTTGGCAGTGTGGGCAGGTGACAAGTCCTGCTGGAAAATGAAATTAGCATCTCCATAAAGCTGGTCAGCAGAGGGACACATGAAGTTCTCTAGAATTTCCTGGTAGAGGGCTGCGCTGACTTTGGACTTGATAAAACTCAGTGTACCAACACTAGCAGATGACATGACTCCGCAAATCATCACTGACTGTGGAAACTTCACACTCATGCAACTTGGATTATGTGACACTCCACTCTTCCTCCAGACTCTGGGACCTTGATTTCCTAATGAAATGCAAAATTTACTTTCATCCGAAAAGGGGACTTTGGACCACTGGGTAACAGTCCAGTCCTTGTTCTCCTTAGGCTAGGTAAGATGCTTCTGACGTTGTCTCTGGTTCAAGAATGGCTTGACACAAAGAATGCTACAGTTGTAGCCCATGTCCTGGATACGTCTGTGTGTGGTGGCTCTTGAAGCACTGACACCAGCCGTAGTCCACTCCTTGTATATCTCCCCCAAATTCTTGAATGATCTTTGCTTCACAATCCTCTCAAGGCTGTGGTTATCCCTGTTGCTTGTGAACCTTTTTCTACCACACTTTTTCCTTCCAATCAACTTTCCATTAATATGCTTGGAAACAGCACTCTGTGAACAGCAAGCTTCTTTAGCAAGGGCCTTTTGTCACTTATCCTCCTGGTGGAGGGTGTCAATGACTGTCTTCTGGACAACTGTCAAGTCAGTAGTCTTCCCTGAACCTGACTGAATGACCATTTAAAGGCTGAGGAAACCTTTACAGGTGTTTTGAGTTATTTACCTGATTAGAATCTGACACCATGGGGTTGATTTACTAAAGGCAAATAGACTGTGCACTTTGCAAAGTGCACTTGCACTCTGCAAGTGCAGTTGCTCCAGAACTTAGTAAATGAGGTAAAGCTGCACTTTGCAAGAGTACCCAATCACATGTAAGGGAAATAAAAAAACAGCAAATTGGCTTGCTCATGATTGAATGATGGAAGCAAGAAGAGCTTCTGCTCATTTACTATGCCTTGGAGCAAAGTGCACAGTTTATTTGTCTTTAGAAAATCAACCCCTAATGTGTAGCTGCTCCAGATTCTATCTGCTTCAATCTTAGTAAATTCCACCCCATGAGTCTAAAATATTGAACTTTTTCACAATATTCAAATTTTCTGAGATACTGAATTTTGGGTTTTCACAAGCTGTAAGCCATAATCATCAAAATTAAACGAAAGAAATGCTTGAAATATATCACTCTGTGTGTAATGAATCTATATAATATATGAGTTTCACTTTTTTAATTGAATTACTGAAATAAATTAACTTTTTAGAGATATAACATTTTTTTTGAGATGGAACTTTTATAAGCTGTGGCCTTGCTTATTTCAAGATAACTTTCTTTATTATTTTTATTGGGTGAGGCCCTCTATAAATAATTCTGCAATCTGTTATTCATGCATACAGTATTTTTCTCAGTGGTCAGGTCTCTGTAGTTTAGGAATGCATTTCCTCATATTTATTAGCAAATCACCATGAAGCACTTTCAGAAACCTGTTTGAGAAACCTGACTTGTTGATGGTACAAGAAGACAGTTCACATAACTTTTCAGTAACCTTACTGCCAAGGTCTGCTGTTGGAGATTGCATATCTGCTTTATTTTTCAGTTTTGTTTCAGTGGTCCATTGTGGGAGGGCAGAAGAAGTGTGAGCGCGTGCCCTGTATGCCCAAGATTTGCAGTTTTCACTGAGCCAGCAGCATTAATTAGGCTGGTGAACATAGCAGGTAAGTTGCCTTCTAAACCAGGGTGGTGGTTGGGATACTTATTTAGTTTTTTTCCCTAGTGGTATGCTGTAATGAAGTTTTGGTGAATACATAAATGCATTGTTTTCTTTTGTCTGGAGTGGAGTGTAGCTTTGATAAAAGACCAGGTCTGGGACAAGGAAGGGGGGGGGGGCAGGAGGGGCAGCCACCCTGGGTGCAGTGCCCTTACACAAGGGAGAGAGCGATGTTGCTGATCAATGAGCATGTATGCTCCAGATTGGTGGTGAGGAACTAGTGAACCTTGTCCTCCCTTCCATCGGGCTGCAGATTTCTGTCTGCTCAGTTACGGCTTACTCCAGCTTGCCCACTCTCTGCCCCCTTACCTCGACCATCCACAGCCAACACAATATAACACACACCGTGCATGGGAAAACCGTCTAGATGTTTGAATGAAAACAAATGATTTTGCATGCACAGTGCACCCTCCATGTCAACAATGGTCAGCCAGGGCACAAAGAAGTTGGAGAATGGGGATGTCAGAGCAGGCAGGGCAGTATGCCCATCTTCAACGTTGGCATAGTTCCACATTTTAGCCCTTGGCACTGGACGACCTTGTTCTGTCACTGTACAGTGCCTGCCATCCTATATCAGACTGGTGTGCCAAGTGTGAAGGCTTGTATTCCAGTAGCTGAAGGACGTATATGGGACCCTGCCATGTCAGTACCTGTAGGTCCACCCTTCAGCACAGCAGCTTCAGAGCAGAGTGCTCTCGGAGAACCAGCTGAATGGTGACTTACATTCTTCTTCCCCATGCAGTGACCCAAAAAGGTGTCGCAGGAATTGGGTGGGTGGGTGGGTAGGTTGGATTTATTATTCTAATAATTGAAAGAAACATCACATTAGTGCTCAAGTGTTAGAGGACATGACAAAGGATCTAGAAGATAAGGGAGGTTGTTAATCATTCAGATCCAAACAGTGCCCAGAATCCACTCTCGGCTTGGTAGCCCACTTAAGATTGGGGAAATCTATATGTCTCAAGGGAAACGACAAAAAGGGCACACTGAAAGGATGCACCTTAGACATGTGCGGTTTGTTTCATTCTATTACAATAGTAATGAATTTAAACAAATGCGAAATAACAAAATGAAGGTTTCTGACGAAATTTGAAATCGAAAAGTTTTAAAATTGAATTAGAAACATTTTTGAATCAAATTTGAATAGATTTTGAATCAAATTTCATAAGAGAATAAAATAGAATAGAAAACAAAGGAATAGAATAGAAAATAATAGAATAGGGTAACGCAGAACAGAATAAAAAATAAAAGAATAGAAGAAATAGAATAGAAAATGAAGGAATAGAATAGAAAATGATAGAATAGAATAGAAAAAAAATTAGAAAGAATATAACCATCTTCCAGAATTCAATTTTTGAAAAGAATAAATTAGAATTCGAATAGAATAGAAAAGAAAAGAATAGAATAGAAAATGAAATAATAGAATAGACTAGAATAGAAAAAAACAATAGCATAGAATAGAAAGAATATAACAATATAACCATCTTCCCAAATTCTAATTTTGAATAGAATAAATTTGAATTTGAATAGAATAGAATAGTATAGAATAGAAAAAACAATAGAATACAATGGAATCAAAAGAATATAACCATCTTCCATAGTTCGAATCTTGCATAGAATAAATTCAATTTTAAATGGAATTAGAATGTTCTGAATTCGGTAGAATTGAGCTCAATTCGACCAAATTCGGAAAATTCAAATCGTTTCGAATAAAAAAAGCAAATTCCGAAAATAGATTTAACGAATTAAATGAATCTAACTAAACAAATTTATGCAAATAATGAATCAAAAAGACACAAAACAAATTTTTTCATTATGCACATGTCTAATGCACCTGGCTCTGAGGAAGGGGGCATATCCCTTAAATCACGGCATTCTTCTTCTGTGTCATGCAGGGATGTTTGTGAACCTAAAGCTTTTGTGAGTATTTTATACACTTTTACGAATAGTGGGTGTTTGAGATAATGCACTTAGGTCGGTGCACCCTTTTTGTTATTTCCTTTTGGGTTTAATATTCTGGATAAGGAACAGATAAATTGCTATCCCCTGCCAACACAACTGGTAAATAGTAGACATGGGAGCCGTCAAAAAATTTGTTTTGTTTCGTTCCGTATAAAAAAAAAAATCATAATTCGTGTACGAAATTTAATTCGGATTTCGGATTCGTACGAAATACGAGGAAATACGAAATACAAAATTTCTTTTACGAATCGTTACGCATCGTTAATTTAGATAACGAATAACGACACTCAACGAATAATAACGAATTATCCGAAAACGTATTAACGTTACATAACACAAGTCTATTCTCTATTGTTCACCAATCACTATTTCGTACTTCCTCTGAGTGATTGGTGAACAATAGACAATAGACTTGTGTTATGTAACGTTAATATATAGTTACATAGTTACATATTTAGCTAGGCAGAAAAAAGACACAAGTCCATCCAGTTTAACCGCAAAAAAAACCCCCAAAAGAGCATGCTCCAATCTGCTACATCAGGGGAAAAAAATCACTTCCTGATCCCCCTAGAGGCAATCAAATTTTCTCCGGATCAACTTTACCTATAAATGTCAGTACCCAGTTATATTATATACATTTAGGAAAGTATCCAGGCCTTATATATAAAAATATATATAAAAATGATTCAATAATGTAATCAAATCAAAAACACTGAAATTTGCTCAGTTGCAGAATAGTCGCTGTCATTAAATTTAGTGTTTGATGATAAATTGTGATTCTAATTTATTATCGGTGTTTTCTAGCTGGTCTAAAACCACTTTTGACATAAAGGGACACTTTTTGGTTGCTATGGACAATCTCCAGTTTCCAGGCAGAAAAAAATCTTTTTATTATATAAAATGACATGCAGGGCACTGGGCAGACCACTAGGGACAAAGGGGATGTGTATTTTTTTTATACAGTACTGTAATCTCTAAGATTACAGTACTGTATGTGTACTGTGTTTTTAAACTCTTTTGAATTTGGCGCCGATCTCCGCTCCCGTGCGTATAAAATTGGCAGTTCAGATTCGTACGCATGTACGAATTTCGAAAAATTCGTACGAATTTCCGATTCGTACGAAACTAATCGCACATGTCTAGTAAATAGATCCTCTGGACTCCTTAGCCTTTAACCATTACAAAAATGTAATATTTACAATAATGTAATATTTCAGGTCTCCAGTTCTTAGATACAGTGACTGCAGTAGGCTAATAGACATGTACAATTTGTTTCTTTACGAATTGAAATTCAGACAAAATGTTCTTGTTCGGAGATTCAGATGTATCCAAATATCTGAATCACAATAGTAATGAATTTTACCAAGTACAAAATAAATTATAGCGAAAAAAAAATTGAATTTGAAAATGAATTTGAATTCCGAAATGGAAACATATTACAATAAATGCAGTAAAATAGAATAAAATAAAATAGAATAGCACATAACAGATTATAAAAGAATAGAATAAAATAGAAAAGAGTAGCATAGAATAGAGTATAAGAAATTAGAAGACAATAGAATAGAATAGAAAGAATGCAACTGTCTTCCAAAATTTGAATTTCAAAATTTGAATTTTGAATAAAATAGGATAGAATCAAATAGAAAAAAATATATTTTTTCCAAAATTCTAAATACAAATAGAATAGAATAAAATATAAAAAATGTAGCTGTCTTCCGAAATTCTAATTTTTGAATAGATTAAAATAGAATAGAATAGAATAGAAAGAATATGGCGGCCTTCCGAAATTTCAAAATAAAAATTGAAATTTATAATAGAATAGAATAAAATAGAATATAGCCGTCTTTCGAAATTCGAACAGAATTGAATAAAATAGAAAGAGTATAGGCATCTTCTGAAATTCGAATTTATAAAAAGAATAGAATAAAATAAAACAGAATAGAATAAAATCAAATAGAATAAAACAGAACAGAATAGAAAATAAAATAAAAAACCTGAATAGAAAATAAAGGAATAGAATAGAAAAGAATAGAAAAAAAATGAATAGAATTTAAAAGAATAGAATAGAAAGAATATAGCCATCATCCAAAATTAGAATTTTGAATAGAATAGAACCAGCTATTCTTCACAATGAATTCGGATCAATTCTACTTTTTCAATTTTAATTTGATTTGAATATTTAAAATCAATTTACAAAATCCAAAAACAAATAAATGAAGCGAAACAAAACAAATTTCTTTATGAATGCAACCAAACAAAATTAGTAACTTAACAAATCGATCCGAAACTAAATACATTTTTTCATTCTGCTTATGTCTATAGGCTTACAACATTTATTTTACCAAGTACAGAAAATACCTATTAATCCTGCTATCCTGCTAAGGCTGTTCAACCACAAACAGCCTTATCTTCTAAATCAACTCATCAATTCTGTAAACTATTCCAGTGTCATGTAAGGTAAATGAAACGAGAAAGATGAGTTTGTAATCCAAATAAACAGAACAGCCTAGTGTAACCTTCTTCAGGTGTCCATTTCACTGCCTGTGAGAAGTGGACACTGAATGTGCGCCATCGTCACCGGGGGGATGGCAGGAGACTGGTGGTCACAGGGCCCCCTCTTGGATCAGTGGTCCCCTGCATCAGAACCAGCAGAAGCAAAGAGCATGGACAAAGTATATACACTATATTGTCAAAAGTATTGGAACACCTACCTTTACACGCACATGAACTTTAATGGCATTCCAGTCTTAGTCCATAGGGTTCAATATTGAGTTGGCCCACCCTTTGCAGCTATAACAGCTTTAACTCTTCTGGGAAGGCTGTCCACAAGGTTTAGGAATGTGTCTATGGGAATGTTTGACCATTCTTCCAGAAGCGCATTTGTAAGGTCAGGTTCTGATGTTGAACGAGAATGCCTGGCTCGCAATCTCTGCTCAAATTCATCCCAAGGGTGTTCTATTGGATGAGGTCAGGCCAGTCAAGTTCCTTCACCCTGAACTTGCTCATCCACGTCTTTATGGACCTTGCTTTGTGCACTGGTACAAATCATTTGGTGGAGGGGGGATTATGGTGTAGGGTTGTTTTTCAGGGTTTGGGTTTGGCCCCTTAGTTCCAGTGAAGGGAACTTTTAAGGCGTCAGCATACCAAGAGATTTTGGATAATTTCATGCTCCCAACTTTGTGGGAACAGTTTGGGGACGGCCCCTTCCTGTTCCAACATGACTGCGCACCAGTGCTCAAAGCAAGGTCCATAAAGACATGGATGAGCGAGTTTGGGGTGGAGGAACTTGACTGGCATGCACGAGTCCTGACCTCAACCCGATAGAACACCTTTGGGATGAATTAGAGCGGAGACTGTGAGCCAGGCCTTCTTGTCCAACATTAGTGCCTGACAAATGCACCTCTGTTCAAATATTCCAATAGACACTCCTAAACCTTGTGGACAGCCTTCCCAGAAGAGTTGAAGCTGTTATAGATGGAAAGGGTGGGCCAATTCAATATTGAACCCTACGGACTAAGACTGGGATGCCATTAAAGTTCATGTGCGTGTAAAGGCAGGTGTCACAATACTTTTGACAGAATAGTGTATGTGCTTCATTATAAAAAACTTTTTTTTTTATAACTCCTCTGACCAAGCCAAAAGAGGGACTAGGAGCCATATCTTCTTTTATGTGTGTCTCACATGTTTCCCCTCCCAGACACTGGAACTCTGAGTTGGAGGGCTGTCAATCCAGTAAGCAGTGTGCGAGACTGGGTGTGGCCAGGTGCTGATTGACAAGCTACAGGCTTGTGAATAAGCAGTAACAATGCTGAGAGTCACACCCCCTGCAATATCTTATCCCACTGTGGTGCAAGCTTACATTAAAGTGACCTCCACATTATGCTATGTCAGAGTCTGTTCGTTGTAGAGTGGCCCATTTCAACTACCTTTGGTGGCGGGGGGGGGGGGGGGGGTAGTTTGATCTACCAACACAATTCAAGCTTGCTGTTATTGTACTTGTGAAGGAGCCACTTCAAATTCTTCTAGACCAGGGGTCTTCAAACCACGGCCCTCCAGTTGTTCAGGAACTACAATTTCCATCATGCCTAGTCATGTCTGTGAATGTCAGAGTTTTACAATGCCTCATGGGACGTGTAGTTCTGCAACAGCTGGAGGGCCGTAGTTTGAGGATCCCTGTTCTAGACACTGGTCTACATCCCGGTGCAGTTGCTCTACAGGGTAGCAAGACAGAGCATCTCCATTGCTGTGTAACATTCCTGGATTATAATCGATCTTATAATTAAAACTGACTAACCAAGCCACCCACCACTGCTCTAAGGCTCCCAGTTTGGCCGATTCTAGATAAGCCAGAAGTCAATGTAGATTTTCACCTGTCCTTCTGTAAGGTATATTGTAAATGTTTCAGTTATGGCCCAGAACAAATCCAAAAGTTCTAGTTTGACAGAGCTGAAATTGTGGGGATTGTGTTCTGTATGCTGTAGACTATGGCTGGCATAAACAATAACACGCTCAACTTCATCTTGTTTTTGAGCAAGCACAGTGTCTAGGCCTTGAAAATTGCCATAAGTGTGAACCCCAAAAAGGTTTGTATAGTCAGCATACACCAACCAGGGGGCCGTAGTCAGACAATCGCATTTAGTTTGCATATGTAGCGCTATACAAGTTATTCATTCATTCATCTTTGTCCTGGATGGAAGGAGATGACTTGCCCTTCTGCTGAGTAGACTGTCCACACAGTAGCTATGTAAGAGGGGACACAGTCTGAACAAATTTAGTAATAAAATGTCAGTAGTAACATACCAGCCCCAGGAAAAAACTAAATTCAGTCACAGTTTTGGGCACGACCCAATCTCGCACCACTTGTATCTTGGTCTGATCCAAAGATGCCCCTCAGCCTCCACTACATCGCTCAAGTACTGTATCTGGCTTTTCATCAGACGACATTTTTTTTGGCTTCAGCTTTAGCTTTCCATATTGTGTCAAAGAGTAAAAACTCAACCAAGGTGCTAAATATGACCCTCAAAAGTCTTTAAAAAGATAATAATGCCATCCAAATAAATTGTATAGTCTCTTTGTTAAAATCTCATAAGCAGTGTTCCATGATTCTCTAAAAGGTACTGGAGGCATTTGTCAGGGTGAAGGGCATCTAAATAAACTTCTACAGTCCTAGAGAAGTAATAAAAGCGGCCTTGTCTTGATTCTCCTCTCTCACAATCACTTGCCAGTAGCCACTAGACCAATCCAAGGTGGAAAAGTAACATGCCAGTCCTAAGACCACAAGAGATTCTTCCACCTGTGGCAGGGGTAAACATCTCGATGAGTATATGCATTTAGCTTCTGATAATCCACATAGAAGTGTAGACTGCCATCTTTTTTCCAGACTAGGACTGGGATGGGGACAAGCCACAGCCTCTTACTTTTCCCGAACAACCCCACTCTGAAACATATTTTGGATCAAGTCTGTCAGGGTCTGAATCTGAACCTGAATCTGAACCTAGGACCTCTGTGGTGTCTGGCTGTAGCTCTTCTCACTGTGCCCCTTGAGATACTGGACAGTTTCCTGTCTGATCCATTGAACAATCTTGCCTTGTATCCTGTTTCTGGTGAAACTCATCTCCACCATCAGGAGTTTGGTGAAGACTGGCTGGTGCTTAGTGCCCATGCCTTGGGTGAGTCCGAGTCATCCGTCAGGGTCACCTGTTTGTGTACTTATCCTGCTGGTCGGTGTGAACAACTCTACTGCTATAGCCACTGATCTCTGAGCCTGACCCCTGACTGTGACAGAATAATCTGGAGGCCACTATAGCACATCCTTTCAGGAAACACATTTTAAAGCTGCAAGGGTTCAGTGTTACCTACCAAGAAAAAATTCCCAAACTGGAAAGTCTGGTGAAAAGGCAACAGCAGGAAATCCATGCACTACAGAAACAATTGCTGGATTTACATTCCCGAGATGATACTAACGCATATATGCTTCTTCGACTTAGGTTCAAGGGAGACCAACGCCATAACAGGGGTTTCCTTAACCAATGTTGCATATATTTCTGAGAAAAATAAGGTATTGTTTGTTATTAACCTCCTGACTGAGGAAGCATTAGTTTGGGTCCCCTTATGTAGAATAAGACAGTGCAACTCTGAATAATTCTGAGACTTCTGTGACCGCAATAAATCAAGTTTTTGATGATCCCACCTGCTGCCCTACTGCCAAAGCAAAGTTGCATAGTTTGTGGCAAGGTGTATGCTCTGTTGCTGATTTCCGATGTTGGATCTCAGATATCACTTAGAACTAAGCAGCACAAAAGAGTCGGTGCTGCCAAGAGTTCTCTGAACAGGTAAAAGATGAGGCTTTCATCTATTTACAGTATGTATCAGAACTCATCAGAAACTTACAGAAAAGAGGAATGAGAGACTGGGAATGTTTGGAAATAATGGTGGCATGTGTTTCTCTGCTAGTCAAATAGTTCAGAAGGATCCAAAAGTTTCTCTGGATTCCAACACTCCCAAACCTATGCAGATTAGTGCTATTAACCTTCCTGGCAGTATGATTATGTCTGGAATTTTGTACCAAAAGTGGTACAATTATTTTGCATGGAAATTTGGCGTTTTATATATTGTAGGCCTGCAATTCTTAGGAATAACACACTTAAATCTGTCCAAACCAGAGTCTAGTAGACATCCTGGGTATGATAAAGTTTGAAACACAAAATCATAAATTATAATACAATAAATAACTATAAAAATTATTCAATAATTAATCAAATCAAAAACACTGAAATTTGCTCAGTTACAAAATTGTCGCTGTCATTAAATTTAGTGTTTGATGATGAATTGTGATTCTAATTTATTATCGCTGTTTTCTAGCTGGTCTAAAAACACTTTTGACATAAAGGGACACTTTTTGGTTGCTATGGACAATCTCCAGTTTCCAGGCAGAAAAATATGTATTTATTATATAAAACTACATGCAGGGCAATGGACAGACCACTAGGGACAAAGGGGGTGTGTCATTTTTTTTATACAGTACTGTAATCTGTAACTCGATTGCCACGGGGATACCCGCGATCGCCTCACAGAGAGGAAGAACGGGGAGATGCTAATGTAAACAAGCATTTACCCGTTCTGCCTAGTGACAGTGTCACTGATCTCTGCTCTGTGTGATCGGAGCAGAGATCAGTGACGTGTCAGACACAGCCACGCCCCCCCCACAGTTAGAAACACGCCCCTAGGACACACTTAACCCCTACACTGCCACCTAGTGATTAACCCCTTCACTGCCAGTGTCATTTCCACAGGAATCAGTGCATTTGTATAGCACTGATTGATGTATAAATGACAATGGTCGCAAAAATGTGTCAAAAATGTCCGATGCGTCTGCCATAATGTCGCAGTCACGATAAAAATCGCTCAGCGCCGCCATTTAAAAAAAAAAAAATATATAAAAAAAATGCCATAAACGCTATAACTTTTGCGCAAACCAATCAATAATTGCTTATTGCGATTTTTTTACCAAAAATATGTAGAAGAATACGTATCGGCCTAAACTGAGGAAAAAAATAGTTTTTTATATATTCTTGGGGGATATTTATTATAGCAAAAAGTAAAAAATAATGTGTTTTTTCAAAATTGTCGCTCTATTTTTTTTTAAATCGCAAAAAATAAAAACCGCAGGGGTGATCAAATACCACCAAAAGAAAGCTCTATTTGTGGGAAAATAAGGACGTCAATTTTGTTCGGGAGCATGGTCGCACGACCGCGCAATTGTCAGTTAAAGCGACACAGGAAGGAAGGGTGTAAATTTTTCCGGGGCTGAAGCGATTAAGGAAATACAGCAATTTGTTGGATTTGCCAACTTTTACAGAGGATTCATAAGGTATTTCTCTGAGGTAATTGCACCAAATACACAGATTTTGTCGTGGAAGTTGATGCTTTGGATTTTGCCTTGGGGGATATTCTTTCTCAGCAAATAGGAGAAAAAATGCAGCTTAATCCTTGCCTGCCGCGAAAGAACTTTCTAGGAACCACGAGCTCCATCCTCCGGGACTGTGACATCACAAGGGGGCGGGGTCACCATGTGACATGAGCATGTGACCCTGTCCCCTTGTCCCTATATAAGTCCCAGCACAGCGCGGCTCTGGCATTCCGGCCAGAGAGAGCGACGTGTCAAAATCGGAAGAAGAAGAAGAAGAAGAAGAGGAGGATGAAGAAGAAGAAGAAGGCGGCGCAGAAAGCGACGACAGCGGCAAGAACAGAAGAGACCCCGGAAGACCCCCGAAGGCGGATCGAGACCCCCAGACTACGGCGACGACGAAGAAGGTAGCCGGACTTCTCCGCTCGGTAAAAGAGCTAGGTAAATGGCGGAAGAAGACCCCCGGAGCAGTGCAATAAAATATTTTTTCAAAATTGTGTGGTTTTTTACTTTACATTTTACACCTTAGGTGAATGGGTAGGGGTACATCGTACCCCATACTCATTCACATAGGGTGGGGGGCCAGGATCTGGGGGCCCCCTTATAAAAGGGGGCTCCCAAATTCCGATAAGCCCCCCGCCCACAGACCCCGACAACCAATGGTCAGGGTTGTCGGGAAGAGGCCCTTGTCCTCATCAACATGGGGACAAGGTGCTTTGGGGTGGGGGGGCCGCACGGCCCCCCTTTCCCCAGGGCACCCCCCATGTTGAGGGCACGCGGCCTGGTACGGCTCAGGAGGGGGGGGGGCGCTCGCTCGTCCCCACCCCTTTCCTGGCCTGCCGGGCTGCGTGCTCGGATAAGGGTCTGAGATGGATTTGGGGGGGACCCCCATGCCGTTTTTCGGCGTGGGGAGTCCCTTTAAATCCATGCCAGGTGACGGAGCTAGCGCGCAGGCATTTACTGCCTACGCTAGCTACGTACCTGAAGTCACGTGCTAAATGAACGGACTTTCCGATGAGCGGCAAGTCCGTTCATTTCAAAAGTCCGGTGGACTAGCCTACTAACGGCGGGATTGTCCGCCGGACTGCCAAGACAGCGGATAATTTTAAAACAAAACTTAAAACCTAGTCCGCCGGACTTTTGGCACCAAAAAGTCTGCCGACGCCCACACACGAGGGGATTGTCTGCTGGACTTGAGTCCAGGGGATAATCCCGCGGGATAGTCCCTTCGTGTGTATGCGGCATAAGAGCTGTATGAGAATTACCTTTATCCTCCCAAAAACATTTACCTTGAGTACAAGAATGGCTTTTAGACTCAACCACATCACCTCCACCGGCTCCACGTACCTGAATCAGTTGGGTAGAAGCCCTCAGTTGGTACATGACTCTTAAAGCGTTATTAAACCCAAAACCAAAATGCAATATATCGCAGCTTACCTATCATTACATGTGGTGGCTGCATCAGTTTTCTTTTCATTGGCTTTCCCCCCCGCCCCCTATTTTCACTTGGTGATCTGGCCAGTACCCCACCTCATGTATTAGAGAGACTCAACTCTGAAGGAATGAGCACAGGAGGCACAGCAGACAGCAGCATTGTCAGTTTGAAGGGAAGGGAATGTTAAATAAATTAGCAGATTTAGAACCACTAATAAATTAAAGCCAAACTCCAGCTCACGATTTATAATCAGTTACAGCACACAATGTATTTCCTTTTGGGATAAAGGTTTTACGTGAATAGATAAAAGCTAATAATTTTAATCACCCCTGCCAGTGGGGTCCCTCGTAGTCTGCCTCCTTCAGTGCCTGGGCTGGTGACATCACTTCCCCTCGGCGCAGGAAGGGCTCAGCTCTGCCCCCTCCCTCCTGTCAATCATCGGGGACACGTGACAGGTCCCAGAAAACTGCGCGGCCAATTGCGGCGCCCCTCGAGCATGCGCAGTGGGTGCCCGCAGTTACAATGCTGGCACCACAGATCGGAGGGGGGAACGAGCGGGGCTTGGATGTCCCGCATCGCTGGATTCTAGGACAGGCAAGTGTCTGATTATTAAAAGTCAGCAGCTGCAGTATTTGTAGCTGCTGACTTTTATTTTAATTTTTTTTTAATGGTTACTCCTCTTTAAGTCGTTTGTCTCATCCATGTAAACTGATACAATATGCTGGAGAGTTTGTGCTGTGAAAACAGCAGACTTGCTGGCTTGATTACTAAATGAAAATAAAAGAAAGAAAGCCTAAAAAAGGAAACTAATACAGCCATCACATCACAGAATTGGTAAGCTACAATATAATAAATGTTTGTTTTGAGTTTAATACTGCTTTAACTTGCTGGGCATTTTAGGGTTTCTAAGAAAGAAAAACTTTTATCACGTTCCTTTTGGTGGCCTGGTTACGAGAAAGATGTCTGACCTATGCACGCAATAAGACACCTGGATCTTCTCATTTGGGGTTACTTTAACACTCTGTTCCATCAAGACCATGGTAGTCAATTCCTGTTGACTTCATGGTCGATCCTCCTCCCTTGAAAGAGATTAAGCCCCCATACACGGTCGGAAATTCCGACCACAAAATTTTGTCCGACACTGGTGTTGCATACACACGGTCGGACAAAGTTGTCGGAAAATCCGATCATTCTGAACGTGGTGACGTTCGTTGCGTACGACAGAACTACGTAGAGGCTAGTAGGCAATAGCTTTGGTCTCGTAATTTGATCTGAGCATGCGTGGCACTTTGTCCGTCAGAATTCTCTACACACGAACGGACTTTGTTGTTGGAAAATTTAAGAGCAGGATCTCACATTGTTTCCGTTGGAAATTCCGACGGAAAAAGTCCGATGGAGCCCACACACGGCCGGATTTTCCGACAACATGGTCCAATCGGACATTTTCCGTTGGAATTTCCGACCGTGTGTACGGGGCATTACACTATCTTGGTAGTCTTCGACCGTCTCACTAAGATGGCTCATGTAATAATAGTTAAGGGAGCAAACTGCGTAGTTGATGATTCAAGAATTTTTTTAACTATATGGAATTACTAATGATGTTGTGCCTGACAGATGAGTACAGTTTACTTAGCAAAGATTTTGCCCAGCTTTAGGTGCAACAATTAATCTTTACTCCGTTTTTCATTCTCATTCAAATGGTCTTTGAGGTTTTGTCAGTTATCGTCAGGATGACTGGTTAGACTGGAGTTCACATATAACAATTTGAAAAAAACTTCATTTACCAAAGCCCTTTTTTTCCTAAAGTAATTGTAAAGTTAGTTTTCTAAAACAAACATGTCATAGTAACCTGCTATCTTGCTCCTTGCATACCTGCAGTTGTCCTTATCTTCGCTACCATTTTATTTGTTCCTCGACTACTTTCGCCTGATCCCAACCTGCAACCACTTGCTACTGACTTTGGCTTGTTTACTGACAAGGCTTTTGCGTGACAACCTGTATTGTCCTTATCTTCGCTACCATTTTATTTGTTCCTCAACTACACTTTCGCCTGATCCCAACCTGCAACCACTTGTTACCGACCTTTGGCTTGTATACTGACTAGGTTTTTGCTTGATCCCTACCTGCTATATCTGTCACTAAATCCTGACTTGCTCACCTCCTGGGTCCAATCAAACAGCTGCAACCTCTGTGACAACTACAAGTCTGTAACAACTACAGGATCTCTTAAGGAACAAGTCTACTCTAAAGATCTCACTCCATTGGCACAGAACCATCTACTGAATGGAGGCCAAGTTGCAGCTGCTTACATGCCGTTGGCAGAAAAAGGGTTAAAGGAGACAGGAACATCACACCAAATGATTACAGTACAATTTATTTCATCATAGAAAAATCAAGATAAAACCAAACAGTGAGTTTTATAGTACCCTTAACCTTTTCCCACTGTCTAAAGCTAAAGATAGATTCAACCTTATTGTAAAATTATTGATACAAAACTTTTTCTCTTTCTCATTCAGATGGATCACAAAAAGCTGATCGTTGTGGTATTCATAGTACTTCCGTGTTTAGGCATGTTCTCATACTTTATTTACAACTAGAAAATCTACAATTTCTGGGGAAATTGTGTGACGTGTTCTTGCCTCCACCTACTGGGGGGGTCATAATGTTTTGGCCGATCATGGGGGGTCATAATGTTTTGGCCGATCATGGGGGGGTCATAATGTTTTGGCCGATCATGGGGGGGTCATAATGTTTTGGCCGATCATGGGGGTCATAATGTTTTGGCCGATCATGGGGGGGTCATAATGTTTTGGCTGATCATGGGGGGGTCATAATGTTTTGGCTGATCATGGGGGGTCATAATGTTTTGGCAGATCATGAGGGGGTCATAATGTTTTGGCCGATCATGGGGGGGTCATAATGTTTTGGCCGATCATGGGGGGTCATAATGTTTTGGCTGATCATGGGGGGGTCATAATGTTTTGGCTGATCATGGGGGGGTCATAATGTTTTGGCAGATCATGGGGGGGTCATAATGTTTTGGCAGATCATGGGGGGGTCATAATGTTTTGGCCGATCATGGGGGGGTCATAATGTTTTGGCTGATCATGGGGGGGTCATAATGTTTTGGCTGATCATGGGGGGGTCATAATGTTTTGGCAGATCATGGGGGGGTCATAATGTTTTGGCCGATCATGGGGGGGTCATAATGTTTTGGCTGATCATGGGGGGGTCATAATGTTTTGGCTGATCATGGGGGGGTCATAATGTTTTGGCAGATCATGGGGGGGTCATAATGTTTTGGCCGATCATGGGGGGGTCATAATGTTTTGGCCGATCATGGGGGGTCATAATGTTTTGGCTGATTATGGGGGGGTCATAATGGTTTGGCCGATCATGGGGGGGTCATAATGTTTTGGCCGATCATGGGGGGGGGGTCATAATGTTTTGGCTGATCATGGGGGGTCATAATGTTTTGGCTGATTATTGGGGTTGTCAGCTTTTGTCACCTACCACTCTAGTTTTGAACATTTCTCCATTCATTCCTATGGGACAAATTTCCCCGCAAAAATTACGATATTTCGTGAACCGTTCGGCGAAACATTCCACAAAGTAATAGCACACCATTCGGGAACAATCCGCACGTTTTGGTATATTACTTGTCTATGTAGTGTAAAAACTGTGGGAGGAGTTAGGGTGGTAAATTTGGCTATAATAAGAATAAGAATAATATATATGTGAGATAACATTAAGTGATCTTGCTATGCAAGAACACTTAATGAAGGTTTTAAAAGGAATCCCTCCATAAAGTTGCCTGAAGCCTACTGCAAACAAAACTCTCCATTCTTGGTTCTGCTGGTGACCACGACACACGATCAGAAGACAGTGCGTATGGCCATCAGAAAAACATGGGGGCAGGAGCAACTCATCCATGGAAAACGAGTGGTGACCTTCTTTCTTCTTGGCACCAACCCCTCTCCTAGTGCTGAGAAAGATTTACTTTTTTCGGAAGAACGTAACACCTACAAAGACATCACCCAAAAAGACTTCATAGACACATATTACAACTTGACTTATAAAACATTAATGAGCATGGAATGGATTACTCACTATTGCCCTCAGACTCAATACGTCATGAAGACAGACACGGACATGTTTGTCAATACATTTTACCTTGTTGAACTACTAATGCGTAAAAACCAGACTTCAAATTTTTTCACAGGGGTTCTAATGCTGAACAACGGCCCTATACGTGATAAAAACAGCAAGTGGTACATAAGTAAAAATGAGTACGATGGTAATAGATACCCCCCATTTTGTTCAGGTACAGGCTATGTGTTCTCTGTAGATGTTGCTCAAAAAATCTACAAAATATCTCCCTCCATACCATTCTTTAAACTGGAGGATGTATACGTAGGGATGTGTCTGAAGAAACGAAATATCACATTGCAGGAACTTCACGAAAAACCTGTGTTTTTTGCATCAAAGCCTCAATTCTCTGTGTGTACCTATCGGAACCTTGTGACGTCACATTGGCTCCAGCCAAAGGAAATTACACTTTATTGGGATGCCATGCAGAGAGCACAAGATAAAGAATGTTAAGATGCACTTTTTCCTATATATAAACACGGTGAACTTTTCATGAGATTCAATTTGCACTATGTTACTCTGAGTGGGGAACATTTGAAACATTTATAGGATTATTTATTTTGGGACATTAATGCTGACTGTGACCTCATTTAGAAGATTTCCCTTCACTTCCTGTTTTTGTGACAATATTGTGAGCAGGAGAGAAAGTAAAGGGATATCACTCTAATGCTCCGTACACACGGTCGGATATTCCGATGGAAAAAGTCTGATCGGATTATGTTGTTGGAAAATCCGATTGTGTGTGGGCTCTAGCAGACTTTTTCCGTTGGAATTTCAGATGGAAAAAAATTTGAGAGCAGGACATTAAATTTTCCGACAACAAAATCCGAACTGACTTTTTCTGATCGTGTGTAGAGAATTCCGACGCACAAAGTGCCACGCATGCTCAGAAGAAATTTGGAGATGACAGCTATTGGCTACTGGCCTCTACATAGTCCCGTCGTACGTTATGTACGTCACCTCGTTCAGAACGATCGGATTTTCCGACAACTTTGTCCGACCATGTGTGTGCAACACAAGTTTCGGACAAAATTTGTCAGGAAAAATCAGACGGATTTTGTGGTCGGAATGTGTGTACGGGGCATTAAAGAGGAACTTCACCCTTATATTAAACATCACAACAAAGGCACCTTTACTCTACAAACAGATATTTAGTGATAATTGACAGTTTTTTATTCTTTGCATATTTTCTTTTTTCTTTTCTCCCCATTCTTCTCTCGGTGGTCATTTGCACTAAAGGCAAATTAATCGATCAACCTTCCCAGATTTCTGTATGGAACTCTGAGTCTGTCTCGTGGGACATGTGACAGTGTGAATTATCTGAGGGTTGGGCACTAGTGATGTACCCTTCCCTGGGTGCATCTGTGAGCCCCTGGTTACATCAGCAGTGCCCCACTTAAGCAAGAAGTGAGAAAAGAGTAATTATGTAATGAATGTAAGATGATTTCATATCAACATGCAGAACTGCTTCCTGATGTGATTTTAAGTGCAAGAGAGAATTGTCCACTAGGAAACAACTAGGGGTGAGCCGAACACACCCCCCCCCCCCCGGGTTCGGTTCGCACCAGAACAAGCGAACAGACAAAGAATTTGTGCGAACATGCGGACACCGTTAAAGTCTATGGGACACGAATGTGAAAAATAAAAAGTGTTCATTTTAAAGTCTTATATGCAAGTTATTGCCATAAAAAGTGTTTGGGGACCCGGGTACTACCCCAGGGGACATGTATCAATGCAAAAAAAAGTTTTTAAAATGCCCGTTTTTCAGGATTATAAAGAAATTGGGGAACTAATGCGCAAAAGCAAACTGTATAGAATAGGGTATAAAAGGATGGGAGAAGCTGCTAACATATAAAAGTGTTCCCACACAGATAAAATATATGAATAAGTGAAGTATGTGGCGCTAACTAAAGTGCAGAAATGAATCAATATGTATATAAATACTAAATAGAACCGCTCACACACCTGACAAGTAAGTGTATAGAACAGAATAGGCAAGTGCAAGTGAAAATAAAAATAACAAATCTTCTCTACTCTTCTCTAGATCACTGGTAAAGTGCACCAATGCCACAGATTCCAAACAGCAATCTAAAATAACATCCAGTGTGTATATAAGGAGCAGGGATTTTAATAATGCCTAAAGTGAAACAATAAAACATATTCCTTTAACCGCTTCCCGACCGCCTCCTGTAGATATACGTCCACAGAATGCCACGGCTAGGCAAAAGCACGTATATATACGTGCCCTTTAATTGCCTAGCCGTGGGGTCGCGCTCGCAACCCGGTCAGGAGCTCCGTGACCATGGCTGCGGGACCAGCGGACCCGATCGCCGCTGGTGTCCCGCGATCGGGTCACAGAGCTGAAGAACGGGGAGAGGTCTGTGTAAACAAACCTCTCCCCGTGCTTCCTACACTGCCTGTCATTGACCGGCTGTCATCAGGAAAGCCGATCAATGACGTTAGACGTACAGCCCGGGTATTGCCAGGGTATTGGCAGGGTATTGGCAGAGTATTGGCAGGGTATTGGCAGGGTATTGGCAGAGTATTGGCAGGGTATTGGCAGAGTATTGGCAGGGTATTGGCAGAGTATTGGCAGGGTATTGGCAGGGTATTGGCAGGGTATTGGCAGAGTATTACCTGGTATTGCAGGGTATTGGCAGGGTATTGGCAGGGTATTGGCAGAGTATTGGCAGAGTATTACCTGGTATTGCAGAGTATTGGCAGGGTATTGGCAGAGTATTGGCAGAGTATTACCTGGTATTGCAGAGTATTGGTAGGGTATGTGCTGGGCTGCTGGCATCCATCTCCCCTCCACTGTACAGATCTGTACACAGAGGGGAGAGAGGAACCGGCGTCATCTTGACGCCGGTTTGTTTACAAGTGATCGCTCCGTCATTTGACGGAGCAATCACATTGTAAACGGCCGACGGGTGCACCAAGATGGCCGCCGCTCCGGAGCTAGGCCAAAGCCGCGGCCTTTCATGAAACATAAGTGGTTGGGCATCGGTGCACACAATCTCTTCCACTTCTGGGGCAGGGCTAGGTGGATGGCCCTGGGAAACCCTGCTAACAGAGTCATCAAAAATCAGAAGAGACTGCTGCATGATTTGGGGCTCAGACTGATTGGCTGATTTGCAAGGGGGTGAGGTGAAAGACTGATGGACATCGGCTGCAGGTGCCAACTCTGAACTTTCACCAGGAGACTGGGTGGGAGACAATGTGAAGCAGCCGGAGGCACTGCCAGCAGCAACCCAATCTACTATCGCCTGTACTTGTCCTGGCCTCAACATTCGTACAGCCTCATTAGGCACGCCAAAATACTGCTGCAGGCTCTGTCGCCTACTCGCACCTGAGGAAGGTGTTTCACTAGTGCGTGTAGCTGGCACAGATCGACCACGTCCTCTCCCTGCAACAGGAGCGCCACCAGCAGCACCACGACCCGGGCCACGTCCCCTTTTTGATGATCTCCTCATATTTTCAAAATTTATGATCTCGCCCTAAATGGGTGTTTTTGTATATAGCAGAATACACGTACAGTGTCTAAAGCGTTTATGAAAACGCAGAAAATGCTATTGGGAAGAAAAAAAACACAGCAAAATTTAATTTTTTTGCAATGTTTTTCCAATATCAGAATACACGGACAGTATGTAAAGCGTTTATGAAAACGCAGAAAATGCTATTGGGAAGAAAAAAAACACTGCAAAATTACATTTTTTTGCAATGTTTTTCCAATATCAGAATACACGGACAGTATGTAAAGCGTTTATGAAAACGCAGAAAATGCTATTGGGAAGAAAAAAAACACTGCAATATTAAATTTTTTTGCAAAGTTTTTGCAATATCAGAATACACGGTTAGTGTCTACAGCGTGTATGTATGAACACGCAGAAAATGCTATTGGGAAAAAAAAAAAAAAAAGCAAAATAACATTTTTATGCAATGTTTTTCCAATAGCAGAATACACACAGACTATGGTGTATCTCTTAGTATATGCAGTGTTGGTCCTAATGTTGCACTGAGCTTGCAGGTAAAACTTTTATATTTTGTCTGGCACTGGCCTCATAGCACTGTTAAAAGACTGTGCACTGCACCCCAGCCAGGGTACAATTGATTTAGTAATCTCTTCAATAATTATCTCTGCCTCTTTCTTTTTCTTAATAAAGAAACTCCCTACTCTAGCTATCTAGATCGCTCACTGATCTAACTAATTAGAAGAAAATTCAAGGAATGTGGACTGACTGACTGACTGACTTTAGCACACTAACTCCTAAAATCCTCTCTCTCTGCAGCACAGGAACCTGTCTAGTGTCTATAGCAGAATGACGCTGTGTGCTGTGTGTGTGTACAATATATAGAGGCTGGGTCACATGCTGCACTGGCCAATCACAGCCATGTCATTAGAAGGCATGGCTGTGATGGCTTTTAAGGGCACACTAGTGAAACGATCGTCAATTGGCTGCCCTAAAGCTGTTAAAAAGGCGTCAATACAGCGCCGAACACCGGACCCGAACCCGAACTTACAGCCAATAGTTCGGGTTCGGGTCCGGGTCCCGGACACCCAAAAGTCCGGTACGGACCCGAACTTTACATTTCGGGTTCGCTCAACCCTAATTATGATATTTACTGCATAATTTTTCACGGTAATGGGGTAATGGGGACAGAGCAGCATCATTTTTTATTTTATGCACTTAGAGCCTTGGATTTTGCTTTTCGGTGTTTACGGCAGTTCTATTTATTTTATTTGACTTTACAGTATTTGTGTTGGTTTTATAGCACAGGAGTACTTCTTGTATAGGGGGTTATTTACAAAAGGCAAATCCACTTTGCACTACAAGTGCAAACTACAAGTGCAAAGTGCACTTGAAATTGCACTGAAAGTGCCCTTGGAAGTGCAGTCGCTGTAGATCCGAGGGGGACATGCAAGGAAAATTAAAAACAGCATTTTAGCTTGCACATGATTGGATAATAAAATCAGTAGAGCTTCCCCTCATTTCAGATCTACCCCTCAGATTTACAGTGACTGCACTTCCAAGTGCACTTTCATTGCAATTTCAAGTGCACTTTACACTTTTAGTTTGAACTTGTAGTGCAAAGTGGATTTGCCTTTCGTATATAACCCCCATAGTGTCCTTATCTTTGCTACCATTTGATTTGTTCCTTGACTACACTTCTGCCTGATCCCAACCTGCAACCACTTGTTACCGATCTTTGGCTTGTTTACTGACTACTCTTCCACTTAATCCCTACCTGCCTACCTGTTAACATTTATCACCGGATCCTGGCTTGCTCACCTCCTGGCTCCTCCGATGAACTTCCTGATGAACTTCCTGATTTAAGCCATGTCTCTCCACTTGTTTGCCAGATTACTGTGCTCTCTCCAGTTGATATCTTGCTCCTTGCATACCAGAAGTTATCCTTATCTTTGCTTCCATTTGATTTGTTCCTCGACTACACTTCCACCTGATCCCAACCTGCAACCACCTTTGGTTTGTTTACTGACTATGCTTAAGCTTGATCCCTACCTGCTACATCTGTCACCAGATCCTGGCTTGCTCACCTCCTGGGTCCAATCAGACAGCTGCAACCTCTGTGACAACCACAGGATCTCTTAAGGAAATATTCTCCCCTAAAGATTCCACTTTATTAGTATAGAGGCACAGCACCACCTAGTGAATGGAGGCAGAGTTGCACCTGCTTACATGCCAGTAGCAGCAAAAGGGTTAAAAGATAAGTTCACTTTTTAAAACAAAATAATAAATGCACATCTTATTGCCAAAAAAATGTGCATTTATTATTATTATTTATTTATTTTTGGAGCCTGTAAAGCATTTCACCAGCGATCAACAGATTGCTGGGGCCATGCAGGTCTCCTGAAGACCTGTCAGTCTATCTGTGTGCCCGTAAGCAGATACAAGCAATACAAGCAGATACACTGACAGAAAAAATCAATGAATTACCACAGCACTCTACAGCGTCATGGTAGTTCATTGAGAACTGCAAGCCGACAGCCCTGTGTATGAATGGCACGGCCGTGTGGGTGGAGCTCCACACAGCTGCGCTTATTTAAAAAAACTGACAGCTAGTACAGGGAACTTCTCACCATACTGCTGTCACATGGAGAGGTTGGATCGAGCAGCGGCTGCAGAATTGAGAATGTTTTACATGTTTCACCCTAAAAACAGGTGGAACATGTAACATGTTCCCAAAAATGAAGTTATCCTTTAACCACTTGCTGCCCGTCATATGCCGGCTTACCAGAACGACCGATCTTGCTAGGACACGGCGTGACCCCGATCTGTGTCCAATCACAGACGGACACAGAGATGCCAGTAATCGCTGCTCTTCGTCTCACACTGACGGGGTGTGAGGAGAGAAGAGCCGATCAGCGGCATCTCCTCACAGGGGACAGCTAGGTATGTAATCAAGGCACTGACCATCAGTGCTCTGATTACAATTAAGTGCCCACCAGTGCCATCAATGATTACCCACCACTTCCAGCAATCAGTGGCCATTAGTGATGCCAGTCAGTGCTGGCTATCAGTGCTGCCCATCAATGCCCATCACTACTGCCCATCAATGCTCATCACTGCTGCCCATCAATGCCTATCCATGCCCACCAGTGCCGCCTATCTGTGCCCACTAGTGCCGCATATCTGTGCCCATCAGTGCCGCCTATCTGTGCCCAGTGCCCACCAGTGCCACCCATCAGTATTGCCTATCAGTGCCACATATCAGTGACACCTATCAGTGTCCATAAGTGTGGCATATTCGTGCCCCTCATCAGTGCCACCTAATCAGTGCCCATAAGTGCCACCTCCTTAGTGCCCATCAGTGCAGCCTATCAGTGCCTATCAGTGAAGGAGAAAAATTACTTATTTACAAAATTTACTGACAAAAACGAAGAAAAACGTTTTTTTTTCAACATTTTTGGTCTTTTTTTTTTCTTTTTTGTAAAAAAAAAAAAAAACAGAAGTGATTAAATACCGCCAAAAGAAATCTCTATTTGTGTGAAGAAAATGATAACAATTTCACATGGTTACAGTGTAGCATGACCGCACAATTTTCATTCAAAGCGTGACAGTGCTGAAAGCTGAAAAATGGCTTGGGGCAGGAAGGGGGTATAAGTGCCCTGCAGGGACGCCATCAGGGGGGTACAGCCGTTACAACTGTAAGGGGCCCTGGGCCCGAGGGGCCACCTGGGCCAGAAGAAGGCAGGATGGGTGAAGGGGATCCGTGCTGTGCAGTACAGAAACAATCTCACGGTTTCTGCTGTTCTCGTGTCATTGACTCAGGCATCAAGCTCTTTACTGCCACCTCTGGCTACTATGTGCATGTGCACCCCTCGTGTGACAGTGATCTGCCTGTACTATGCTTCTCAGCAACATGTCAGCTTTGTGAAAACGAGCTGGGACCAGGTAGGAAGCTACAAGTAGGGGCTGTAAAGGTAAGGGAGGGGGGCTGCTTGTGTACATATATGCCGTATATGCCGCTGCCATATATACAGATGTGTGTGTGGAGGGGGGGTGGCTGACATATATACAGGTGTGTGTGTGTGTGGGGGGGGGGGGTGGCTGACATATATACAGGTGTGTGTGTGTGTGTGGGGGGGGGGGCGCTGACATATATACAGGTGTGTGGGGGGGACGTTGACATATATGCATGTGTGGGGGGCGCTGACATACATACAGGTGTGTAGGTGTGTGGGGGGGCATTGACATATATACAGGTGTGGGGGGCGCTGACATATATAAAGGTGCATGTGTGTGTATGGGGAGGCACTAACATATATACAGGTGTGTAGGGGGGCTGACATATATACAGGTGTGGGGGGGGGGGCTGAGATATAAACAGGTGTGTGTTGGGGGGCTGACATATAAACAGCTGTGTGTGGGGGGGGGGGCTGCCATATATACAGGTGTGTGTAGGGAGGCTGACATATATACAAGTATGTGTGTGTGTTTTTTTGGGGGGGGCTGCCATATAGGCCTAAAGCTGTGTAAGGGGCCTTCCATATAGGCCTAAAGCTGTGTAATTTCTGATGGCTGCCCTGTATTGAGGTGGTTAAAGGAGACAGAAACATCACACCAAATGATTACATTACAATTTATTTCATTATACAACTTCAAGCTAAAACCAAACAGTGAGTTTCAAGGGTTTACATAGTACCTTAAAACTTTTCCCACTCTATCTAAAGCTAGAGAAAGATTCAACCTTATTGTAAAGATGTATTGTATTGACACTTCTCCTTCTCTTTCTGTCAGATGGCTCACAAAAAGATGATCGTTGCGGCATTTGTAATACTTCCGTGTTTGAGCATGTTCTCATACATCATTTACATTGACCCTTTCAAAAGGAATCCCTCCATAAAGTTGCCTGAAGCCTACTGCAAACAAAACTCTCCATTCTTGGTTCTGCTGGTGACCACGACACACGATCAGAAGACAGTGCGTATGGCCATCAGAAAAACATGGGGGCAGGAGCAACTCATCCATGGAAAACGAGTGGTGACCTTCTTTCTTCTTGGCACCAATCCAACTCCTAGTACTGAGAAAGACTCATTTTTATCAGAAGAACTTAACACCTACAAAGACATCATCCAAAAAGACTTTATGGACACATATTACAACTTGACTTATAAAACAATAATGGGCATGGAATGGATTACTCACTATTGCCCTCAGACACACTATGTCATGAAGACAGACGTTGACATGTTTATCAATACATTTTACCTTGTCGAACTACTCATGCGTAAAAACCAGACTTCAAATCTTTTCACAGGTTTTCTAAAGCCAACCGATGCCCCTATACGTGATAAAAACAGCAAGTGGTTCATAAGTGAAAGCGAGTTCAACCGTGATAAATACCCCCCATTTTGTTCAGGTACGGGCTACGTGCTCTCTGTAGATGTTGCCCAAAGGATCTACAACATATCTTCCTCCATACCGTTGTTCAAACTGGAGGATGTGTACATAGGGATGTGCCTGGAGAAACTAAATATCACGTTGCAGGAACTTCACGAAAAACCTGTGTTTTTTCCATCAAAGCCCCCATTCTCTGTGTGTACCTATCGGAACCTTGTGACGTCGCATCGGGTCCAGCCACAGGAAATGACACTTTATTGGGATGCCTTGGAGAAGGCACAAGACGAAGAATGTTAAGATGCACTTTTCTTTTCATATATAAATATGGGGAACTTTTAAGAGATTTTATTTGCACTGTGCTACTCTCACCAAAATTTTCATTTTAGTTTTGGACAAAGGGGTTGATTTACTAAAACTGGCAAGTGCCAAATTTGGTGCAGCTGTGCATGGTAGCCAATACGTTTCTAACTTTAGCTTGTTCAATTAACCCCCCTGGCGGTATTCCTGAGTCTGGCTCGTTGTGGAACTTCAGTACCATTAGCAGTAACCCCCCGAGCCAGACTCGGGATCGCATTGCAGGATACAGGGAGACTTACTTACCTTGTCCCCTGGATCCTGCGAAGTCCTCCCCGCTGTGTGTGCGAGCTCCTCCGCTCGATTCACACAGTGCCCGACTGCCGATGAGCTCTGTTCCCTGCGACGTTACGAGGCACGGGAGCGGAGATCGGCGCCAAATTCAAAAAAGTAAAAACACACAAAACACATACAGTACTGTAATCTTACAGATTACATTACTGTATAAAAAAATTACACATCCCCTTTGTCCCTAGTGGTCTTCCAGTGCCCTGCATGTAGTTTTATATTATAAATACAGGTTTTTCTGCCTGGAATTTGGAGATTGTCCATAGCAACCGAAAAGTGTCCCTTTATGTGATTTTAGACCAGCTAGAAAACAGCGATAATAAATTAGAATCACTTGCAGAATTAAGCGATAGCAATTTGTGGGGAAATTCATCATCAAACACTAAATCTAATGAAAGCGACAATTCTGCAACTGAGCAAATTTCAGTGTTTTTGATTTGATTACATTATTGAATCATTTTTATAGTTATTTATTATATTATAATTTATGATTTTGTGTTTATCATACCCGGGATGTCTACTAGACTCTGGTTTGGACAGATTTAAGTGTGTTATTCCTAAGTAGACATGTGCAATTCGTTTAGTTACAATTCGTTTTCCGTTCAAATTCGTTATATTCGTTATCGTACGAATGAACAAATGATTTAGTAAAAATTTGAACGAATAATGAATTATCGAATCGAACGAAAAACACGAATAAACAACAAAAATACGAAATAATTAAATTCGAAACAACGAAACTACGAAAGAATGAAAATCCGAAAAACGAAAACAGAAACAACGAAAAACCAAAATGAACGAAAAAAATTCGTACATTCATAACTTTTTTTTGTTTGTTGATTCGTAATTTTCCGTGTCTCTTACAATGGCGCTGCTTAACGTGCTTCGAATGGATTGAACGAAAAAATTTGTACATTCGTAACTTTTTTTTTTGTTTGTTGATTCGTAATTTTCTGTGTCTCTTACAATGGCGCTGCTTAACGTGCTTCGAATGGATTGAACGAAAAAATTCGTACATTCGTAACTTTTTTTTTTTTATTGTTGATTCTGAATTTTCCGTGTCTTTTACAATGTAATAATAGCATACACATTACATAAAATTATGAATTATGCTCCGATTACGAATCTACGAAAACAATGTTCCGAAAGTACGAATAAATCAATCTTCCGAAAGTACGAATGTAACTAAATCTACGAAAATACGAATGCGTCCGAATACAAAATACAACGAAAATACGAATTTCGAATAAACGAAAATTAGACTAACGGAAAAACGAATCAACGAAAAAATAACTCTACGAAAACACTAACGAGTCCGAATACGAACACCGACGACTTAGGAAAATACGAACAAGTCCGAATACGAACACCGACGACCTTACAAATTTACGAGTCTTTCTATTGTGCACATGTCTATTCCTAAGAATCGCAGGCCTACAATATAAAATGCCAAATTTCCATGCAAAATAATTGTACCGCTTTCAGCACCTAAAATGAGAAATAATCATACCGCCAGGGAGGTTAAGCTTTGTCAAAAGAAACCAGAATGCTGATTGATTTCTATGCAGAGCTGCACCAGATTTTGCACTCTTCAGTTTTAGTAAATCAACCCTAAAGTAAGGAACATTTGGAATATTTATGGGAATAATTTGAGACATTAATACTGACTGTGACCTCATTTAGAAGATTTCCCTTCACTTCCTGTTCTTGTGACAATATTGTCAGCAGGAGAGGAAGTGAAGGGAAATCCCTCTTACCATCACAACAAAGGCAGCTTTAGAATCGTTTAGTAATGACACTCTACAAACAGATATTTTGTGATAATTGCTGTTTTTTTTATTCTTTACATATTTTATTTTTACTTTCATCGCCATTCTTCTCACGGTGGCCATTCAAAACTTGCCTGACTCGTCTGTCCCTTGTTGGAGTGTGGAGCTGTCACCACCTGCAGGTTCAAGGGGGGGAGAGAGTGTGTCCCTCGGAGCTTAGCGTTCTCTCACCACGCTTCGCTCCTGCTGAACCTCTGGGACCTCCTCCATCTCCTCTCTCAGGCGCCGCACTCAGGCCCCTCCCCTAGGTCCTCTACGTCCACTGCATACCCTCCTGGGGCGCTGTAATTTTAACAAAGGATTTTTATCATAACCAACTCACCGGGATGCTCTCTGATGAAGATACCTATAGAAGGTTGGAAAAAGATCCTACTATACAATATGAGAAAGACCTTGACGTATTAGTCCAACTGGGGGGCTCTATGGGAGTACTATCTATGAAGGAGATGAAATATCTCAACCCCAGTACCAGTAGGATCCCCACGATCTATACGCTACCCAAAATACATAAGGACATACAATGTCCCCCAGGAAGACCGATCGTAAATAGCATCGGCTCTATTGCTTCCTGTATGGGTCAATATCTTGATTTGTTTTTACAGAAAAGTGTTACACAAACAAGAGCGTATTTATGGGACACCAAAAGCTTGTTACAACAGTTGGAAAATATTGATTTAAATGAAAGACAAGAAGTCTTCTTAGTAAGAGCAGATGTTTCATCTCTGTATACTATAATACAGCACAACGATGCTCTATTGGCCCTTAACTGGGCGTTGTGCCAGAGAGACGACCTGAATCATAACCAGAAAATATTTTTAAGACATGCACTTGATTTCTGCTTGGGCCATAATTACTTCTGGTACAACGGAAATTTTTATTCACAGAAAAGAGGCTAAGCTATGGGTGCCAAATTCGCCCCAAGCATAGCTAATCTGTTTATGGGGGAATGGGAGGACAAAAAGATTTTTGCATCTAAAAGAGACAACCTCATTCTGTATAAAAGATATATTAGATGACCTGTTCTTTATTTGGTCAGGATCTCTCATCTCCTTACAGCAATTTATAGAGGAACTAAATTGCAACACAAGTAACATTGTATTAACAAGCGAGATAAGTACACATAGTATTAATTTCCTGGATGTCAACATCTTCAGAGAAACAAATAAGCTATATACTAAAGTTTTCTTCAGGGGGCGTGGCTTGCGGCTGATGAGCTAAGACGCACAGAGTGAGAGCTCCGCCGATACCCTGCACAATTATCCTGCCAAAAGGTTCCGGCGGCACCGGCTTCTCCCGCAGACAGCATTGGAGGGTTCCCCTCACTCTCCCCTATCCAGCGGTATATATCAAGGCGGCGGGCATGTCCCGCAAACACCCGAAAGACGGTATGCATTCAGCAGAGCATGGAAACCAAGATGGCGCCCGGAGCCAGCGCTCAGCAAAAGAGGCAGCCATGCGGATGTTCGGCGGTGCTCTGGGGAAGGGAGGCACACCTAGAACATCTTCCCAGCTTGTGGATGCACATGACACAGGTCCTCCAGAGGAGGTGATGGAGCAGTTATGGCCAGAGGATGAAGAACAGCCCTCCACATGGGACACAGTGAGTACCTCTGCCCCTGTTATGACCCCCAGAGCACATGCAGACCAGGACAGTCAAACCCCTGAACCAACATTGAGAGATATTTTTGCGGCAGTAACCTCCTGCAACACCTCCATTACTTCCTTAACCACTGAGATCAAAGGGGTGAAACTGGAGCTGAATATGGTTAGGCAGGATATGCAGAAACTACGTGACCGCACAGCTGCACTGGAGGACAGGGTGAGCAATGTGGAGGATGATGTCGCACCCCTGCAGAGAGAGGTCCGCCATATGCAATCCATCATAAACGGCCATACTGCACGCCTAGAAGATATGGAGAACAGGCAGAGACGCAATAACGTTCGCGCGGTAGGCATACCGGAGCGAGCTGAGGGAAAAAACCCAGTGTAATTTATTGAGAATTGGGTGGTCAACACTTTTGGTAAAGAGTCCTTCTCGCGGATGTTTGCAGTGGAACGTGCCCATAGAGTCCCGCCAAGGCCACCTAAACCTGGGAAACCTCCCAGACCGTTTCTGTTCAAAATGCTGAACTTTAAAGATCGCGACTCCATACTGAATCAAGCCAGAACCAAAGCTAATCTTATGAGAATGGACAATGCCCGCATATCCTTCTACCCGGATTTCTCAGCTGAACTTCAGCGTCGCAGAGCCAAGTTTACTGAGGTAAAGAAGCGTCTCCGCAAATACGATGTGGCATATGCCATGCTTTACCCAGCCAAGCTGAGAATCGCAGCCAATGTTGAAACGCAGTTCTTCGATAACCCCGCTAATGCATCACTGTGGCTGGACCGGATGGAACATACGCTCAGGAAAGCCCCAGCACCTGCGGTCTGAAGAGGGCCTGTCTTTATCCAACTTTCAGCAAGGAGAGGCGGATGTCATAGGAGAAGCTGGGAGCCCTTTCTTCCCCCCTCCCCCCCCTTTTTTTTTTCCTCTTTCCACCTACCTTTAATTTTCCTGCCAGGTGGAGGAAACGAAGATTGTACTTTGCCCTACTCTTGGATTCGCAAGTCCCTCTGAATCGGAGACATACTGAGACGTTGGGGCCCCCCCTTACATTTGTCCTGCGTGGACACGTTTACTTTTTTGTTTGCCCTCCCCCCCCTTTTTTTTTTTTTTTTTTTTCTCTGTCCGTCAAGCCTTCTTGCAGTCTACTGGAAGCACGGACAAAAAACCTTTTTAACTTTTCCCCTTGCCTTTTGCTTTTTCTCGTTTGTTGCTCCATGTTAAGGGGCATGTTTTTTCTTTGGTTCATACAACTGGCTGTTGTGAGCCGTACAAACAGTTCATTCATTTTTATCTTACCAACCAGAGATGTAACTAAGTGGAAGAAGTCACTGTACATATACCTGTGTTTTATTTTCAAAGCTGTCAGGTGGAGACGCGAAGCACCCATTGGTGGGCCTCTGCAGCTGACAAAGCTTCTATGGCATGATTACCTACTTACCCTAACATGTCAAATGCTTACATCATAATTTCATGGAATGTGAGGGGGCTGGGTGACAGAGCGAAGAGAATGGCACTTTTCTCCACGGTGAAGGCTTACAGGCCTTCGGTGCTATGTCTGCAGGAAACTCACCTGCAGGATAGCACCATATCTACACTTAAAAACCGTGGATACCCCACACAGTTTCATTCCGTCCACTCAGCTTACTCGAGGGGAGTCAGTGTGCTTATTTCACAGACGACCACTTTCCAATTGCTACAATCTATGATAGACGGGCAGGGACGATACGTGTTCCTATTATGCAAACTCGCAGGCTTAACATGTATACTCGCAAATATCTATGTCCCTCCACCCTTTTCCTTTGAACCCCTGAAACAGTTAGCGCAATTCATGGCTGCATACCCCGGGGTTCCAGTCTGGGTGCTGAGTGATTTTAACAACATAATGGATAAGAAGCTAGACAAATTCTCATCCAGGGTCAGCAGTGCTTCCCAAGTGGGCGGTCCCACCCCCTTCGCTAAATTCCTAGCGGAAATAGGTCTAAGAGATGTGTGGAGGGATCAAAATCCTGCTGTGCAGTGCTACTCGTGCTATTCAGCAACTTATAAATGTTTATCCCGGATAGATCTGTGTTTGTCTAATGACCTAGCATATGCACTGACTGATTATGTGAAATATGCCCTTGCGTAACATATCTGATCACTCACCTGTCAGTGCTACTATTATGACATCCCCGAGCCCGAAGCGCAGACTCTGGAAGGTATATCCCTTTTGGTTTACAATATTCCCAGATACGGATACTATTCCTGGTTGCCTGACAGAGTTTATGCTTCATAATCGAGAAACTGCCTGGCCAGGAGTGATATGGGATGCTCTAAAAGAGCATTAAAGAGATTAATGAAATTAAAACTAAGACTAAGGAGTGGAAGAATGTGGTGATGGACGAGGCGGCTAGGGCAGAGGAGAGATATATATTAGTACCCTCAGTGGAGACAGAACGCAGTTGGCAGGAGGCACAGGCCCTGTACAGGCAGGTCTCGATATCAGCTGCGGAGAACAAGCGGTTCTTCCTGCAACAAAAGTACTTTAATGAAAGAGAAAATACAGGACATTTACTAGCTATGATAGCTAAAAACCAGCAGTGCTCGACCCATATAGAGGCCATTCAAAACACAGATGGCATGACAGTTACGGACCCGACTGACATACCTGAAGTGTTCTTGCAGTTTTTTAACGACCTATACACATCCAAGGTACACCCCACACAAGAGGAATTGGCCCACTTTCTGGACCAATGCTCTCTTCCCAGGGTAGTGCCACAGGGACTTACAGCACTTAATGCACCAATAACACTGGAAGAACTGACAACGGCGGTAGCACAGATGGCTAATAATAAGTCCCCAGGGGCTGACGGTTTACCCACAGAGACGTATGGGAAATACGGAGACACTTTGTTGCCCACCCTTCTAAAAACACTGAATAGCGCCTTCGAAGACGGCAATCTACCCACCTCTATGAATGAGGCTATAATTATAGTGTTACCAAAACCAGGCAAGGATTTACTGCAGCCAGACTCCTATAGACTCCTATATCTTTGCTCAATGCAGACGTCAAACTATTGGCTAGAGTGCTGGCCACAAGACTATCCGGAGTGGTGGCGGATCTGGTCCATTCTGACCAGTCTGGCTTCATCCCGGCAAGATCTACAGCACTGAACATTAGAAGACTGTTCCTCAATATTCAACTACCGGTGGATAACCCGGGCAATAGGGCCATCTTCTCCCTCGATGCTGCCAAAGCCTTTGACAGCATCGAGTGGAGATACCTGTGGAAGGTTCTGCGGCGATTTGGTCTGGGAGATAGATTTATCTCCTGGGTGCAGTTGCTGTATGCCGCTCCGGTGGCCAAAGTGCGGATAAATGACTCCCTATCGGAACCATTTCCTTTATATCGAGGCACACGGCAGGGGTGTCCATTGTCACCCCTGCTGTTCGCCCTTACATTAGAGCCGCTAGCGGCTATGGTGAGGACCTCGCCAGACATCACAGGCTTTTGTAGAGGATTAGGAGAGGAAAAAATTTCCTTGTATGCGGATGACACGCTGTTATATTTGGGAGACACTGACCGCTCTCTGAGGGCAGTAATGCGACTAATAGACCAGTTTGGTCAGCTGTCGGGATTTGCCATCAATTGGCACAAATCTGCTCTGCTGCCATTGGATCCGTTACCTGCATCTTTGCCGGAGGACGTGTCCCACATACAGGTGGTTTCATCATTCAAATACTTGGGAATAATGGTGACGGGGGAAACACGGGACTACATATCCCTAAATCTTAAACCTATATTGCAAAAATTTCAGCAGAAACAAGCAAGTTGGAGCAAGCTACCTCTGTCGGTAACTGGCCGTATCAATATTATAAAAATGTTATATATCTTACACAATGCTCCTATCTGGATACCACAATACTGGTTCCAACGTATAGACTCGCAGTTCAGGGCTCTTATATGGAGAGGTGGAGTGGCAAGAATCAAACTGGCCACTCTACAGCTTCCTAAGGATCAGGGGGGTATGGCGGTTCCACACCCTCAAATGTACTATTTGTCAGCACAGTTACAGCACTTCACAGGATGGGATCTTGGGACGGTGTTAGATCCTTCTAGGAGTCTCCTCCTGGGCAGTGACACAAACTACACTGCTCTATCCAATATGGAGATGGGCTTTTCTAAAGCCCCTACAACCTGCCCTACAATTCAGTCACTAATAAAAATTTGGAAGAGGATCAAGTCCATATTGGGTGTGACGGGCTAATTCCGTCAGACTCCTATATGGAGGAATCGATTCTACACAGAACTAAATAGAGTCCCTGATTCATTAGGGTGGGAAAGAGCAGGGGTCAGATTTCTCGCCCAAATACTGGAAGGTTCAGTTTTAAAGCCTTTCACCCAGTTGCTAAATGAATTTCCTGCACTTCAGGGACACCACTATCAGTACATTCAACTACAACATGCTATTAGGTATCAGAGCAGAAACTCTCATTTGCAACTAGAAAATTCCACATTCCTCGAATCCATATTCACCGACCCTGAGAAGAAGGAAATCATCTCTAGAATCTATATCCACCTTCTATCACACATACAGGCCCCAGACTTACTACCATGCAGAGAGGGGTGGGAGAGGGATGTAGGTCCCATTGATGGTGAGCAGTGGAATCAGATCCTGGGGGTAGGTCCGGTGGTTTCAGTGTCAGCAGCACAAAGACTCTCTCACTTGTTTATACTGCATAGGGTGTATCGCACTCCTATTCATCTTCATAAATGGGGTAGACGTGACTCTCCCATATGTCCTAAATGCCAAGCTCACCCAGGTGATCTCATCCACATGCTCTGGAGGTGCCCCAAATTAGTGAGGTATTGGAGCGATGTCATTGCCAGAATAAGTACTACCTTTCAGGTCCAGCTTCAGTTGGAACCACTGGTGTGCCTGCTGGGCAATCTGGATGAAGAATTATATCCTCCGCCAATATATATTGCTCTTACGAGACTGTTATATCTGGCCAGGAAACGTATTGCCCGTTTGTGGCTGTCGGCACGTATACCTCAGGAGGCACAATGGATACAAATGGTTAATACTACTCTTATCCGTGAAAAATACACCTATCAGCATAGGAAATCACCAAACAAATTTACCAATATATGGCAGAACTGGTTGAGCTCCCCAAAAGTAGCTCCGCCACAGCTGGCCCTGGATAGGCTATTAATGGGATGATGGATGAAAGATTACCCAAATGCATGCATGTCTTCCTTGCTACTACACCATAGGGAGAGGTATATATAATGGTTGAGTCGGAGTCACGGCGAAAACGTTGATGGTTGGTTTGTTATTAACATGCGATTATTATCTACTGTTTGGCTTTTTCTTTGTTTCGTTTATATTTTTAATTTTAGTTTTCATTTTTACTACCACTCTCTCTATATAGAGTTTGAGCGCATGGATGCGACATTGCCTTTCTATAAAGGAGTATGACCCCAGTATTGCTTGTACAAGAATTATAGATTGAAAAATTAAGCCAGATGATAATCCTGTTGCAGATATACACATTTGTCATGTATAAGATGTAATGCCATGTGTTCTCATTAATAAAAACCTTTTTTGTTGATTAAAAAAAGTTTTCTTCAAGCCAACTGACTCGAACAGCTACCTTCCTACACAAAGTGGACACCACCCCATGTGGTTGAAAAATATCCCCAAAGGCCAAATAACCAGAATAAAAAGAAATTGCACCAAAGATACTGATTTTAAGACCCAATCACTGATCATTAAGAAGAAGTTCGAGAAAAAGGGATATAACGAATCCCAATTGAATAAAATCATTGAAGACGTCTCCCTGGTCCCAAGAAAGACTTTCTTGGAGGATAGACCATTTTAAAAAAAAATGAACACCCAGGAATGGAGTTTTATCACGGGCTTCCATGAACAATTCAAGGAGGTGGAAACTATCTTTCTAACTTACTGGCATATCTTATTGATGGACAAGGTCCTCAAACCTGCTCTTCCTGAAAAAACAGGTTTCATCTACAGAAGAGCACCTAGCTATGCGGACAAAATTGTGAAAAAAATTCAAGATCCACCTTCCAAACATCCGTCCTTTTGGGACAAGGATGGCTTCTACTCCTGTAGAAAGTGTAAAGCTTGTAGAGAAGTCAATCACCCACTGAGAGCCCTGGAGATGTTTACCTCTACATCGAATAATAGAGAATTTAAGATCAATGAATTTATTACATGCAACACTGCCTACGTGGTATATGCCATCCAATGCCCATGTGGGCTAATATACATAGGCCGTACCAAGAGGCTATTAAGAATTAGAATAGCTGAACATATTGCCAATATCAAGTTAGATTTTAAGGACCACAATGTGTCATTACATTTTAAGAATCATCACAACCAGGATCCCTCTGGTCTAAAATTTTGGGGCATTGACCATCTCAAACCTTTTTGGAGGGGCTCAAATCAGGTGCGAGAATTGTCCAAAAGAGAAACGGAGTGGATATATTTGGTTGACACTTTATCTCCTAAAGCTTTGAACGTTGACCTTGATATTAACTGTTTTATTAGTGATTATTAATTTATATTATATGTTTTTATCTAGTCCCAACACACGCAGTCCAATTACTGTAATCTATTAACCATTGATCCCCATCACACTGATTGGTTATAGATGCTTACATATTTAGTGACGAAACAGGTTGCCATGGGATGGATAACTTCATAATGCTATTCACCTGTCTTACCAGTATCAGAATAGCCCAGATATAAAGAGAGTTCTGACGTTTCACATGTATAACTCTTCTACTCATATGCACATTGGAATGTAATAGGGTTTTACATCCAATTGTGAGTATTTAATAGACATGTGCATTTCGTTATGTTCCGAATCGAAATTCGGACGAATTTTTCATTATTCGGACATTCGGATGCATCTGAATTACCGAATTACAATACTAACGAATTTAACCGAATCGGGTTTCTAGCTACAAGTGGCCCCGAGATATGTGGCCCCAAAGTCGGGTCGAAAAATGTCATTCTCTGCTGCAGAAAAGTGCTTGACATTTTGTGACCCGACTTTGGGGCTACGTATCTCGGGGCCACTTATAGCTAGAAAATTTGGGGTTTCTATCACCAAGTAACCAAGAGATACGTGGACCCAAATTGGGGTCGCAAAATATTTTCGAATTCGGTTGAAATAATTTCAAATGCAGTTGAAAAAATTTCAAATGCAGTTGAAAAAATTTCAAATGCAGTTGAAAAAATTTCAAATGCAGTTGAAAAAATTTCAAAAAAAATTTCAAAAAAAATTTCAAATGCAGTTGAAAAAATTTCAAAAAAAATTTCTAAAAAAGATTTCAAATGCAGTTGAAATAATTTCAAATCATGTTGATACTATTTCAAGCGGATTCGAAAATATTTTGCGACCCGACTTTGAAAAAAAAATGAAATTGATTCTAACAGTCTGCAGAAGATCTGCAAAAAAAAAAAGAAGTTAAATGTCTGTTAATAGTCTACAGGAGATCTGCTATTAAATTATATATTTTTTTCTATTCTGTTCTAATCTTTTCTATTTGAATTATAAATTTTGGAAGATGGTTATTTACTTATATACATCTGTCACATAAAAAAAAAAGATGTGAAATGGCTGTCACGGATGTCGATCGCAAGGCAAGTACATATGCTGTATGTCATTGTCCACTTGCCACAACACCTGCCACAAGTGCCAAGACACCTGCCATGAGTGCCACGTGACCGACCACAAGTGCCACGTGACCTGCCACGTGAACAAGTTGTGGATTGTCCACTTGCCATGTCACCTGCCACAAGTTATGGGGTTCCTAGCACCAAGTGACCCCGAGATACGAGGACCCAAAGTCGGGTCGCAAAATATTTTCGAATTCGGTTGAAATAATTTCAAATGCAGTTGAAAAAATTTCAAATGCAGTTGAAAACATTTCAAATGCAGTTGAAAACATTTCAAATGCAGTTGAAAACATTTGAAATGCAGTTGAAAACATTTCAAATGCAGTTGAAAAAATTTGAAATGCAGTTGAAAAAATTTGAAATGCAGTTGAAAAAATTTCAAATGCAGTTGAAAAAATTTCAAATGCAGTTGAAAAAATTTCAAATGCAGTTGAAAAAATTTCAAATGCAGTTGAAAAAATTTAAAAATGCAGTTGAAAAAATTTCAAATGCAGTTGAAAAAATTTCAAATGCAGTTGAAAAAATTTCAAATGCAGTTGAAATAATTTCAAATCATGTTGATACTATTTCAAGCGGATTCGAAAATATTTTGCGACCCGACTTTGAAAAAAAAAATGAAATTGATTCTAACAGTCTGCAGAAGATCTGCAAAAAAAAAAGAAGTTAAATGTCTGTTAATAGTCTACAGGAGATCTGCTATTAAATTATATATTTTTTTTCTATTCTGTTCTAATCTTTTCTATTTGAATTATACATTTTGGAAGATGGTTATTTACTTAAATACATCTGTCACATAAAAAAAAAGATGTGAAATGGCTGTCACGGATGTCGATCGCAAGGCAAGTACATATGCTGTATGTCATTGTCCACTTGCCACAACACCTGCCACAAGTGCCAAGACACCTGCCATGAGTGCCACGTGACCGACCACAAGTGCCACGTGACCTGCCACGTGACCAAGTTGTGGATTGTCCACTTGCCATGTCACCTGCCACAAGTTATGGGGTTCCTAGCACCAAGTGACCCCGAGATACGAGGACCCAAAGTCGGGTCGCAAAATATTTTCGAATTCGGTTGAAATAATTTCAAATGCAGTTGAAAAAATTTCAAATGCAGTTTAAAAAATTTCAAATGCAGTTGAAAAAATTTCAAATGCAGTTGAAAAAATTTCAAATGCAGTTGAAAAAATTTCAAATCATGTTGAAATAATTTCAAATCATGTTGATACTATTTCAAGCGGATTCGAAAATATTTTGCGACCTGACTTTGAAAAAAAAAATGAAATTGATTCTAACAGTCTGCAGAAGATCTGCAAAAAAAAAAGAAGTTAAATGTCTGTTAATAGTCTACAGGAGATCTGCTATTAAATTATATATTTTTTTCTATTCTGTTCTAATCTTTTCTATTTGAATTATACATTTTGGAAGATGGTTATTTACTTAAATACATCTGTCACATAAAAAAAAGATGTGAAATGGCTGTCACGGATGTCGATCGCAAGGCAAGTACATATGCTGTATGTCATTGTCCACTTGCCACAACACCTGCCACAAGTGCCAAGACACCTGCCATGAGTGCCACGTGACCGACCACAAGTGCCACGTGACCTGCCACGTGAACAAGTTGTGGATTGTCCACTTGCCATGTCACCTGCCACAAGTTATGGGGTTCCTAGCACCAAGTGACCCCGAGATACGAGGACCCAAAGTCGGGTCGCAAAATATTTTCGAATTCGGTTGAAATAATTTCAAATGCAGTTGAAAAAATTTCAAATGCAGTTGAAAACATTTCAAATGCAGTTGAAAACATTTGAAATGCAGTTGAAAACATTTGAAATGCAGTTGAAAACATTTCAAATGCAGTTGAAAAAATTTGAAATGCAGTTGAAAAAATTTCAAATGCAGTTGAAAAAATTTCAAATGCAGTTGAAAAAATTTCAAATGCAGTTGAAAAAATTTCAAATGCAGTTGAAAAAATTTCAAATGCAGTTGAAAAAATTTCAAATGCAGTTGAAAAAATTTCAAATGCAGTTGAAAAAATTTAAAATGCAGTTGAAAAAATTTCAAATGCAGTTGAAAAAATTTCAAATGCAGTTGAAAAAATTTCAAATGCAGTTGAAATAATTTCAAATCATGTTGATACTATTTCAAGCGGATTCGAAAATATTTTGCGACCCGACTTTGAAAAAAAAAATGAAATTGATTCTAACAGTCTGCAGAAGATCTGCAAAAAAAAAAAGAAGTTAAATGTCTGTTAATAGTCTACAGGAGATCTGCTATTAAATTATATATTTTTTTTCTATTCTGTTCTAATCTTTTCTATTTGAATTATACATTTTGGAAGATGGTTATTTACTTAAATACATCTGTCACATAAAAAAAAGATGTGAAATGGCTGTCACGGATGTCGATCGCAAGGCAAGTACATATGCTGTATGTCATTGTCCACTTGCCACAACACCTGCCACAAGTGCCAAGACACCTGCCATGAGTGCCACGTGACCGACCACAAGTGCCACGTGACCTGCCACGTGACCAAGTTGTGGATTGTCCACTTGCCATGTCACCTGCCACAAGTTATGGGGTTCCTAGCACCAAGTGACCCCGAGATACGAGGACCCAAAGTCGGGTCGCAAAATATTTTCGAATTCGGTTGAAATAATTTCAAATGCAGTTGAAAAAATTTCAAATGCAGTTGAAAAAATTTCAAATGCAGTTGAAAAATTTTCAAATGCAGTTGAAAACATTTCAAATGCAGTTGAAAACATTTCAAATGCAGTTGAAAACATTTCAAATGCAGTTGAAAAAATTTCAAATGCAGTTGAAATAATTTCAAATCATGTTGATACTATTTCAAGCGGATTCGAAAATATTTTGCGACCCAACTTTGAAAAAAAAAATTAAATTGATTCTAACAGTCTGCAGAAGATCTGCAAAAAAAAAAGAAGTTAAATGTCTGTTAATAGTCTACAGGAGATCTGCTATTAAATTATATATTTTTTTTCTATTCTGTTCTAATCTTTTCTATTTGAATTATATATTTTGGAAGATGGTTATTTACTTATATACATCTGTCACATAAAAAAAGGATGTGAAATGGCTGTCACGGATGTCGATCGCAAGGCAAGTACATATGCTGTATGTCATTGTCCACTTGCCACAACACCTGCCACAAGTGCCAAGACACCTGCCATGAGTGCCACGTGCCCGACCACAAGTGCCACGTGACCTGCCACGTGACCAAGTTGTGGATTGTCCACTTGCCATGTCACCTGCCACAAGTTATGGGGTTCCTAGCACCAAGTGACCCCCAGATATGGGGGATATGTCAAGTACTTTTCTACAGCAGAGAATTATATTTTGTGACCCGACTTTGGGGCCACGTATCTCGTGGACACTTATAGCTAGAAACCCAAAATTTGGTATGCAAACACAGTAAAACTAGCACTACAACTTCTTCAAATTTGGGGTTTCTATCACCAAGTAACCCCGAGATACGTGGACCCAAAGTCGGGTCGCAAAATATTTTCGAATTCGGTTGAAATAATTTCAAATGCAGTTGAAAAAATTTCAAATGCAGTTTAAAAAATTTCAAATGCAGTTGAAAAAATTTCAAATGCAGTTGAAAAAATTTCAAATGCAGTTGAAAAAATTTCAAATCATGTTGAAATAATTTCAAATCATGTTGATACTATTTCAAGCGGATTCGAAAATATTTTGCGACCTGACTTTGAAAAAAAAATGAAATTGATTCTAACAGTCTGCAGAAGATCTGCAAAAAAAAAAAGAAGTTAAATGTCTGTTAATAGTCTACAGGAGATCTGCTATTAAATTATATATTTTTTTCTATTCTGTTCTAATCTTTTCTATTTGAATTATACATTTTGGAAGATGGTTATTTACTTAAATACATCTGTCACATAAAAAAAAGATGTGAAATGGCTGTCACGGATGTCGATCGCAAGGCAAGTACATATGCTGTATGTCATTGTCCACTTGCCACAACACCTGCCACAAGTGCCAAGACACCTGCTATGAGTGCCACGTGACCGACCACAAGTGCCACGTGACCTGCCACGTGACCAAGTTGTGGATTGTCCACTTGCCATGTCACCTGCCACAAGTTATGGGGTTTCTATCACCAAGTAACCCGAGATACGTGGACCCAAAGTCGGGTCACAAAATATTTTCGAATTTGGTTTAAAAAATTTCAAATGCAGTTTAAAAAATTTCAAATGCAGTTTAAAAAATTTCAAATGCAGTTTAAAAAATTTCAAATGCAGTTGAAAAAATTTCAAATGCAGTTGAAAAAAATTCAAATGCAGTTGAAAAAATTTCAAATGCAGTTGAAAAAATTTCAAATCATGTTGAAATAATTTCAAATCATGTTGATACTATTTCAAGCGGATTCGAAAATATTTTGCGACCTGACTTTGAAAAAAAAAATGAAATTGATTCTAACAGTCTGCAGAAGATCTGCAAAAAAAAAAGAAGTTAAATGTCTGTTAATAGTCTACAGGAGATCTGCTATTAAATTATATATTTTTTTTCTATTCTGTTCTAATCTTTTCTATTTGAATTATACATTTTGGAAGATGGTTATTTACTTATATACACCTGTCACATAAAAAAAAGATGTGAAATGGCTGTCACAGATGTCGATCGCAAGGCAAGTACATATGCTGTATGTCATTGTCCACTTGCCACAACACCTGCCACAAGTGCCAAGACACCTGCCATGAGTGCCACGTGACCGAACACAAGTGCCACGTGACCTGCCACATGACCAAGTTGTGGATTGTCCACTTGCCATGTCACCTGCCACAAGTTATGGGGTTCCTAGCACCAAGTGACCCCCAGATATGGGGGATATGTCAAGTACTTTTCTACAGCAGAGAATTACATTTTGTGACCCGAATTTGGGGCCACGTATCTCGGGGCTACTTATAGCTAGAAACCCCAAATTTGGTATGCAAACACAGTAAAACTAGCACTACAACCTCTTCAAATTTGGGGTTTCTATCACCAAGTAACCCCGAGATACGTGGACCCAAAGTCGGGTCGCAAAATATTTTCGAATTCGGTTGAAATAATTTCAAATGCAGTTGAAAAAATTTCAAATGCAGTTGAAAAAATTTCAAATGCAGTTGAAAAAATTTCAAATGCAGTTGAAAAAATTTCAAATGCAGTTGAAAAAATTTCAAATGCAGTTGAAAAAATTTCAAATGCAGTTGAAAAAATTTCAAATGCAGTTGAAAAAATTTCAAATGCAGTTGAAATAATTTCAAATCATATTGATACTATTTCAAGCTGATTCGAAAATATTTTGCGACCCGACTTTGAAAAAAAAAATGAAATTGATTCTAACAGTCTGCAGAACATCTGCAAAAAAAAAGAAGTTAAATGTCTGTTAATAGTCTACAGGAGATCTGCTATTAAATTATATATTTTTTTCTATTCTGTTCTAATCTTTTCTATTTGAATTATACATTTTGGAAGATGGTTATCTACTTATATACATCTGTCACATAAAAAAAAGATGTGAAATGGCTGTCACGGATTTCTATCGCAAGGCAAGTACATATGCTGTATGTCATTGTCCACTTGCCACAACACCTGCCACAAGTGCCAAGACACCTGCCATGAGTGCCACGTGACCGACCACAAGTGCCACGTGACCTGCCACGTGACCAAGTTGTGGATTGTCCACTTGCCATGTCACCTGCCACAAGTTATGGGGTTCCTAGCACCAAGTGACCCCCAGATATGGGGGATATGTCAAGTACTTTTCTACAGCAGAGAATTACATTTTGTGACCCGAATTTGGGGCCACGTATCTCGGGGCCACTTATAGCTAGAAACCCCAAATTTGGTATGCAAACACAGTAAAACTAGCACTAGAACCTCTTCAAATTTGGGGTTTCTATCACCAAGTAACCCCGAGATACGTGGACCCAAAGTCGGGTCGCAAAATATTTTCGAATTCGGTTGAAATAATTTCAAATGCAGTTGAAAAAATTTCAAATGCAGTTGAAAAAATTTCAAATGCAGTTGAAAAAATTTCAAATGCAGTTGAAAAAATTTCAAATGCAGTTGAAAAAATTTCAAATGCAGTTGAAAAAATTTCAAATGCAGTTGAAAAAATTTCAAATGCAGTTGAAAAAATTTCAAATGCAGTTGAAAAAATTTCAAATGCAGTTGAAATAATTTCAAATCATATTGATACTATTTCAAGCGGATTCGAAAATATTTTGCGACCCGACTTTGAAAAAAAAAATGAAATTGATTCTAACAGTCTGCAGAACATCTGCAAAAAAAAAAAGAAGTTAAATGTCTGTTAATAGTCTACAGGAGATCTGCTATTAAATTATATATTTTTTTCTATTCTGTTCTAATCTTTTCTATTTGAATTATACATTTTGGAAGATGGTTATCTACTTATATACATCTGTCACATAAAAAAAAAGATGTGAAATGGCTGTCACGGATTTCGATCGCAAGGCAAGTACATATGCTGTATGTCATTGTCCACTTGCCACAACACCTGCCACAAGTGCCAAGACACCTGCCATGAGTGCCACGTGACCGACCACAAGTGCCACGTGACCTGCCACGTGACCAAGTTGTGGATTGTCCACTTGCCATGTCACCTGCCACAAGTTATGGGGTTCCTAGCACCAAGTGACCCCCAGATATGGGGGATATGTCAAGTACTTTTCTACAGCAGAGAATTACATTTTGTGACCCGAATTTGGGGCCACGTATCTCGGGGCCACTTATAGCTAGAAACCCCAAATTTGGTATGCAAACACAGTAAAACTAGCACTACAACCTCTTCAAATTTGGGGTTTCTATCACCAAGTAACCCCGAGATACGTGGACCCAAAGTTGGGTCGCAAAATATTTTCGAATTCGGTTGAAATAATTTCAAATGCAGTTGAAAAAATTTCAAATGCAGTTGAAAAAATTTCAAATGCAGTTGAAAAAATTTCAAATGCAGTTGAAAAAATTTCAAATGCAGTTGAAAAAATGTCAAATGCAGTTGAAAAAATTTCAAATGCAGTTGAAATAATTTCAAATCATATTGATACTATTTCAAGCGGATTCGAAAATATTTTGCGACCCGACTTTGAAAAAAAAAATTATTTCAAGCGGATTCGAAAATATTTTGCGACCCGACTTTGAAAAAAAAAAATAAATTGATTCTAACAGTCTGCAGAACATCTGCAAAAAAAAATAAGTTAAATGTCTGTTAATAGTCTACAGGAGATCTGCTGTCACGTACCTGGTGGTGCGAGCCCGAGATTGCAGGGAGAGGCCTCCCTTGCGTCTCCCACTCCTGGTCCCCTGGCGTGGGAACAGGAGAGCCAGGAGTGAGGAGGAGCACGGGTGCCTGGCAGGATCAACAGACCGGTGAGCAGGAAGCAGGTTAGCAGAGCTGGCAGGATCTTTGGCAAGCAGGCTCACAGGTAAACTGGTTAGCAGAGCTGAAGCAGGCTCACAGGTAAACTGGATAGCAGAGCTCACAGGATCTTTGGCAAGCAGGCTCACAGGTAAACTGGATAGCAGAGCTGAAGCAGGCTCACAGGTAAACTGGATAGCAGAGCTGGCAGGATCTTTGGCAAGCAGGCTCACAGGTAAACTGGAAAGCAAAGCTGGCAGGATCTTTGGCAAGCAGGCTCACAGGTAAACTGGATAGCAGAGCTGAAGCAGGCTCACAGGTAAACTGGATAGCAGAGCTGGCAGGATCTTTGGCAAGCAGGCTCACAGGTAAACTGGATAGCAGAGCTGAAGCAGGCTCACAGGTAAACTGGATAGCAGAGCTGGCAGGATCTTTGGCAAGCAGGCTCACAGGTAAACTGGATAGCAAAGCTGAAGCAGGCTCACAGGTAAACTGGATAGCAGAGCTGAAGCAGGCTCACAGGTAAACTGGATAGCAGAGCTGAAGCAGGCTCACAGGTAAACCGGATAGCAGAGCGGACAGGAACTGGACAACGGCTTGGCAAGCAGGTTCACAGGTAAACTGGATAGCAGAGCTGACAGGAACTGGACAGAGGCTTGGCAAGCAGGTTCACAGGTAAACTGGATAGCAGGGCTGAAGCAGGCTCACAGGTAAACCGGATAGCAGAGCTGACAGGAACTGGACAACGGCTTGGCAAGCAGGTTCACAGGTAAACTGGATAGCAGAGCTGACAGGAACTGGACAGCGGCTTGGCAAGCAGGTTCACAGGTAAACTGGATAGCAGGGCTGAAGCAGGCTCACAGGTAAACCGGATAGCAGAGCTGACAGGAACTGGACAATGGCTTGGCAAGCAGGTTCACAGGTAAACTTGGATAGCAGAGCTGACAGGAACTGGAAGCAGGAAACAGAACCACTGAATGGGCTGGAGACCAACAGGTGATCAGGTTCGTTACAGGAATCAGACTGCAAACTGGACAGAGACTTTGCAGGGAACCAGAGTTCATCAAAGAAGTCAGGTAATGAATCTGAACTGGGAGCAAGGTACAATGGATCAGGCAGGAGGATGGTCATAGGAAGCCGGGTCGGGTACAGGCAGAAAGCTGGATAGTCTATGGCAAGCCGGGTCAAAGGAACAGATATAACAGGATCAGGTTTTACTACACCACAACGCTGTAGAGCAGACAGCAAAGACCGTCTGCACAGGTCAGGCTTAAATAGGCCGGCTGGTGCTAACTAGAGCGCGCGCCCGTCTCCCTGTGCGCGGTTGTGCACGTGCCCGCGCCCGGGCGCGCATGCGCATGCGCATGCGCAATGGAATCTGAGGGCCGGGACGGCCCGGGTTTAAGTTTCTGGCAGGATCTTCATGACATTGCCCCCCTCCTAGGGGCAACCTCCGGGTGCCCCTCTGGGCAAATCTCTCAGGATGTGCTCTCTTAAAGGCTTGAACTAGACTCTTAGCGTGGATATTACACTCGGGCTCCCAGGAATTCTCTTCAGGACCATATCCCTTCCATTTGATCAAGAACTGATTCTGATTTCTCTTTCTTCTAACATTTAGTATGGCCTCCACTTCATATTCTTCCTCGCCATCTATCAGGACTGGATCCGGGGGTACAGTCCTTCTGTTGGGAAAGGGGTTGGGAGTGGAGGGTTTCAACAGAGAAACATGAAAGACCGGATGGACCTTGAGGGAGTCAGGAAGTTCCAACTCATAGGCTACTTCATTAATTTTTCGTTTGACTGGGAAGGGACCTAAAAACTTAGGGCCCAGTTTTTTCGAGGGACAAGCCATCCTCAGATTCAGGGTAGAGAGCCATACTGTGTCACCCGGTGCCAGTACCAATTCTCCACGCCTCTTTCGGTCAAAGACCGTCTTGTTATGTTCCTGGGTCCGGGCCATGGTGTCCTGCAGGAGTCGGTTATTGGAAGCAAAGAAGTCAATCTTTTTCTGAACTGCGGGCACAGTACATTCGGGAAGAGAATTGGGCAGGAATGAAGGATGAAAGCCATAGTTGGCGAAGAAGGGCGTCTGTTGGGTGGCCGAGTGGATAGCATTGTTATATGCAAATTCGGCAACTGGTAACAGGGAGATCCAATCGTCTTGGGAGAAGGAAGAAAAGCACCGTAGATATTGTTCCAGGGTCTGATTGGTTCTTTCGGTCTGCCCATTGGTTTGAGGGTGATAAGCGGATGAAAACGATAGTTCAATGTTGAGGGCCTTGCAGAGCGATTTCCAGAACCGAGAGGTGAATTGTACCCCTCGGTCGGACACTATGTTGGCCGGTACCCCATGGAGTCTGATGACTTCTCGGATGAACACTTGTGCGGTTTCTGAGGCAGAAGGGGTGCCCTTCATAGGAACAAAGTGTGCCATCTTTGACAGACGATCAACTATCACGAAGATCGTAGTGTGGTCCTCTGCTGGGGGTAGTTCCACGATGAAGTCTATGGACAGCATTTTCCAGGGACGATCTGGGACTGGCAATGGCTTGAGTAGGCCCCAGGCTTTGGTTCTGTAACTCTTGCTCCGTATACACACAGTGCATGTTTCCACAAATTTCCTGCAGTCTTCCCTTAGCTGAGGCCACCAGAAGGTACGTTGTACCAATTCAGTGGTTTTGGTGACACCGAAGTGTCCGGCAAGTCTATGATCATGGCACAATTCCAGGACGGTTACCCGCAGACCCTCGGGAATGAAAATCTTATCCCCATGCCACAATAGCCCATCCTTGGCCCGCAACCCAGGACCGGGAGTGGGTATGAGGCCACTGGAAGCCCGCCTGAGCCGGGACAGCAGGTCTTCCTGTAGCAGGAGGAAATTTCCAGGGGCAAGGATAGTGTCTGGAGGGGAACCATCCTGGGATTTGTGATACATACGAGACAGAGCGTCCGGCTTCGCGTTTTTGGAACCCGGACGATAGGTCACGTGAAAAGTAAAACGAGAGAAAAATAAGGCCCAACGGGCCTGTCTAGGTTTCAACCTCTTGGCAGTCTTCAAGTACTCTAGATTCTTGTGATCCGTGAAGATCAAGATTGGATGAGTAGCCCCTTCCAGCAGGTAGCGCCATTCCTCGAGGGCGGTCTTTATAGCCAGTAATTCCCGATCTCCCACATCGTAGTTCTTCTCGGCTGGGGACAGTTTTCGTGAGAAGAATGCCACGGGGTGTAGCAGGGCCTTGATGCCCTGTCTCTGGGACAGGATGGCCCCTACAGCTATCTCCGAGGCATCCACTTCTAAAACAAAGGGTAGAGAAGGATCTGGATGCTTCAGGATAGGAGCTGAGGTAAAGAGCCCTTTGAGGGCCTCGAAGGCCCCCTGGGCCTCAGGAGACCAATGAAAACGGGTACCTTGTTTGGTGAGTTGAGTAATGGGTGCCACTATGGCCGAGAATCCCTTGATGAATTTGCGATAAAAATTGGCGAAGCCAATGAATCGCTGGATCCCCTTTTTATCTGCGGGAACAGGCCAGTCCAGGATGGCTGAGATCTTCTGGGGGTCCATCCGGATGCCTCTACTGGAGATGATCAAGCCTAGGAAGGGTATGCTTTCTACCTCAAAGAGGCATTTTTCGGCCTTGGCATAGAGGCCATGTTGCCGGAGGCGGCCCAGAACACTTTTAACATGTCCACGATGCAACTCTAGGGAGGAAGAGAAAATTAGTATGTCATCAAGATAAACAACAGCAAAAACATCAAGGAAGTCCCGAAGCACATCGTTTATGAAAGACTGGAAGGTAGCGGGGGCGTTACAGAGTCCGAACGGCATCACCAGGTACTCAAAGTGCCCAAATCGAGACCGAAATGCCGTCTTCCATTCATCCCCATCCTTTATACGAACTAAATTGTACGCCCCTCTGAGGTCCAGTTTGGAAAAGATGGAGGCTGTGCCAAGCCTCTGAAACAGTTCAGGTACCAGGGGAAGCGGGTAGCGATTTTTGACAGTGACCTCGTTTAGGGCACGATAGTCCACACAGGGTCTGAGGGAATGGTCCTTCTTCTCTACGAAAAATATTCCTGCACCTGCAGGAGATGTAGATGGGCGGATAAAACCTTTTTTCAAGTTATCATCAATGTAGTCTTTCAATTTCCCCTGCTCCACCTCTGTTAACGGAAAAACCCTACCGAAGGGAATCTTGGCCCCGGGAAGGAGTTCAATGGGACAGTCATAGGGCCTGTGGGGTGGCAGCACATCTGCCCTTTGTTTGCTGAACACATCCAGGTAGGCATGGTAGGCTTCGGGGATGGACTGACGTAGACCTGCCTCGGTTTCTAGGCAGAGCAAAGCGGAGGGTCCTGCGGGGACCATGGAGCCGCAGGACCTTTGGCAGTAGGGAGAGGAAAAGGCCACTTCTCCTGTGGACCAGTTGATGACCGGGTTGTGTGCTTGCAGCCAGGGGATCCCTAGAATGACTGGGAACAAGGGAGAAGAGATTATGTCCAGACGTAACAGTTCTTGATGTGACTCTGAGATCACTGTGTGCAATGGGGCAGTCTCCTGAGTCACTGGGCCAGATTTAATGGTGGACCCATCCGCCAGATGGACGGACAGGCCCTGTTCCCTTGGACGGAGAGGAATTCGATGCCGGGCAGCAAAAACAGAGTCCATGAAGCAACTACAGGCCCCAGAGTCAATGATAGCGGTGGTCCGCAGGGTCCTTCCTGGGAGCTGGAAGGAAACAGAAAGGGCAAGATGAGATGAAACCCCGGTCACAGGATCCACATAACTGGAGAGAATAGTGGGGAACTTACGGAGTTTAGCTGGGCAATTCCGGACATAGTGACCAGGCTCTCCGCAATACAGGCACAGATTGTTGCTGCGGCGTCTCTGGCGTTCTGCTGGAGTGAGAGAGGGCCGCAGGAGTCCAAGTTGCATGGGTTCTGATGCCGAGGAAGTATGAACAGGTTTAACAGAGGGAGCAGTGCGGAAATGACTTGGGGCCCTGGGGAGCATCCAGGTAGGTCTTGGGGACCCCAAGGTTCGTTCGGCCCTACGCTCCCGTAGGCGCCGGTCAATTTGGATGCTTAGGTCTATGAGGGAGTTCAGGGTCTGGGGCACCCCTACTCTGGCGAGCTCATCCTTGAGCGCGTCTGAGAGGCCCATGCGGAATTGGTGACGGAGAGCAGCATCGTTCCAGTCGGTGTCGGCACCCCAACGCCTGAACTCAGCCACATAGTCCTCTGCTGGTCTTCGACCCTGTTGGAGAGAACGTAGGGCGGCTTCCGCAGTGGTTGAGAGTTGGGGGTCCTCGTATAACTGCGCCATGGCGTCAAAGAAGGTGGAGAGACTGGTTAATGCTGCATCTTTTTGTTCCACGAGACGGTGGGCCCAGATTTGGGGATCCCCAGTCAGTAGGGCTACCACAAAGCCCACCTTGGTGGTCTCTAGAGAAAAGGTCCTAGGTTGCAGAGCAAAATGGAGTTCACAGGAGTTGCGGAAAGTTCTGAAGCTACCACGGGCACCTGAAAATTTCTCTGGAGTAGGAACCTTGGGCTCAGGTGGTAGCATCACTATAGTCTGGGTAGGTGCAGGCCCCGTTGGGGGTATTGCCGGGTGAGGAGTTCCTTGGGTACTGGATGGACCAGACAAGGCCAGTACCCGCTCCTCCAGCCGGGTGTACCCTTGCTGGAGGTTCTTCACCGCCTCGGTCAGACCTGCCAGGTGTTGGCATAACCCCTCGGTGACGGGGGCTCCCTGCTCGGGCTCAGACATGGCTGTCTGCTACTGTCACGTACCTGGTGGTGCGAGCCCGAGATTGCAGGGAGAGGCCTCCCTTGCGTCTCCCACTCCTGGTCCCCTGGCGTGGGAACAGGAGAGCCAGGAGTGAGGAGGAGCACGGGTGCCTGGCAGGATCAACAGACCGGGGAGCAGGAAGCAGGTTAGCAGAGCTGGCAGGATCTTTGGCAAGCAGGCTCACAGGTAAACTGGATAGCAGAGCTGAAGCAGGCACACAGGTAAACTGGATAGCAGAGCTGGCAGGATCTTTGGCAAGCAGGCTCACAGGTAAACTGGATAGCAGAGCTGAAGCAGGCTCACAGGTAAACTGGATAGCAGAGCTGGCAGGATCTTTGGCAAGCAGGCTCACAGGTAAACTGGATAGCAGAGCTGGCAGGATCTTTGGCAAGCAGGCTCACAGGTAAACTGGATAGCAGAGCTGAAGCAGGATCACAGGTAAACTGGATAGCAGAGCTGGCAGGATCTTTGGCAAGCAGGCTCACATGTAAACTGGATAGCAGAGCTGAAGCAGGCTCACAGGTAAACTCGATAGCAGAGCTGGCAGGATCTTTGGTAAGCAGGCTCACAGGTAAACTGGATAGCAGAGCTGAAGCAGGCTCACAGGTAAACTGGATAGCAGAGCTGAAGCAGGCTCACAGGTAAACTGGATAGCAGAGCTGAAGCAGGCTCACAGGTAAACCGGATAGCAGAGCTGACAGGAACTGGACAACGGCTTGGCAAGCAGGTTCACAGGTAAACTGGATAGCAGAGCTGACAGGAACTGGACAGCGGCTTGGCAAGCAGGTTCACAGGTAAACTGGATAGCAGGGCTGAAGCAGGCTCACAGGTAAACCGGATAGCAGAGCTGACAGGAACTGGACAACGGCTTGGCAAGCAGGTTCACAGGTAAACTGGATAGCAGAGGTGAAGCAGGCTCACAGGTAAACTGGATAGCAGAGCTGAAGCAGGCTCACAGGTAAACTGCAGAGCTGACAGGAACTGGACAACGGCTTGGCAAGCAGGTTCACAGGTAAACTGGATAGCAGAGCTGAAGCAGGAACTGGACAGCAGAGCTGGCAGGCTCACAGGTAAACTGGATAGCAGAGCTGAAGCAGGCTCACAGGTAAACCGGATAGCAGAGCTGACAGGAACTGGACAACTGCTTGGCAAGCAGGTTCACAGGTAAACTGGATAGCAGAGCTGACAGGAACTGGACAGCGGCTTGGCAAGCAGGTTCACAGGTAAACTGGATAGCAGGGCTGAAGCAGGCTCACAGGTAAACTGGATAGCAGAGCTGACAGGAACTGAACAACGGCTTGGCAAGCAGGTTCACAGGTAAACTTGGATAGCAGAGCTGACAGGAACTGGAAGCAGGAAACAGAACCACTGAATGGGCTGGAGACCAACAGGTGATCAGGTTCGTTACAGGAATCAGACTGCAAACTGGACAGAGACTTTGCAGGGAACCAGAGTTCATCAAAGAAGTCAGGTAATGAATCTGAACTGGGAGCAAGGTACAATGGATCAGGCAGGAGGATGGTCATAGGAAGCCGGGGTCGGGTACAGGCAGAAAGCTGGATAGTCTATGGCAAGCCGGGTCAAAGGAACAGATATAACAGGATCAGGTTTTATTACACCACAACGCTGTAGCAAAGACCGTCTGCACAGGTCAGGCTTAAATAGGCCGGCTGGTGCTAACTAGAGCGCGCGCCCGTCTCCCTGTGCGCGGTTGTGCACGTGCCCGCGCCCGGGCGCGCATGCGCATGCGCAATGGAACCTGAGGGCCGGGACGGCCCGGGTTTAAGTTTCTGGCAGGATCTTCATGACAATTACATTTTGTGACCCGAATTTGGGGCCACGTATCTCGGGGCCACTTATAGCTAGAAACCCCAAATTTGGTATGCAAACACAGTAAAACTAGCACTACAACCTCTTCAAATTTGAAAACCCAAAGTCGGGTCGCAAAATATTTTCGAATTCGGTTGAAATAATTTCAAATGCAGTTGAAAAAATTTCAAATGCAGTTGAAAAAATTTCAAATGCAGTTGAAAAAATTTCAAATGCAGTTGAAAAAATTTCAAATGCAGTTGAAAAAATTTCAAATGCAGTTGAAAAAATTTCAAATGCAGTTGAAAAAATTTCAAATGCAGTTGAAAAAATTTCAAATGCAGTTGAAAAAATTTCAAATGCAGATGAAAAAATTTCAAATGCAGTTGAAAAAATTTCAAATGCAGTTGAAAAAATTTCAAATGCAGTTGAAATAATGTCAAATCATGTTGATACTATTTCAAGCGGATTCGAAAATATTTTGCGACCCGACTTTGAAAAAAAAAATGAAATTGATTCTAACAGTCTGCAGAACATCTGCAAAAAAAAAGAAGTTAAATGTCTGTTAATAGTCTACAGGAGATCTGCTATTGAATTATATATTTTTTTCTATTCTGTTCTAATCTTTTCTATTTGAATTATACATTTTGGAAGATGGTTATTTACTTATATACATCTGTCACATAAAAAAAAGATGTGAAATGGCTGTCACGGATGTCGATCGCAAGGCAAGTACATATGCTGTATGTCATTGTCCACTTGCCACAACACCTGCCACAAGTGCCAAGACACCTGCCATGAGTGCCACGTGACCGACCACAAGTGCCACGTGACCTGCCACGTGACCAAGTTGTGGATTGTCCACTTGCCATGTCACCTGCCACAAGTTATGGGGTTCCTAGCACCAAGTGACCCCCAGATATGGGGGATATGTCAAGTACTTTTCTACAGCAGAGAATTACATTTTGTGACCCGAATTTGGGGCCACGTATCTCGGGGCCACTTATATCTAGAAACCCCAAATTTGGTATGCAAACACAGTAAAACTAGCACTACAACCTCCTCAAATTTGGGGTTTCTATCATCAAGTAACCCTGAGATACGTGTACCCAAATTCGGGTCACAAAATATTTTCGAATTCGGTTGAAAAAATTTCAAATGCAGTTGAAAAAATTTCAAATGCAGTTGAAAAAATTTCAAATGCAGTTGAAAAAATTTCAAATGCAGTTGAAAAAATTTCAAATGCAGTTGAAAAAATTTCAAATGCAGTTGAAAAAATTTCAAATCATGTTGATACTATTTCAAGCGGATTCGAAAATATTTTGCAACCCGACTTTGAAAAAAAAAATGAAATTGATTCTAACAGTCTGCAGAACATCTGCAAAAAAAAAAAGAAGTGAAATGGCTGTTAATAGTCTACAGGAGATCTGCTATTAAATTATATATTTTTTTCTATTCTGTTCTAATCTTTTCTATTTGAATTATACATTTTGGAAGATGGTTATTTACTTATATACATCTGTCACATAAAAAAAAGATGTGAAATGGCTGTCACGGATGTCGATCGCAAGGCAAGTACATATGCTGTATGTCATTGTCCACTTGCCACAACACCTGCCACAAGTGCCAAGACACCTGCCATGAGTGCCACGTGACCGACCACAAGTGCCACGTGACCAAGTTGTGGATTGTCCACTTGCCATGTCACCTGCCACAAGTTATGGGGTTCCTAGCACCAAGTGACCCCCAGATATGGGGGATATGTCAAGTACTTTTCTACAGCAGAGAATTACATTTTGTGACCCGAATTTGGGGCCACGTATCTCGGGGCCACTTATATCTAGAAACCCCAAATTTGGTATGCAAACACAGTAAAACTAGCACTACAACCTCCTCAAATTTGGGGTTTCTATCATCAAGTAACCCTGAGATACGTGTACCCAAATTCGGGTCACAAAATATTTTCGAATTCGGTTGAAAAAATTTCAAATGCAGTTGAAAAAATTTCAAATGCAGTTGAAAAAATTTCAAATGCAGTTGAAAAAATTTCAAATCATGTTGATACTATTTCAAGCGGATTCGAAAATATTTTGCAACCCGACTTTGAAAAAAAAAATGAAATTGATTCTAACAGTCTGCAGAACATCTGCAAAAAAAAAAGAAGTGAAATGGCTGTTAATAGTCTACAGGAGATCTGCTATTAAATTATATATTTTTTTCTATTCTGTTCTAATCTTTTCTATTTGAATTATACATTTTGGAAGATGGTTATTTACTTATATACATCTGTCACATAAAAAAAAGATGTGAAATGGCTGTCACGGATGTCGATCGCAAGGCAAGTACATATGCTGTATGTCATTATCCACTTGCCACAACACCTGCCACAAGTGCCAAGACACCTGCCATGAGTGCCACGTGACCGACCACAAGTGCCACGTGACCTGCCACGTGACCAAGTTGTGGATTGTCCACTTGCCATGTCACCTGCCACCAGTTATGGGGTTCCTAGCACCAAGTGACCCCCAGATATGGGGGATATGTCAAGTACTTTTCTACAGCAGAGAATTACATTTTATGACCCGAATTTGGGGCCACGTATCTCGGGGCCACTTATAGCTAGAAACCCCAAATTTGGTATGCAAACACAGTAAAACTAGCACTAAAACCTCTTCAAATTTTGGGTTTCTATCACCAAGTAACCCCGAGATACGTGGACCAAAAGTCGGGTCGCAAAATATTTTCGAATTCGGTTGAAAAAATTTCAAATGCAGTTGAAAAAATTTCAAATGCAGTTGAAAAAATTTCAAATGCAGTTGAAAAAATTTCAAATGCAGTTGAAAAAATTTCAAATGCAGTTGAAAAAATTTCAAATGCAGTTGAAAAAATTTCAAATGCAGTTGAAATAATTTCAAATCATGTTGATACTATTTCAAGCGGATTCGAAAATATTTTGCGACCCGACTTTGAAAAAAAAAATGAAATTGATTCTAACAGTCTGCAGAACATCTGCAAAAAAAAAAAAGTTAAATGTCTGTTAATAGTCTACAGGAGATCTGCTATTAAATTATATATTTTTTTCTATTCTGTTCTAATCTTTTCTATTTGAATTATACATTTTGGAAGATGGTTATTTACTTATATACATCTGTCACATAAAAAAAAGATGTGAAATGGCTGTCACGGATGTCGATCGCAAGGCAAGTACATATGCTGTATGTCATTATCCACTTGCCACAACACCTGCCACAAGTGCCAAGACACCTGCCATGAGTGCCACGTGACCGACCACAAGTGCCACGTGACCTGCCACGTGACCAAGTTGTGGATTGTCCACTTGCCATGTCACCTGCCACAAGTTATGGGGTTCCTAGCACCAAGTGACCCCCAGATATGGGGGATATGTCAAGTACTTTTCTACAGCAGAGAATTACATTTTATGACCCGAATTTGGGGCCACGTATCTCGGGGCCACTTATAGCTAGAAACCCCAAATTTGGTATGCAAACACAGTAAAACTAGCACTACAACCTCTGCAAATTTTGGGTTTCTATCACCAAGTAACCCTGAGATACGTGGACCAAAAGTCGGGTCGCAAAATATTTTCGAATTCGGTTGAAAAAATTTCAAATGCAGTTGAAAAAATTTCAAATGCAGTTGAAAAAATTTCAAATGCAGTTGAAAAAATTTCAAATGCAGTTGAAAAAATTTCAAATGCAGTTGAAAAAATTTCAAATGCAGTTGAAAAAATTTCAAATGCAGTTGAAAAAATTTCAAATGCAGTTGAAAAAATTTCAAATGCAGTTGAAATAATTTCAAATCATGTTGATACTATTTCAAGCGGATTCGAAAATATTTTGCGACCCGACTTTGAAAAAAAAAATGAAATTGATTCTAACAGTCTGCAGAACATCTGCAAAAAAAAGAAGTTAAATGTCTGTTAATAGTCTACAGGAGATCTGCTATTAAATTATATATTTTTTTCTATTCTGTTCTAATCTTTTCTATTTGAATTATACATTTTGGAAGATGGTTATTTACTTATATACATCTGTCACATAAAAAAAAGATGTGAAATGGCTGTCACGGATGTCGATCGCAAGGCAAGTACATATGCTGTATGTCATTATCCACTTGCCACAACACCTGCCACAAGTGCCAAGACACCTGCCATGAGTGCCACGTGACCGACCACAAGTGCCACGTGACCTGCCACGTGACCAAGTTGTGGATTGTCCACTTGCCATGTCACCTGCCACAAGTTATGGGGTTCCTAGCACCAAGTGACCCCCAGATATGGGGGATATGTCAAGTACTTTTCTACAGCAGAGAATTACATTTTGTGACCCGAATTTGGGGCCACGTATCTCGGGGCCACTTATAGCTAGAACCCCCAAATTTGGTATGCAAACACAGTAAAACTAGCACTACAACCTCTTCAAATTTGGGGTTTCTATCACCAAGTAACCCCGAGATACGTGGACCCAAATTCGGGTCGCAAAATATTTTCGAATTCGGTAGAAATAATTTCAAATGCAGTTGAAAAAATTTCAAATGCAGTTGAAAAAATTTCAAATGCAGTTGAAAAAATTTCAAATGCAGTTGAAAAAATTTCAAATGCAGTTGAAAAAATTTCAAATGCAGTTGAAAAAATTTCAAATGCAGTTGAAAAAATTTCAAATGCAGTTGAAAAAAATTCAAATGCAGTTGAAAAAAATTCAAATGCAGTTGAAAAAAATTCAAATGCAGTTGAAAAAATTTCAAATGCAGTTGAAAAAATTTCAAATGCAGTTAAAATAATTTCAAATCATGTTGATACTATTTCAAGCGGATTCGAAAATATTTTGCGACCCGACTTTGAAAAAAAAAAATGAAATTGATTCTAACAGTCTGCAGAACATCTGCAAAAAAAAAAAAGTTAAATGTCTGTTAATAGTCTACAGGAGATCTGCTATTAAATTATATATTTTTTTCTATTCTGTTCTAATCTTTTCTATTTGAATTATACATTTTGGAAGATGGTTATTTACTTATATACATCTGTCACATAAAAAAAAGATGTGAAATGGCTGTCACGGATGTCGATCGCAAGGCAAGTACATATGCTGTATGTCATTATCCACTTGCCACAACACCTGCCACAAGTGCCAAGACACCTGCCATGAGTGCCACGTGACCGACCACAAGTGCCACGTGACCTGCCACGTGACCAAGTTGTGGATTGTCCACTTGCCATGTCACCTGCCACAAGTTATGGGGTTCCTAGCACCAAGTGACCCCCAGATATGGGGGATATGTCAAGTACTTTTCTACAGCAGAGAATTACATTTTGTGACCCGAATTTGGGGCCACGTATCTCGGGGCCACTTATAGCTAGAACCCCCAAATTTGGTATGCAAACACAGTAAAACTAGCAATACAACCTCTTCAAATTTGGGGTTTCTATCACCAAGTAACCCCGAGATACGTGGACCCAAATTCGGGTCGCAAAATATTTTCGAATTCGGTAGAAATAATTTCAAATGCAGTTGAAAAAATTTCAAATGCAGTTGAAAAAATTTCAAATGCAGTTGAAAAAATTTCAAATGCAGTTGAAAAAAATTCAAATGCAGTTGAAAAAATTTCAAATGCAGTTGAAAAAATTTCAAATGCAGTTGAAAAAATTTCAAATGCAGTTGAAAAAAATTCAAATGCAGTTGAAAAAATTTCAAATGCAGTTGAAAAAAATTTCAAATGCAGTTGAAATAATTTCAAATCATGTTGATACTATTTCAAGCGGATTCGAAAATATTTTGCGACCCGACTTTGAAAAAAAAAAATGAAATTGATTCTAACAGTCTGCAGAACATCTGCAAAAAAAAAAAAGTTAAATGTCTGTTAATAGTCTACAGGAGATCTGCTATTAAATTATATATTTTTTTCTATTCTGTTCTAATCTTTTCTATTTGAATTATACATTTTGGAAGATGGTTATTTACTTATATACATCTGTCACATAAAAAAAGATGTGAAATGGCTGTCACGGATGTCGATCGCAAGGCAAGTACATATGCTGTATGTCATTGTCCACTTGCCACAACACCTGCCACAAGTGCCAAGACACCTGCCATGAGTGCCACGTGACCGACCACAAGTGCCACGTGACCTGCCACGTGACCAAGTTGTGGATTGTCCACTTGCCATGTCACCTGCCACAAGTTATGGGGTTCCTAGCACCAAGTGACCCCCAGATATGGGGGATATGTCAAGTACTTTTCTACAGCAGAGAATTACATTTTGTGACCCGAATTTGGGGCCACGTATCTCGGGGCCACTTATAGCTAGAAACCCCAAATTTGGTATGCAAACACAGTAAAACTAGCACTACAACCTCTTCAAATTTGGGGTTCCTATCACCAAGTAACCCCGAGATACGTTGACCCAAAGTCGGGTCGCAAAATATTTTCGAATTCGGTTGAAATAATTTCAAATGCAGTTGAAAAAATTTCAAATGCAGTTGAAAAAATTTCAAATGCAGTTGAAAAAATTTCAAATGCAGTTGAAAAAATTTCAAATGCAGTTGAAAAAATTTCAAATGCAGTTGAAAAAATTTCAAATGCAGTTGAAATAATTTCAAATCATGTTGAAATAATTTCAAATCATGTTGATACTATTTCAAGCGGATTCGAAAATATTTTGCGACCCGACTTTGAAAAAAAAAAAAATGAAATTGATTCTAACAGTCTGCAGAACATCTGCAAAAAAAAAAAAGAAGTTAAATGTCTGTTAATAGTCTACAGGAGATCTGCTATTAAATTATATATTTTTTTTCTATTCTGTTCTAATCTTTTCTATTTAAATTATACATTTTGGAAGATGGTTATTTACTTATATACATCTGTCACATAAAAACAAGATGTGAAATGGCTGTCACGGATGTCGATCGCAAGGCAAGTACATATGCTGTATGTCATTATCCACTTGCCACAACACCTGCCACAAGTGCCAAGACACCTGCCATGAGTGCCACGTGACCGACCACAAGTGCCACGTGACCTGCCACGTGACCAAGTTGTGGATTGTCCACTTGCCATGTCACCTGCCACAAGTTATGGGGTTCCTAGCACCAAGTGACCCCCAGATATGGGGGATATGTCAAGTACTTTTCTACAGCAGAGAATTACATTTTGGGACCCGACTTTGGGGCCACGTATCTCGGGGCCACTTATAGCTAGAAACCCCAAATTTGGTATGCAAACACAGTAAAACTAGCACTACAACCTCTTCAAATTTGGGGTTCCTATCACCAAGTAACCCCGAGATACGTGGACCCAAAGTCGGGTCGCAAAATATTTTCGAATTCGGTTGAAATAATTTCAAATGCAGTTGAAAAAAATTTCAAATGCAGTTGAAAAAATTTCAAATGCAGTTGAAAAAATTTCAAATGCAGTTGAAAAAATTTCAAATGCAGTTGAAAAAATTTCAAATGCAGTTGAAAAAATTTCAAATGCAAAAAAGATGCCATGCCGTGCTTGCGCTGGTGTGTTTGGGGGACAGGAGCCACACTGGGGCAGAGGTTCTGGCAGCTCTGCAGGGGCAGGCCGAGAGGTGGTTGACGCCACGCCAGCTTAAGCCAGGAATGGTCGTTTCTGACAATGGCACCAACCTCCTCTCCACCCTGCGACAGGGGCAGCTCACCCATGTGCCCTGTATGGCTCACGTCCTCAACCTGGTGGTGCAGCGGTTCTTGGGCAGGTACCCAGGCTTACAGGATGTCCTGAGGCAGGCCAGGAAAGTCTGTGTGCATTTCCGCCGATCTTATAATGCCAGTGCTCGGCTGACTGAGCTGCAAAAGGAGCTGAACCTGCCCAAGAACCGCCTAATATGTGACATGCCCACCAGGTGGAACTCAACGTTGGCCATGCTGCAGCGACTGCACATGCAGCAGAGGGCCATCAATGAGTACCTTTGCGACTACGGCACCAGGACAGGGTCAAGGGAGCTTGGCTTTTTTTCCCCACGCCAGTGGAGCATGATCAGGGATGCATGCACTGTCCTCTCACCATTTGAGGAGGCCACGAGGATGGTGAGCAGTGACAGTGCATGTATCAGTGACACTGTACCTCTTGTCCACCTGTTGGAGCATACGCTGCGTGGGATAATGGACAGGGCACTTGAGGCAGAACAGAGGCAGGAAGAGGAGGACTTCCTTGCCTCTCAAGGCCCCCTTTATCCAGACAGTGTTCCTTCTGTCCCACCCACCACACAGGAAGAGGATGAGGAGGAGGAGGAGGATTGTGTGAGCATGGAGGTGGAGCCTGGCACTCAGCATCAGCAGCAGCAGTCTTTTAGGGATGATGTACAGTCCCAACAAACCAGTGGACTTGTACGTGGCTGGGAGGAGGTGGCTGGCGATCATGTCATCCTCAGTGACCCAGAAGACTCCGGACCGAATGCCTCAGCTAACCTACGTAGCATGGCCTCCCTGATCCTGCAAAGCCTGCGGAAGGATCCTCGTGTTCTTCGGATCAAGGAGAGGGACCATTACTGGCTGGCCACTCTCCTTGATCCACGGTTCAAGGGTAAGGTTGCGGACCTTATCTTGCCGTCGCAGAGGGAGCAGAGGATGAGACATCTCAGGGAGGCCTTGCAAAAAGGTCTGTGCAACGCGTTCCCAGAAACTGGGAGGTTACAAACTCCTGGTCCTGGACGACGAGTTGCTGAGGCTTCGGTCAGTAGCAGAAGGAGCGGTGGGGAAGGTGGACGTCTGACCGATGCGTTCAGACAATTTTTTAGTCCGCAGCCCCAAGGTATGATCGGTTCCAGCAACCATCGCCAGCGTCTGATATACATGGTGCAGGAATACCTAGGGGCAAGGTCAGACTTGGACACCTTTCCCACCGAAAATCCTCTGGCTTACTGGGTCCTGAGGATGGATCACTGGCCAGAGCTTGCACAGTATGCAATTGAGCTACTGGCCTGTCCTGCATCCAGCGTTCTTTCCGAACGCACATTCAGTGCTGCTGGAGGATTTGTCACCGATCATAGGGTGCGCCTGTCCACCGACTCGGTTGATCGACTGACCTTCATAAAAATGAATCAGTCTTGGATCACCACCAGCTACCACGCACCTGAAGCGGATATAACTGAATAATTTATAATGTCACATCCCTTCAAGACTGCCTATGCTGATGCTGAGTGACTGTCCTGTTATGTTCACTGACTATCCTCTTCCTCCTCCTCAATGATCCATGCCACCACACCAGTGCCTAAGGCACAATTTTTCAGCCCCTGTATAACAGGGGCGTGTAATTACAATTTTTTTTAAAAATGCTTCGCAAAAGGTGTGACTGCTGTGCTCCAAGTCCAGTATCTGTGAGGGGTTGCAGTGTTGTGGCACCAGCACCAGTGCCTAAGGCACAATTTTTCAGCCCCTGTTGGGGCGTGTAATTACAATTTTTAGGCAATGCTTTGCAACAGGTCTCATTGCTGTGCTAAGAGTACAGTATCTGTGAGGGGTTGCAGTGTTGTGGCACCAGCACCAATGCCTAAGGCACAATTTTTCAGCCCCTGTATAACAGGGACGTGTAATTACAATTTTTAAAAAAAATGCTTTGCAAAAGGTGTGACTGCTGTGCTCCAAGTCCAGTATCTGTGAGGGGTTGCAGTGTTGTGGCACCAGCACCAGTGCCTAAGGCACAATTTTTCAGCCCCTGTTGGGGCGTGTAATTACAATTTTTAGGCAATGCTTTGCAACAGGTCTCATTGCTGTGCTAAGAGTACAGTATCTGTGAGGGGTTGCAGTGTTGTGGCACCAGCACCAATGCCTAAGGCACAATTTTTCAGCCCCTGTTTAACAGGGGCGTGTAATTACAAATCTTGATCTAATAGTTCACAGCAGGGCCCATTCCTGCGCCCACCAAGAGTAACTATGAGGGCCTACAGTCTTGTGGCAACACCGTCCACCACCACCACCAACAAAGGCCCAATTTTTCTGCCCTGTTCAACAGGTGCATGCAATTACAAATCTTGATCTAATAACTCACAGCAGGGCCCATTCCTGCACCCACCAAGAGTAACTGTGAGGGCTTACAGTCTTGTGGCAACACCGTCCACCACCACCACCACCAAAGGCCCAATTTTTCTGCCCTGTTCAACAGGTGCATGCAATTACAAATCTTGATCTAATAACTCACAGCAGGGCCCATTCCTGCACCCACCGAGAGTAACTGTGAGGGCTTACAGTCTTGTGGCAACACCGTCCACCACCACCACCACCACCACCACCAAAGGCCCAATTTTTCTGCCCGGTTCAACAGGTGCACGCAAGTACAAATCTTGATCTATTAACTCACAGCAGGGCCCATTCCTGTGCCCACCAAGAGTAACTGTGAGGGCTTACAGTGTTGTGGCTACACCAACATCTAATAGGACAAATTTCTGCAGAGTATATACGGCAGGCCCCTACTTTCAAACATCCTACTTACAAACGACTCCTACTTGCAAACGGAAAGAGAAAACAGGAAGTGAGAGGAAATCTACACCTAGGAAGGGAAATTCTATCCTGTTACATTTAATTTGGGAAAAAGGTATCTCCTCTCTACTGATGCTTTATCACCAATCCTTGTTTCAATTAAAACCCCACTTTTCCTAAAACATTTGTCATTGGGACGGAAAGTGAGGTGAAATGTTCTGAACAGATGTGCAAAGACAGCAAATGTTACAGGGGTGATAACCCCTCCCTATGTTCTCCAAAAAGCTTAAAAATAGATTTTTTTGGGATGGAGCTACACTTCATAATGTACCTGTTCAGATTCTACATAAGAACAAACCTACAGTCCGTGTCTTGTTTGCACCACCTATATACTGCTGTTCAGAGTATATAGGGTTGTAGGTATAGGGTTTTATTTTGGGTGCGGGGTCCCCCTTAATATCCATACAAGACCCAAAGGGGCTGGGGTGGGGGGGGTGATGGGGTAGCCATGCCATTTTTCTCAAGGATTTTCAGCCATATGGCGGCCAGGACAAGACATGACATTAAAGCCGCAAGTGGTTTTAAATGGCTTCTTTTTTTCCTTTACAAATGTCATTTTGTGCAGGGACAGTTCTAAACAGGGGAAACACATGCCACTTCACAAGCATACTTTAGACAACCCCCAGGTACCATATTTAAAGGAAAATTTCACTTTTTTTCTTTCACTTTATGCATCATTAAAATGACTGCTCCCGAAAAAACGTTAGTTTTTAAAAGTTCTTTTTGCATTGATATATGTCCCCTGGGGCAGGACCCGGGTCCCCAAACCTGTTTTATGACATTAACATGCATATTGGCCGTTGTAATTAGCAATTTTGATTTCGAACGTTGATAGGCTTCCCTGAAGAGATGAGTTTTCAGGGATCGCCTGAAGATAGCTAGAGTAGGGGCTAGCCGGACAGGTTGAGGCAGCGAATTCCAGAGGATGGGAGAGGCTCTAGAGAAATATTCGTTTGTTGTTCATTCTATTGACATCACACCAGCGCTGTACTTTCTCATATACATAGTTTTTTCACTTTGCATATCTCTTGTATCATGCCTGCAGTCTTTGACCATCTCTTCTATCATGTCCTCAATCTTTGACCATCTCTTGTTTCATTTCTGCAGTCTTTGGCCATCTGTTGTAATATGCTCGCAATCTCTGACCATTTCTGGTATTATGTCTGCAATCTCTGACAATCTATTTTATCATGTCTGCAGTCTCTGACCATCTGTTGTTGAATGCCCACAGTCTCTGACCATCTGTTGTATTATGCCTGCAGTCTCTTATCATCAGTTGTAATATGCCTACAATCTCTGACCATCTCTGGTATCATGTCTGCAGTCTCTGACCAGGGCTGGACTGGGACAAAAATGTGGCCCTGGACTTCATCCAGACTGGCCCAGGGCACAACACATCAGGGTATGGTACATCAGGGCACAGCACATCAGGGTACAGAGCCCAGCACATAAGGGCACAATGCACATCAGGGTACAACACACCAGGCCACATCAGGGTACAGAGCCCAGCACATTAGGGTACAGGACATCAGGATACAGGACATCAGGGCACAGGTCACAGTACATTAGGGCACAACACATCGGGGTACAGGGCACATTATGGCACATGGCACATTATGGGGCACATCAGGGCACATTATGGGGCACATCAGGGCACGGGGCACATTATGGTACATGGCACATCGAGGCACATGGCACATCAGGTCACGGGGCACATTATGGGGCACATCAGGGCACATTATGGGGCACATCAGGGCACATTATGGGGCACATTAGGGCACATAGCACATCAGGGCACATAGCACATCAGGGCACGGGGCACATCAGGGCACATTATGGCACATCAGTGCACATTATGGCACATCAGGGCACATGGCACATTATGGGGCACATTAGGGCATGGGGAACATAGCACATCAGGGCACATGGCACATCAGAGCACGGGGCACATCAGGGCACAGGGCACAGGGCGTGGGGCACATCCGGGCACAGGGCACATGATGGGGCACATTATAGGGCACATCAGGGGGCACATGATGGGGCACATCAAGGCACAAGATGGGGCACATCATCAGGGCACATGGCACATTATGGGGCACATTATGGGGCACATGGGGCACATCAGGGCACGGGGCATGAGGCACATAGCACATCAAGGCACATGGCACATCAGGGCATCGGGCATATAGCACATCAGGGCAGGGGGCACATCAGGGCACAGGGCATGGGGCACATAGCACATTAGGGCATGGGGAACATAGCACATCAGGGCACATGGCACATCAGAGCACGGGGCACATCAGGGCACAGGGCACAGGGCGTGGGGCACATCCGGGCACAGGGCACATGATGGGGCACATTATAGGGCACATCAGGGGGCACATGATGGGGCACATCAAGGCACAAGATGGGGCACATCATCAGGGCACATCAGGGGGCACATTATGGGATCTTACTAGCCAGTATGCAGAATAGCGCAAAAAGCGTGTGTCTGTAATAAGTTCTCTCTCTCATGCCCCGCAGCGCTGCTCGCTCCCCAGCAGCCCCTCCTCTCTTCTATCCCAGATGATCTTACAAGCCAATGGGGATAGACGAGAAGAGAGGAGGGGCCGCCGGGGAGCGAGCAGCGCTGCGTGACATGAGGGACGCTTCCTGCGCTTCTCTGCATACTGGCTAAATCTCAATCTAACCATCAGGTGCCGGCTGTCGGCGGTTGACGGGTAGATCGCCGCGCACCACAGATGCGGCTGAAACCGGCCCACACTGGCCATCGGCCCACCGGGAATCTCCTGGTAGTCCCGTTGGCCAGTCCATCTCTGTCTCTGACCATCTCTTGAATCATGCCCATTGTCTTTGACTAGATACTGTTGTGTATGTAGCACCCTCTTAGATAGGTTGCTAGTTGGTAGGAAAATTTAGCTTTTGGCTGGGTGGTAGCTCAGTGGGGTTGTAATCTCTCACTGTTGCCAGTAGGTGCCACCGGCACTACTGGCTAAAGTATGAGGTTTTCCTGCCAGACTGAGTTATGAATATTATATTTCCCCCATCCATCCCAGTAGAAGGTCCACTGTAGCATGATGGGGGAGGGTATAAATATTTGGGGAAGCCATATGGTAGATCTCTTGCCTCAGGATGAAGCCTGAAGAGTTGTTGCTGGATTATTTATGCTGCTAGGCCAAAAGCCTGTTAGGGGGCCTAGCATGAGCTGGGTATCCAGCTCAACACGTCTGGCCTGGGAGATTCACCAGTTGGGAAAGCTGCCATCTTTGAGGGTCTTGCAGCTGATCCGTTTGGATGTTCATCAGGGTCCTGGCTGTGGCAGAGACAGGGGGCTCATACTGTACCTGCAACTACAGAGACACTCTTGAGACTTCACCCTTGAGGAGCCAGTCTACTTTCACTTCACTATAAGGCATTAGGAAGTTAAGGCTTGGTAGCTATTCTCTGGCCTTGTCAGTAAAAAAACTGTTTGCTGATTTGTGTGATGTTTGTTGCTGAAAGAGCCATTGTAGCTTTATGGGGTGCAGCTCACACAGTGCATCCCAATCTGATCTTTCTTTCCAGTCCCAGTGGTCAAGGAGTGTTACTTTCAAGTCAGGGAAGTTGATGATCTCTTCTTCGCATTATCGGTGTATCCCATGCCCTATGCCCAGTTTCAAGTTTACTCAGCATTAACATTTAAAAAAACATCTTCTAGACTGGTCACTGGTTTGGTGTGCATGGAGTCCCTTTCTGGTAGCCTTTACACAATCGTCATCTGTGTGACTGTATATCTGTCACATTCTATCATCATCAATCAACAGGAACCACTACATATATCAACTATCTATGATAATGAATATTCACTGAACTTTATGTGATGTTGGGGGCCACACTTGAGGCACCCCATATCAAGAAAGTTGAACACCACTGCTCTAGATAATCGTATCTTGTCTATCATAATCCTAGAATCTACGAGTATAAACATTTTTTCATTTTTACTGTTGGGTCATGGAAGCTTTTTAAAAGAATATACCGGGTCCTGGTTTCACAAAGATTGAGGACCACTGCACTAAGGGATGGGGTCAAAATCCACATAGAAAATTAATGGAGCACTAAACCAGTTGTCAAGAGTTCAAAAGAGCTAACCCAAATGTTTTTATTGTATGAGGAAATAAATATAGTGTTTCAAATTGGTGTGCTCCTTCATTCTTCTTTTATTTGGGTCTTGACCTATTCTTTTCTTTCTAAGAACATTTTAGGACAGACATTGAAGTGATCGGCGGTCACTGCTCACAGTTTGATTTTGACTGCCATGGGATTTTCATTTTAACGGGTTTAATGTTTTTTGTTGTTATTTTGAAAAAAGTATGAGGTTAAAAAACATATACAGGTGCATCAAAAAGTTACCGTAGTTTATTTGAGTAATTAAATTCAAAAAGTGAAACTCATATTTTATATAGATTCATTACACACAGAGTTATATATTTCAAGCATTTCTTTCTTTTAATTTTGATGATTATGGCTAGTGAAAAAAACAAAATTCAGTATCTCAAAAAAGTTGAATATTACATAAGACCAATAAAAAAAGGATTTTTAATACAGAAATATTGGTTTACAGAAAAGTATGTCCATATACAGTATATTATGCACTCAATACTTGGTCGTGGCTCCTTTTGCATGAATTACGGCATCAATGCGGCACGACATGGAGCCGATCAGCCTATAACACTGCTGAGGTGTTATGGAAGCCCAGGTGGCTTTGATAGCGGCCTTCAGCTTGTCTGCATTGTTGGGTCTGGTGTCTCTCATCTTCTTGACAATACCCTACAGATTCTCTATGGGGTTTAGGTCAGGCGAGTTTGCTGGCCAATCAAGCACAGTAATACCATGATCATTAAACCAGGTATTGGTACTTTTGGCAGCGTGGGCAGGTGCCAAGTTCTGCTGGAAAATGAAATTAGCATCTCCATGAAGCTGGTCAGCAGAGGGACGCATGAAGTGCTCTAGAATTTCCTGGTAGAGGGCTGCGCTGACTTTGGACTTGATAAAACTCAGTGTACCAACACCAGCAGATGACATGACTCCGCAAATCATCACTGACTGTGGAAACTTCACACTGGACCTCATGCAACTTGGATTATGTGACACTCCACTCTTCCTCCAGACTCTAGGACCTTGATTTCCTAATGAAATGCAAAATTTACTTTCATCCGAAAAGGGGACTTTGGGCCACTGGGTAACAGTCCAGGCCTTGTTCTCCTTAGGCTAGGTAAGATGCTTCTGACGTTGTCTCTGGTTCAAGAATGGCTTGACACAAAGAATGCGACAATTGTAGCCCATGTCCTGGATACGTCTGTGTGTGGTGGCTCTTGAAGCACTGACACCAGTCGTAGTCCACTCCTTGTGAATCTCCCCCAAATTCTTGAATGATCTTTGCTTCACAATCCTCTCAAGGCTGTGGTTATCCCTGTTGCTTGTGAACCTTTTTCTACCACACTTTTTCCTTCCAATCAACTTTCCATTAATATGCTTGGAAACAGCACTCTGTGAAGAGCCAGCTTTTTTAGCAAGGACCTTTTGTCACTTATCCTCCTGGTGGAGTGTGTCAATGACTGTCTTCTGGACAACTGTCAAGTCAGCAGTTTCCCCCTTGATTGTGTAACCTACTGAACCTGACTGAATGACAATTTAAAGGCTGAGGAAACCTTTACAGGTGTTTTGAGTTATTTACCTGATTAGAATCTGACACCATGAGGTTGATTTACTAAAGGCAAATAGACTGTGCACTTTGCAAAGTGCACTTGCACTCTGCAAGTGCAGTTGCTCCAGAACTTAGTAAATGAGGTAAAGCTGCACTTTGCAAGAGTACCCAATCACATGTAAGGGAAATAAAAAAACAGCAATTTTGCTTGCTCACGATTGGATGATGGAAGCCAGAAGAGCTTCTGCTCATTTACTATGCCTTGGAGCAAAGTGCACAGTTTATTTGTCTTTAGAAAATCAACCCCCTAATGTGTAGCTGCTCCAGATTCTATCTGCTACAATCTTAGTAAATTCCACCCCATGAGTCTAAAATATTGAACTTTTTCACAATATTCAAATTTTCTGAGATACTGAATTTTGGGCTTTCACTAGCTGTAAGCCATAATCATCAAAATTAAACGAATGAAATGCTTGAAATATATCACTCTGTGTGTAATGAATCTATATAATATATGAGTTTCACTTTTTTAATTGAATTACTGGAATAAATAACATTTTTAAAGATATTTATATTTTTTAAGATGGAACTTTTATAAGCTGTGGCCTTGCTTATTTCAAGACAAACTTTCTTTATTATTTTTATTGGGTGAGGCCCTCTATAAATAATTATTCAATCTGTTATTAACTACTTCCTACCCGGCCACTGTATATATATGGCCGGGTGGGAGCCGTCTACTTCTGATCGGACGTTCCGGAACGTCCTTCAGAAGTAGCGGGATCGCGCCCGCGCAGCGGCGCGATCCCAATGCGCTCGTGTCACCCGGACAAGGCGCATCTCGGATCGGCAGGAGGGCGCTGTGATTGGCCCTCCTGATCACATGATGGCCGTGTCCAATCACAGCCGTCATGTGATGTAAGCAAACAGCCGGTTGCTAGGCAATCGGCTCTCCTCTCCTCACACGGAAGTCGTCGGTGAGGAGAGGAGAGCGGATCGCTGCAGCCGGCTGGTGATCAGTGAGTATTAGCTGTTTTTTTACTCCCTGATCACCAGTCTAGTGTCAAAAAACACAGTAAAACACACATATCCCCACACATGTCCCCAAAACATACATGTCCCCAAAACACACATGTCCCCAAAACACACATGTCCCCAAATAAAAACACATGCCCCCAAATAAAAACACATGTCCCCAAATAATAAAAACACATGTCCCCCACATATGTCCCAGTAAAATCACATGTGCCAATGATTATCTGCACACATATGTCCGTGATCACCTGCACACATATGTACATGATCATTTGCGTACATATGTCCGTGATCACGTGAACCAATTATTATACACTTAACGGAATTTTTTTTACTAAAAACATGTAGCAGAATACATTTTGTCTTAAATTTATGACAAAAATAGATTTTATTGGATTTCGTTTAAAAAAGAAAAGGAGAAAATATTGTTTTTTTTCAAAATTTCCGCTATTTTTTCGCTTATATCGCAAAAAATAAAAAACAGAGTCGTGAATAAATACCACCAAACTAAAGCTCTATTTGTGCAAACAAAATGATAAAAATTTCATTTGGGTACAGCATTGCATGACCGCGCAATTGTCATTGAAAAAGCGAGAGTGCTGAAAGCTGAAAATTGGTCTGGGAAGGAAGGGGGCGAAAGTGGCCAGTATTGTAGTGGTTAATGCATACAGTATTTTTCTCAGTGGTCAGGTCTCTGTAGTTTAGGAATGCATTTCCTCATATTTATTAGCAAATCACCATGAAGCACTTTCAGAAACCTGTTTCAGAAACCTGACTTGTTAATGGGACAAGAAGACAGTTCACATAACTTTTCAGTAACCTTACTGCCAAGGTCTGCTGTTGGAGATTGCATATCTGCTTTATTTTTCAGTTTTGTTTCAGTGGTCCATTGTGGGAGGGCAGAAGAAGTGTGAGCGTGTGCCCTGTATGCCCAAGATTTGCAGTTTTCACTGAGCCGGCAGCATTAATTAGGCTGGTGAACATAGCAGGTAAGTTGCCTTCTATTCCAGGGTGGTGGTTGGGATACTTATTTAGTTTTTTTCCCTAGTGGTATGCTGTAATGAAGTTTTGGTGAATACATAAATGCATTGTTTTCTTTTGTCTGGAGTGGAGTGTAGCTTTGATAAAAGACCAGGTCTGGGACAAGGAGGGGGGGGGGGTGGGTGGGCAGGAGGGGCAGCCACCCTGGGTGCAGTGCCCTTGCACAAGGGAGAGAGCGATGTTGCTGATCAATGAGCATGTATGCTCCAGATTGGTGGTGGGGAACTAGTGAACCTTGTCCTCCCTTCCATCGGGCCGCAGATTTCTGTCTGCTCAAACAGTTACGGCTTACTCCAGCATGCCCACTCTCTGCCCCCTTACCTCGACCACCCACAGCCAACACAATATAACACACCGTGCATGGGAAAACCGTCTAGATGTTTGAATGAAAACAAATGATTTTGCATGCACAGTGCACCCTTCATGTCAACAATGGTCAGCCAGGGCACAAAGAAGTTGGAGAATGGGGATGTCAGAGCAGGCAGGGCAGTATGCCCATCTTCAACGTTGGCATAGTTCCACATTTTAGCCCTTGGCACTGGACGACCTTGTCCTGGCACTGTACAGTGCCTGCCATCCTATATCAGACTGGTGTGCCAAGTGTGAAGGCTTGTATTCCAGTAGCTGAAGGACGTATATGGGACCCTGCCATGTCAGTACCTGTAGGTCCACCCTTCAGCACAGCAGCTTCAGAGCAGAGTGCTCACGGAGAACCAGCTGAACGGTGACTTACATTCTTCTTCCCCATGCAGTGACCCAAAAAGGTGTCGCAGGAATTGGGTGGGTAGGTAGGTTGGATTTATTATTCTAATAATTGAAAGAAACATCACATTAGTGCTCAAGTGTTAGAGGACATGACAAAGGATCTAGAAGATAAGGGAGGTTGTTAATCATTCAGATCCCAACAGTGCCCAGAATCCACTCTTGGCTTGGTAGCCCACTTAAGATTGGGGAAATCTATATGTCTCAAGGGAAACGACAAAAAGGGCACACTGAAAGGATGCACCTTAGACGTGTGCGGTTTGTTTCATTCTATTACAATAGTAATGAATTTAAACAAATCCGAAATAACAAAATGAAGGTTTCTGACAAAATTTGAAATCGAAAAGTTTTAAAATTGAATTAGAAACATTTTTGAATCAAATTTGAATAGATTTTGAATCAAATTTCATAAGAGAATAAAATAGAATAGAAAACAAAGGAATAGAATAGAAAATAATAGAATAGAAAATAATAGAATAGGGTAACGCAGAACAGAATACAAAATAAAAGAATAGAAGAAATAGAATAGAAAATGAAGGAATAGAATAGAAAATGATAGAATAGAAAAAAATAGAAAGAATATAACCATCTTCCAGAATTCGATTTTTGAATAGAATAAATTAGAATTCGAATAGAATAGAAAAGAATAGAATAGAAAATGAAATAATAGAATAGACTAGAATAGAAAAAACAATAGCATAGAATAGAAAGAATATAACAATATAACCATCTTCCCAAATTCTAATTTTGAATAAATTTGAATTTGAATAGAATAGAAAAGAATAGTATAGAATAGAAAAAAACAATAGAATGCAATGGAATCAAAAGAATATAACCATGTTCCATAGTTCGAATCTTGCATAGAATAAATAAAATTTTGAATGGAATTAGAATTTTCTGAATTCGGTAGAATTGAGCTCAATTCGACCAAATTCGGAAAATTCTAATCGTTTCGAATAAAAAAAACAAAATTCCGAAAATAGATTTAACGAATTAAATGAATCTAACTAAACGAATTTATGCAAATAATGAATCCAAAAGACACAAAACAAATTTTTTCGTTATGCACATGTCTAATGCACCTGCTCTGAGGAAGGGGGCATATCCCTTAAATCACTGCATTCTTCTTCTGTGTCATGCAGGGATGTTTGTGAACCTAAAGCTTTTGTGAGTATTTTTATTTATTTTTTAATTACATAATCTTTATTTATTTTCTTAAATGCCATACAAAAATACATTCTCTACTTACATAGATTCAGTTTGCATAAAACAATTTTCTCACACTTTACTAAAAATACCCTTTGACCTTTAGCTCATTTATCTCTCACTCCCTTCATGACTCCTGACGTATACCTTTTTTCTCTTCTTACCCCTATTCACCTCTCCTATATACTTCCCTTTCCCCCTCTCCTCCTCTCCATTCCTATCTACTTTACCTCTATGGGGCTTTTCTCTATTAATTCTTCTCCTCTTCCCTTCCTCCCCACCTATCTACTATGGTGGGTATCCCAGCTTATCCAGCCATGGTCTCCACATTTTTTCAAATTCTTTCAGGTTTCCTCTCCTTATATATACTATTCTCTCCTTCCATATTGTTTCTGTAATTAATCTTGCCCATTCTTCTACCGTTGGGGGTTTCTCGGCCTGCCATCTCTGCGCTATTAACTTTCTCGCCTGGAACAGACATCTCGTCACTACATTGATTACACAGGGGGCCACCATTTATTCCCTAATCTAATCCCATAATCATCTATACACAATCTGGGGTTCATTTCTAGCCTTGCATCAAGTACCGTATTCAAAATGTTAAGGATTTCTGACCAATAACGGTACAACTTTGGGCACTTCCATACCATATGTGCTAAATCCCCAGTATCCTGACACCTAGGGCACCTGGCATCCGTTCTCCACCCGAACTCATATAGTCTCTTAGGTGTATAGTATGTCCTATGTAGCAACATCAAGTGTGAGACCTTTTGTGCGGGCACGACTGATACCACGTGTCCTTTCTCCAATATTCCCATCCACGGTTCATCTGTAAATATTCCAAATTCCTTCTCCCATTTCCTCCTGCTCTTAAGCCGTTCTGGATTTGCTATACTACCTTCACATATGTACGGGTAGATTTCTACTATAAATCCTCTAGTCTTATCTTGGGTGCATATTCTCTGATAAACCGGGGAGTTCTTCCAAGTTGGCCCTTGTTTTCCAAATTCCAAACCGGAATTTCAACATTTCTAAAAAATGTATCTGCTTCCCCTTCCTCTATCGTCCCCCACGATCTATACAATTTGTCATAATATACTCTGAAAGTATCTGTGATTACTGACATCTTTGATGAAATTTCTCCTGTCTCAGTTTTAATCACAGGGACGGTGGAGGGGGGGGGGGGAAATTAGTTCTCGCTAAATGTGCTAACATTTTACCAACCTTTTCCCCCTCCCCATAAGCCACTTGTTTCTGAAACAGTCTCTAATTTTCTGATTTCCTAATAACTACATCTTTGTATTCCTGTTGTTTAATTAACCATATACTTTGTCTTTCTGGGGTGGGATTTTCAATATATCCTCGTTCTGCTTTCATCAGCTCCCTCTTGATCTTGTTCTCCCATTCTCTTGAGATTTTTTACATTTTTGATACTGATTGAATAAGGATACCTCGCAGGTAGGCCTTCAATGCATCCCACATTACTCCTCTTGTCACTGTCTCTTTATTAAACTCTATAAATTCTTCCAATTTTAATAACACCTCATTTGGATCCCCTATTATTTCAAACCAAACTGGATTCATTTTCCATACTCTAGAAGGTTTTTTCCCTTCTAAATGTACTGAGACAATCAGCAAGGCGTGGTCCGATACCCCTCTGGGCTGATATTCTATATCCCTTACTGTTTGGCATGCTTCTCCATTTCCCAGGGCTAAGTCTATCCTCGAGAGTGTAGAGTAAGAACTTGAAAAACATGAGAATTGCAACATATCTGGATTCCGCACTCTCCACATGTCAAACATCCCCACTTCTTGTAAAAACTGGTATAAACTGCTCTCGTCTACCTTCTGCCCCTGTGCGCATAGTGGGAACCTGTCTAGTTTTTTATTAATAACCTCATTAAAGTCCCCCACTGCTATAACTGGTATCCCGGCTTTATCTATTAAGAATTCCATGAAACTATACATAACATCGAGCTTAAACGGAGGAGGAATGTAAACATTTGCATGGACATATTCTCGATTTTCTATTATACAGTGCAGAAAAATATACCGCCCCTCCCTATCTATACTGGTCTGCCGACAGGTAAACCCCACCCCTTTTCTTACCATCACAGCCACTCCTCTTGAATAAGAGGTGTGTACTGAGTGGTATTGATATTGATATTTCTTACTTTGAATTAGTAATTTGGTGTCTTGGGTTAGGTGTGTCTCCTGTAGGCAGATCAATCCTACCTCACTCCTTTCCAAAGTCTCTACTACCGCTGCTCTCTTGGCTGGTGTACCCAACCCCCGAACATTCCAGGAGCCAATATTCAATACCCTAGTCTGCATTGTCTATCATAGGGAGAAAGCAATATAATAGGAGATCCACCCATCTACCCCCAGAGAGAACAGGAAGGTGGGAGGGAAAGGGGAATCAAGAACGAGAACCATTTAATCCATCTTGTACTTATACTATAAAAAGCACCCATCCTATCGATACATATATCAGAATACTGAAGGAGAGAAGAGAAAAGAAAAAAACAAAACAAAAAAAAAAAAAAAAGGGGGGGAAGAGGAAAAAACCTTTAACAAAAAAGAAGAACCCTTGTGAGCAAAAAATCCTTCATCTATCTTAATATTTCCATCTGAATGAAAAAATGTGAATCTTTCTTCTACGTGTTTATCTATCAGTGTTATTAGCTTGCCACTTATTTCCATATAAATTACATCTTTTCCCCATATTTTACATCGTTGACCCCTCCTCCCCCCCTATACCATTCTAGGTTATCCCTAAGGGCTTTTTTTGTGACCAAAACCAAACATCCCGACCTACCACCCTCCCTACCCTCTCCCCCCCTCTCTTGTATACAAATCCACTCCCACCCTTCCCCCTCCTCCCTCCCCTTCCCCTTCCTTACACACATCAAAAAGTATATTTTGATCCTTACCCCACCCATTCATATCCTCTCTGTTGTGCTACGTGACTCCCGTCACCCTCCAACCCATGTATATACATTTTCTCTGAAACACATCCCTACTTATCCCACTGTGTTTATTCCTCTTCCCTTAATCCTATTATCCCTTCGTTTTAGTCATTAATTGATCCTTTCTGTCCTCCAGCCATAATATCACATTTGAATCAAAAAAAGAAGTCTCTCCCATTGCTACCACACGTAGCGGAGCTGGGTACAATAAGGCATAAGTAACATCAAATTTCTGAAGTCTGCGTTTAATTTCTATGAAATCTGCTCTGCGCTCCTGCAAGTCGGGCGAAAAGTCGGGATACAACGAAATTTTAACTCCATTGTAAAAAATATTCCCCATCTCTCTACCCCTGCGGAGGAGCATTACTTTATCTTTAAAGTTCAGAAATTTCATTAGCATGGATCTGGGATGCCCTCCTTGGGGTGGAGGTCTAAACGGGACCCTATGTGCTCTTTCAACTGAAAACTGTTGTGAGAAAGTCTCTCTTCCAAATGCTTCAATAAGCCACTTTTCCATGAATGTGATCGGATCAGATCCTTCACTTTTTTCCGGTAGGCCGACGAGCCTCACATTATCCCTTCGGAGTCTATTTTCCATTTCGTCCAGTTTTCCTGCAAATTTATCCGATTGTTCTCTTAAAATTTTAACCTCTTGGCTTAATGGATACATGTCATCCTCAATTTGACTAATTCTCCCTTCTGTTGCTGTTATTCTGTCTGCGGTCTTTTCAAGCTCATGGCGCATCAGGGATAATTCATCTTTAATATTTTTAATTTGGCCACATAGCTCCCCTAGGGACTGTTTGCATATATTGACTGCTGCCAATACCTCCTTTAGTGTTGGCTCTCCTTCTGCCACTGGCGCCTGAACTGAAGCCAATTCTGGTTTCCCAGGGACCCCCATGTTTTTACTGGTTAAATTCTTTACTCCGCCTGGAGCCACTGCCACATTAGATAATTGTCCTTGGCTCTTTCTGTCAATTGACACTTTCACTTGGGTTTGCTGTCCCCCTTTAATTGGAGTGTGGTCTGGGGTATGAGAATACTTTTCCAGCTTTGCTGCTGCTGATGCCCCATTTGTTGTTATGGGCTGAGACCCCTTTTCCTTGTCCTTGTCTTTAGCTGATCTTAATGATTGAGTCCCAACATTCTCCTGGTTGGCCTGCTCATCCGCTCTCCTCCTTGCTGACAGAGTCCAATCTCGTCAGACAGTGGATTTAAGATAAGTTTACAAATAACAATCCCCTAGTGGCACTTGTATTACAAAAAAATATATAAAAATGTTTAGGTATTTTCCCAGGCACCTATGTGCAACACAGTGCAATTTGGTTTAAGAGGCAGCAGACCTCCTCTTACAATCAGAAATGAGCAGGTGTATATGCGCACCAAGCAAAGAGATGTTATCCCCCCCCCCCCCAAAAAAAAAGAAGGGATAGGCACTGCACATAGGACACAGCTTATATTTTACCACCAAGAGGTCCACTCTTTGCAATTAGATAGAGCCCGGCGTGCATGTACAGCACATCATACACTTTAAATTTTGCAGAGAGACAGTCCCATTAGTCGTACTCTGTTTGTAGGGGAAAGAGTCAGGCCCATAAGCGATTATATCTAACATATGACAATCCTCTAGTTACAGTTAAGGGGGAGGAGAGAAAAAAAAAAAAAAAGGCTCATATGTGAATCGCAGCATGCAGCACGTATTTTATCAAGGAGTCATATCAGGCCTTCAGTTACGATTAAGAGGATTTAAGCACATATGCACAGCATCGAGCAGAGCTTTATATTTTGCAAAAAAAAAAGAATTAACATTCCTCTAATTATAATTAACAGCGTAGCACACGGCTTGTATTATTACGAGCATCCGTCCTCCGGTTATAATTCAAGAGAAGCCGAACACATATGCAGGAAAGCAGTACCAAAATTGTAGTTTAGAAGAGGACCAGTCGCATATGCACATCACAAATACAGCTTATATTTTCAATGAAAAGACAGTCTTTATATTGTAGTTTTCAAAAAGGGCCAGTCTCATATGCACAGCACATCACAGCTTGTATTTTTTCCACAGAAAAACAGTCCTCAATTTGCAACAACAAAAAAGGGAAACCTGGCACGGGTACACAGCAGGGCACAACTTGTATTTTTAACAGGGAAGTAGTCCTCAAATTATAATTAAGAGAAAGCCTGGAGCATGGACATAAGCAGCATAGCTTGTATTTTTAGCAGGGTGAGAAAAAAAAAAAGTCCTCTGAGTGTCCTCTGAATGCTATTGCAACAAGTTGGTATATATGCACAGCACAGCTCACAGTTCAGTATCCTCTCACCTCTTTCCCTGCAGTTTCAAGACAGCTTCAGTGCCACCAGGGGTGTCCAGGGTATCACTTAGGGTCTCCTCTATCCTTCAGTGTCCCTTCTTGACCTCTCCCCGCCGTGCAGGCTGTCACCGGGCCGGTGTATCTATTCTTTACAGTGTAACGCTTTTGAATTTCCCGCTGCTCTCTTCCTCTCAGTGAGAGCGGCGTGCAGGAGGCAGCGCGTGACGTCACCTTCGGGTTTGGCTGTCTCCGTGTAGATACAGCGTTGCACTGGATGGATCGGACAGGCTTCGGGAGCCTTCGGAGATCTTCGCTGCCTGTACTGTATGCTACGGCGGGATATCAGGCTTCGGGGACTAGCAATTCATCGTGGAGGATGGAGGAGAACACACAGCACTCTCACATCTCTCACTCACTACCACGCCTCATGTCCGGTCACGCCCTCCCTAAAAATGCTTTGTGAGTATTTTATACACTTTTACTAATAGTGGGTGTTTGAGATAATGCACTTAGGTCGGTGCACCCTTTTTGTTATTTCCTTTTGGGTTTAATATTCTGGATAAGGAACAGATAAATTGCTATCCCCTGCCAACACAACTGGTAAATAGTAGACATGGGAGCCGTCAAAAAATTTGTTTTGTTTCGTTCCGTTCCGTATAAAAAAAAAATCGTAATTCGTGTACGAAATTTAATTCAGATTCATACGAAATATGAGGAAGTACGAAATATGAAATTTCGTTTACGAATACGTACGAATCGTTACGAATCGTTAATTTAGATAACGAATAACGACACTCTACGAATAATAACGAATTATCCGAAAACGTATTAACGTTACATAACACAAGTCTATTGTCTATTGTTTACCAATCACTCAGAGGAAGTATGAAATATGAAATTTCGTTTACAAATACAATAGACAATAGACTTGTGTTATGTAACGTTAATACATAGTTACATAGTTACATAGTTAGCTAGGCTAAAAAAAGACACAAGTCCATCGAGTTCAACCATAAAAAAAAGAAATAATAAATAAAAATAAAATATATCGTACAATCCAATAAACCCCATTCTATACCCACAGTTGATCCAGAGGAAGGCAAAAAAAAAAAACCAAAAGAGCATGCTCCAATCTGCTACAGCAGGGGAAAAAAATCACTTCCTGATCCCCCTAGAGGCAATCGGATTTTCCCTGGATCAACTTTACCTATAAATGTCAGTACCCAGTTTAGGAAAGTATCCAGGCCTTTCTTAAAGCAATCTACTGAGTTAGCCAGAACCACCTCTGGAGGGAGTCTATTCCATATTTTCACAGCTCTTACTGTGAAGAAACCTTTCCGTATTTGGAGATGAAATCTCTTTTCCTCTAGAGGTAAGGAGTTCCCCCTTGTCCTCTGTGTTGACCGTAAAGTGAATAACTCAACACCAAGTTCACTATATGGACCACTTACATATTTGTACATGTTGATCATATCCCCCCTTATTATCCTCTTCTCAAGAGTGAATAAATTCAGTTCCTCTAATCTTTCCTCATAGCTGAGCTCCTCCATGCCTCTTATCAGTTTGGTTGCCCTTCTCTGCACTTTCTCCAGTTCCCCAATATCCTTTTTGAGAACTGGTGCCCAAAACTGAACTGCATATTCAGATGAGGTCTTACTAATGATTTGTACAGGGGCAAAATGATATCTCTCTCTCTGGAGTCCATACCTCTCTTATACAAGAAAGGACTTTGCTTGCTTTGGAAACCGCAGCTTGGCATTGCATGCTATTATTGAGCTTATGATCTACCAAAACCCCCAGATCCTTCTCCACTACGTATTCCCCCAGTTGTACTCCCCCTAGTATGTATGATGCATATTCTTAGCCCCCAAGTGCATAACTTTACATTTATCAACATTAAACTTCATCTGCCACATAGTCGCCCAATTAGACAGAGCATTGGTGTCGGCTTGTAAATTGGAGACCTCCTGTAAGGACGTTATTCCACTGCATAGCTTGGTGTCATCTGCAAAGACAGAAATGTTACTTTTGATCCCAGACCCAATATCATTTATAAAGATATTAAAAAGTAAGGGTCCCAGCACTGAACCTTGGGGTACACCACTGATAACCTTAGACCATTCAGAGAAAGAATCATTAACCACTACTCTCTGAATTCTGTCATTTAGCCAGTTTTTATCCATTTACAAACCGATATTTCCAAGCCTGTAGACCTTACGTTACACATGAGCCGTGTGTGCGGAACTGTATCGAACGCTTTTGCAAAATCCAAGTATACCACATCCACAGCCACCCCTCTGTCCAAGGTTTTACTTACCTCTTCATAAAAAGAAATGAGGTTTGTCTGACAACTTCTGTCTTTCATGAATCCTCATGAATACGTTTTCGGATAATTCGTTATTATTCGTAGAGTATCGATATTCGTTATACTGAATCTCAAATTCATTTGAATCATTCGTTATATCCGCTATAATTTCTTTCATATTAGTTGAAATTAGTTATTTGGTAGTTTGGATTCGGATAATTTGAATCCGAAATTCGTAAACGAAATTTCGTATTTCGTACAGAATTTGTATTCGTATAAAATTGGCAATTCGGATTCGTACGAATACGAATTTCGTACGAATTTCGAAAAATTCGTACGAATTTCCGATTCGTACGAAACTAATCGCACATGTCTAGTAAATAGATCCTCTGGACTCCTTAGCCTTTAACCATTACAAAAATGTAATATTTCAGGTCTCCAGTTCTTAGATACAGTGACTGCAGTAGGCTAATAGACATGTACAATTTGTTTCTTTACGAATCGAAATTCAGACAAAATGTTCTTGTTCGGAGATTCAGATGTATCCAAATATCCAAACATAACAAGTACAAAATAAATTATAGCGAAAAAAATGTTGAATTTGAAAATGAATTTCGAAATGGAAACATATTACAATAAATGCAGTAAGATATTAAAGGGAAATAAGATGACGATTCTTACTTAGTCTGCTTTTCTTTTAGAATAGAATAGAATAAAATAAAATAGAATAGCACATAACAGATTATAAAAGAATAGAATAAAATAGAAAAGAATAGCATAGAATAGAGTAGAAGAAATTAGAAGACATTAGAATAGAATAGAATAGAAAGAATGCAACTGTCTTCCAAAATTGGAATTTCAAAATTTGAATTTTGAATAAAATAGGATAGAATCAAATAGAAAAAATATATATTTTTTCCAAAATTCTAAATACAAATAGAATAGAATAAAATATAAAAAAATGTAGCTGTCTTCCGAAATTCAAATTTTTGAATAGATTAAAATACAATAGAATAAAATAGAAAGGATATAGCGGCCTTCCGAAATTTCCAAATAAAAATAATTTTTTTTAATAGAATAAAATAGAATATAGCCGTCTTTCGAAATTCGAATAGAATTGAATAAAATAGAAAGAATATAGGCATCTTCTAAAATTTGAATTTAGAAAAAGAATAGAATAAAATAAAACAGAATAGAATAGAAACAAATAGAATAAAACAGAACAGAATAGAAAATAAAATAAAAAAATTGAATAGAAAATAAAGGAATAGAATTTAAAAGAATAGAATAGAATGCAAATAGAATAGAATAGAAAGAATATAGCCATCATCCAAAATTAGAATTTCGAATAGAATAGAACCAGCTATTCTTCACAATGAATTTGGATTGATTCTACTTTTTCAATTTTAATTTGATTTGAATATTTCAAATCCATTTACAAAATCCAAAAACTAATAAATGAAGCGAAACAAAACAAATTTCTTTACGAATGCAACAAAACGAAATTAGTAACTTAACAAATCGATCCAAAACTAAATACATTTTTTCATTCTGCTTATGTCTATAGGCTTACAACATTTATTTTACCAAGTACAGAAAATACCTGTTGTTCCTGCTGGAAATGTAGTGTTAAGGTTCAAACACAAACAGCATTATATTCTAAATCAACTTCTGTAAACGATTCCAGTGTCATGTAAGGTAAATGAAACGAGAAAGATGTGTTTGTAATCCAAATAAACAGAACAGCCTAGTGTAACCTTCTTCAGGTATCCATTTCACTGCCTGTGAGAAGTGGACTTTTCTGATTGAATGTGCGCCATCGTCACCGGGGGGATGGCAGGGGACTGGTGGTCACAGGGCGCCATCTTGGATCAGTGGTCCCCTGCATCAGAACCAGCAGAAGCAAAGGACATTGACAAAGTACATACACTATATTGTCAAAAGTATTGGAACACCTACCTTTACACGCACATGAACTTTAATGGCATCCCAGTCTTAGTCCATAGGGTTCAATATTGGGTTGGCCCACCCTTTGCAGCTATAAAAGCTTTAACTCTTCTGGGAAGGCTGTCCACAAGGTTTAGGAGTGTGTCTATGGGAATGTTTGACCATTCTTCCAGAAGTGCATTTGTGAGGTCAGGCTCTGATGTTGAACGAGAAGGCCTGGCTCGCAATCTCAGCTCAAATTCATCTCAAAGGTGTTCTATTGGATGAGGTCAGGACAGTCAAGTTCCTCCACCCCAAACTTGCTCATCCATGTCTTTATGGACCTTGCTTTGTGCACTGGTAGAAATCATTTGGTCGAGGGGGATTATGGTATGGGGTTGTCCGAAATAAATTATAGCGAAAAATTATTTGAATTTGAAAATGAATTTGAATTCAAAATGGAAACATATTACAATAAATGCAGTAAGATATTAAAGGGAAATAAGATGACGATTCTTACTTAGTCTGCTTTCCTTTTAGAATAGATAAGAACAAAATAAAATAGAATAGCACATAACAGATTATAAAAGAATAGAATAAAATAGAAAAGAATAGCATAGAATAGAGTAGAAAAAATTAGAAGACATTAGAATAGAATAGAATAGAATAGATAGAATACAACTGTCTTCCAAAATTTGAATTTCAAAATTAAAATTTTGAATAAAATAGGATAGAATCAAATAGAAAAAAATAATATTTTTTCCAAAATTTAAAATTCAAATAGAATAGAATAAAATAGAAAGAATATGGCGGCCTTCCGAAATTTTAATTTAAATTTTTGAATAGATTAAAATAGAATAGAATAAAATAGAAAGAATATGGCGGCCTTCCGAAATTTCAAAATAAAAATAAAAATTTAGAATAGAATAGAATAAAATAGAATATAGCCGTCTTTCGAAATTCGAACAGAATTGAATAAAATAGAAAGAGTATAGGCATCTTCTGAAATTCGAATTTATGAAAAGAATGGAATAGAAACAAAAAGAATAAAACAGAACAGAATCGAAAATAAAATAAAAAAACAGAAAAAAAAATAAAAAAAACAGAAAATAAAGGAATAGAATAGAAAAGAATAGAAAAAAAATGAATAGAATTTAAAAGAATAGAATAGAATGCAAATAGAATAGAATAGAAAGAATATAGCCATCATCCAAGTTAGAATTGATGATGGGGGAGGGTATAAATATTTGGGGAAACAATATGGTAGCTCTCTTGCCTCAGGATGAAGCCTGAAGAGTTGTTGCTGGACTATTAATGCTGCTAGGCCAAAAGCCTGTTAGGGGGCCTAGCATGAGCTGGTTATCCAGCTCAACACGTCTGGCCTGGGAGATTCACCAGCTGGGAAAGCTGCCATCTTTGAGGGTCTTACAGCTGATCCGTTTTGATGTTCATCAGGGTCCTGACTGTGGCAGAGACAGAGTCCATACTGTACCTGCAACTATAGAGACACTCTTGAGACTTCACCCTTGAGGAGCCAGTCTACTATCACTTCACTATAAGGCATTAGGAAGTTAAGGCTTGGTAGCTATTCTCTGGCCTTGTCAGTAAAAGACTGTTTGCTGATTTGTGTGATGTTTGTTGCTGAAAAGATATAAGAGCCATTGTAGCTTTATGGGGTGCAGCTCACACAGTGCGTCCCAATCTGATCTTTCTTTCCAGTCCCAGTGGTCAAGGAGTGTTACTTTCAAGTCAGGGAAGTTGATGATCTCTTCTTCGCATTATCGGTGTATCCCATGCCCTATGCCCAGTTTCAAGTTTACTCAGCATTAAAATTTAAAAAGACATCTTCTAGACTGGTCACTGGTTTGGTGTGCATGGAGTCACTTTCTGGTAGCCTTTACACCAGGGGTGCCCAACCCGTGGCCCGCGGGCCACATGTGGCCCGCGGCGCCATCCGAGGTGGCCCGCCACGTCTTGCCCTGAGATGGCGGGTCGGGAAGCCCTGATCGCGGGCTCCCGACCCGCCATCTCCGAGCATCAGCTAGAACGGAGCCGCCGCTAAAGGAAGCAGAGCCGATGCTTCCTGTATAGCGCCGGCTCCTTCACAGGCGGAGTGATATCAAATGCACTCCGCCTGTGACAGGAATGTGTACTGCAGCTGCATGGTTCCTGAGATCTCACAGCAGCCAGCAGTGCCAGTACCAGTACCCATCAGAAGTACCAGTACCCACTACCAGTACCAGCCAGCAGTACCAGTACCCACCAGCAGTACCAGTCACCAGTACCCACCAGCAGTACCAGCCAGAAGTACCAGTACCCACCAGCAGTACCAGCCAGAAGTACCTGCCAGCAGTACCAGTACCCACCAGCAGTACCCGCCAGCAGTACCCACCACCAGTACCAGCCAGCAGTACCAGTGCCCACCACCAGTACCCGCCAGCAGTACCAGTACCCGCCAGCAGTATCAGTACCCGCCAGCAGTACCAGCCAGCAGTACCGGTACCCACCACCAGTACCAGCCAGCAGTACCAGTGCCCACCACCAGTACTAGCCACCAGTACCCGCCAGCAGTACCAGTACCTGCCAGCAGTATCAGTACCAGCCAGCAGTACCAGTCACCAGTACCCACCAGCAGTACCAGTACCAGCCAGCAGTACCAGTCACCAGTACCCGCCACCAGTACCCATCAGCAGTACTAGCCACCAGTATCAGTACCCGCCAGCAGTACCAGTACCAGCCAGCAGTACCAGTCACCAGTACCCATCAGCTGTACTAGCCACCAGTACCAGTCACCAGTATCAGTACCCACCAGCAGTACCAGTACCCACCAGCAGTACCAGTACCCACCAGCAGTACCCGCCACCAGTACCCACCAGCAGTACCAGCCACCAGTACCAGTACCCACCAGCAGTACCAGCCAACAGTACCCACCAGCACCAGCCAGCAGTATCAGTACAAGTATCAGCCAGCAGTACCAGTACCCACCAGCAGTACCAACCACCAGTACTAGCCACCAGTTCCAGTACCAGCCAGCAGTACCAGTACCCAATAGCAGCACCAACCACCAGTTCCAGTCACCAGAAACCACCAGCAGTACCCACCAGCAGCACCAGTACCCACCAGCAGCACCAGTACCCACCAGCAGTACCAGTACCCACCAGCAGTACCAGTACCCACCAGCAGTACAAGTAGCAGAAAGCAGTTTCATCCAGCAGTACCAGTACCAGCCAGCAGTACCAGTACCCACGAGCAGTACCAACCACCAGTTCCAGTCACTAGTACCAGTCACCAGTCACCAGTACCAGTCAGCAGTACCAGTCAGCAGTACCAGTCAGCAGTACCAGTACCAGTCAGCAGTACCAGTACCAGTCAGCAGTACCAGTACCAGTCAGCAGTACCAGTACCAGTACCAGTCAGCAGTACCAGCCAGCAGCACCAGTACCCACCAGCAGCACCAGTACCCACCAGCAGCACCAGTACCCACCAGCAGCACCAGTACCCACCAGCAGCACCAGTACCCACCAGCACCCGCCAGCAGTACCAGTAGCTGCAAGCAGTTTCAGCCACCAGTACCAGTACCCGCCAGCAGTACCAGTACCCGCCAGCAGTACCAGTCAGCAGTACCAACAGGCAGTACCCAACGGCAGTACCAGCCAGCAGTACCAGCCCTGAAGGACAGCCAGCAGCAGCCACCAGTTATAACCACCTGGGGAACAGCAGCAAACAGCTGCAGGAATCCTGGGGAAGAAGTGAAGATTGAGGTCAGTTGAGGAGCAGGTAAACCGCTGTGCATCAGTGTGAAAGCAGCCTAGTCCCCTTTCACATGATCGGTCCGATTGGGTCCGCCTGAAAAACAGACAGGCAGAACCGATCAGACCCTCCATTCACCTCTATAGAGCGGCAGATGTAAACAGACGCCTATCTGCAATCCGATCTGCTTAAAAAACAGAAGGGGATCTGTCCCCTTCTGTCTGGGCAGATAGGAGGGCCCTTAGGGTAGAGCGGGCTGCATCTGTGTCTGCTCTACATATGCAGAATGGACACAGACCTGCCATCCGCCCGCTACGCTCATTGTGGCCCGCGACCGGTTACCAAGTCGCTAAAGTGGCCCTCGCTCCTCAAAAGGTTGGGCACCCCTGCTTTACACAATCGTCATCTGTGTGACTGTATATCTGTCACATTCTATCATCATCAATCAACAGGAACCACTACATATATCAACTATCTATTATAATGAATATTCACTGAACTTTATGTGATGTTGGGGGCCACACTTGAGGCACCCCATATCAAGAAATTTGAACACCACTGCTCTAGATAATCGTATCTTGTCTATCATAATCCTAGAATCTACGAGTATAAACGTTTTTTCATTTTTACTGTTGGGTCATGGAAGCTTTTTAAAAGAATATACCGGGTCCTGCTTTCACAAAGATTGAGGACCACTGCACTAAGGGATGGGGTCAAAAGCCACATAGAAAATTAATGGAGCACCAAACCAGTTGTCAAGAGTTCAAAAGAGCTAACCCAAATGTTTTTATTGTATGAGGAAATAAATATTCAGTGTTTCAAATTGGTGTGGTCCTTCATTCTTCTTTTATGTGAGTCTTGACCTATTCTTCTCTTACTAAGAACATTTTAGGACAGACATTGAAGTGGTCGGCGGTCACTGCTCACAGTTTGATTTTGACTGCCATTGGATTTTAATTTTAACGGGTTTAATGTTTTTTGTTGTTATTTTGAAAAAAAGTATGAGGTTAAAAAACATATACAGGTGCATCTCAAAAAAAATTCAATATCATCAAAAAGTTTGTTTATTTGAGTAATTCAATTCAAAAAGTGAAACTCATATTTTATATAGATTCATTACACACAGAGTTATATATTTCAAGCATTTCTTTCTTTTAATTTTGATGATTATGGCTAGTGAAAAAAACAAAATTCAGTATCTCAAAAAAGTTGAATATTACATAAGACCAATAAAAAAAGGATTTTTAATACAGAAATATTGGTTTACAGAAAAGTATGTCCATGTACAGTATAGTATGCACTCAATGCATGGTCGGGGCTCCTTTTGCATGAATTACGGCATCAATGCGGCACGACATGGAGCCGATCAGCCTATGACACTGCTGAGGTGTTATGGAAGCCCAGGTGGCTTTGATAGCGGACTTCAGCTTGTCTGCATTATTGGGTCTGGTGTCTCTCATCTTCCTCTTGACAATACCCTACAGATTCTCTATGGGGTTTAGGTCAGGTGAGTTTGCTGGCCAAATAAGCACAGTAATACCATGATCATTAATCCAGGTATTGGTACTTTTGGCAGCGTGGGCAGGTGACAAGTCCTGCTGGAAAATGAAATTAGCATCTCCATAAAGCTGGTCAGCAGAGGGACGCATGAAGTTCTCTAGAATTTCCTGGTAGAGGGCTGCGCTGACTTTGGACTTGATAAACCTCAGTGTACCAACACCAGCAGATGACATGGCTCCCCAAATCATCACTGACTGTGGAAACTTCACACTGGACCTCATGCAACTTGGATTATGTGACACTCCACTCTTCCTCCAGACTCTAGGACCTTGATTTCCTAATGAAATGCAAAATTTACTTTCATCCGAAAAGGGGACTTTGGACCACTGGGTAACAGTTCAGTCCTTGTTCTCCTTAGGCTAGGTAAGATGCTTCTGACGTTGTCTCTGGTTCAAGAATGGCTTGACACAAAGAATGCGACAATTGTAGCCCATGTCCTGGATACGTCTGTGTGTTGTGGCTCTTGAAGCACTGACACCAGCCGTAGTCCACTCCTTGTGAATCTCCCCCAAATTCTTGAATGATCTTTGCTTCACAATCCTCTCAAGGCTATGGTTATCTCTGTTGCTTGTGAACCTTTTTCTACCACACTTTTTCCTTCCAATCAACTGTCCATTAATATGCTTGGAAACAGCACTCTGTGAAGAGCCAGCTTTTTTAGCAAGGACCTTTTATCACTTATCCTCCTGGTGGAGGGTGTCAATGACTGTCTTCTGGACAACTGTCAAGTCAGCAGTCTCCCCCTTGATTGTGTAACCTACTGAACCTGATTGAATGACAATTTAAAGGCTGAGGAAACCTTTACAGGTGTTTTGAGTTATTTTACTGATTAGAATCTGACACCATGGGGTTGATTTACTAAAGGCAAATAGACTGTGCACTTTGCAAAGTGCACTTGCACTCTGCAAGTGCAGTTGCTCCAGAACTTAGTAAATGAGGTAAAGCTGCACTTTGCAAGAGTACCCAATCACATGTAAGGGAAATAAAAAAAACAGCAATTTTGCTTGCTCATGATTGGATGATGGAAGCCAGAAGAGCTTCTGCTCATTTACTATGCCTTGGAGAAAAGTGTACAGTTTATTTGTCTTTAGAAAATCAACCCCTAATGTGTAGCTGCTCCAGATTCTATCTGCTTCAATCTTAGTAAATTCCACCCCATGAGTCTAAAATATTGAACTTTTTCACAATATTCAAATTTTCTGAGATACTGAATTTTGGGTTTTCACTAGCTGTAAGCCATAATCATCAAAATTAAACGAAAGAAATGCTTGAAATATATCACTCTGTGTGTAATGAATCTATATAATATATGAGTTTCACTTTTTTAATTGAATTACTGAAATAAATCAACTTTTTAAAGATATTACAATTTTTTGAGATGGAACTTTTATAAGCTGTGGCCTTGCTTATTTCAAGATAACTTTCTTTATTATTTTTATTGGGTGAGGCCCTCTATAAATAATTATGCAATCTGTTATTAATGCATACAGTATTTTTCTCAGTGGTCAGGTCTCTGTAGTTTAGGAATGCATTTCCTCATATTTATTAGCAAATCACCATGAAGCACGTTCAAAAACCCTGTTTCAGAAACCTGATATGTTGATGGTACAAGAAGACAGTTCACATAACTTTTCAGTAACCTTACTGCCAAGGTCTGCTGTTGGAGATTGCATATCTGCTTTATTTTTCAGTTTTGTTTCAGTGGTCCATTGTGGGAGGGCAGAAGAAGTGTGAGCGTGTGCCCTGTATGCCCAAGATTTGCAGTTTTCACTGAGCCGGCAGCATTAATTAGGCTGGTGAACATAGCAAGTAAGTTGCCTTCTAAACCAGGGTGGTGGTTGGGATACTTATTTAGTTTTTTTCCCTAGTGGTATGCTGTAATGAACTTTTGGTGAATACATAAATGCATTGTTTTCTTTTGTCTGGAGTGGAGTGTAGCTTTGAGAAAAGACCAGGTCTGGGACAAGGAAGGGGGGGCAGGAGGGGCAGCCACCTTGGGTGCAGTGCCCTTGCACAAGGGAGAGAGCGATGTTGCTGATCAATAAGCATGTATGCTCCAGATTGGTGGTGGGAAACTAGTGAACCTTGTCCTCCCTTCCATCGGGCCGCAGATTTCTGTCTGCTCAAACAGTTACGGCTTACTCCAGCATGCCCACTCTCTGCCCCCTTACCTCGACCACCCACAGCCAACACAATATAACACACCGGGCATGGGAAAACCGTCTAGATGTTTGAATGAAAACAAATGATTTTGCATGCACAGTGCACCCTCCATGTCAACAATGGTCAGCCAGGGCACAAAGAAGTTGGAGAATGGGGATGTCAGAGCAGGCAGGGCAGTATGCCCATCTTCAACGTTGGCATAGTTCCACATTTTAGCCCTTGGCACTGGACGACCTTGTCCTGGCACTGTACAGTGCCTGCCATCCTATATCAGACTGGTGTGCCAAGTGTGAAGGCTTGTATTCCAGTAGCTGAAGGACGTATATGGGACCCTGCCATGTCAGTACCTGTAGGTCCACCCTTCAGCACAGCAGCTTTAGAGCAGAGTGCTCTCGGAGAACCAGCTGAATTTAAACAAATGCGAAATAACAAAATGAAGGTTTCTGACGAAATTTGAAATCGAAAAGTTTTAAAATTGAATTAGAAACATTTTTGAATCAAATTTGAATAGATTTTGAATCAAATTTCATAAGAGAATAAAATAGAATTGAAAACAAAGGAATAGAAAATAATACAATAGAATAGAAAATAATAGAATAGAAAATAATAGAATAGAAAATAATAGAATAGGGTAACGCAGAACAGAATACAAAATAAAAGAATAGAAGAAATGGAATAGAAAATGAAGGAATAAAATAGAAAATGAAGGAATAGAATAGAAAATTATAGAATTGAATAGAAAAAAAAATAGAAAAAATATAACCATCTTCCAGAATTCGATTTTTAAATAGAATAAATTAGAATTCGAATAGAATAGAAAATAAAAGAATAGAATAGAAAATGAAATAATAGAATAGACTAGAATAGAAAAAACAATAGCATAGAATAGAAAGAATATAACAATATAACCATCTTCCCAAATTCTAATTTTGAATAGAATAAATTTGAATTTGAATAGAATAGAATATAAAAGAATAGTATAGAATAGAAAAAACAATAGAATACAATGGAATCAAAAGAATATAACCATCTTCCATAGTTCGAATCTTGCATAGAATAAATTCAATTTTGAATGGAATTAGAATTTTCTGAATTCGGTAGAATTGAGCTCAATTCGACCAAATTCGGAAAATTTTAATCGTTTCGAATAAAAAAAACAAATTCCGAAAATAGATTTAACGAATTAAATGAATCTAACTAAACAAATTTATGCAAATAATGAATCCAAAAGACACAAAACTAATTTTTTCGTTATGCACATGTCTAATGCACCTGCTCTGAGGAAGGGGGCATATCCCTTAAATCACGGCATTCTTCTTCTGTGTCATGCAGGGATGTTTGTGAACCTAAAGCTTTTGTGAGTATTTTTTTTTTTTTTTTAATTACATAATCTTTATTTATTTTCTTAAATGCCATACAAAAATACATTCTCTACTTACATAGATTCAGTTTGCATAAAACAATTTTCTCACACTTTACTAAAAATACCCTTTGACCTTTAGCTCATTTATCTCTCACTCCCTTCATGACTCCTGACGTATACCTTTTTTCTTACCCCTATTCACCTCTCCTATATACTTCCCTTTCCCCCTCTCCTCCTCTCCATTCCTATCTACTTTACCTCTATGGGGCTTTTCTCTATTAATTCTTCTCCTCTTCCCTTCCTCCCCACCTATCTACTATGGTGGGTATCTCAGCTTCTCCAGCCATGGTCTCCACATTTTTTCAAATTCTTTCAGGTTTCCTCTCCTTATATATACTATTCTCTCCTTCCATACTGTTTCTGTAATTAATCTTGCCCATTCTTCTACCGTTGGGGGTTTCTCGGCCTGCCATCTCTGCGCTATTAACTTTCCCGCCTGGAACAGACATCTCGTCACTACATTGATTACACAGGGGCCACCATTTATTCCCTCATCTAATCCCAATATACACAATCTGGGGTTCATTTCTAGCCTTGCATCAAGTACCGTATTCAAAATGTTAAGGATTTCTGACCAATAACGGTACAACTTTGGGCACTTCCATACCATATGTGCTAAATCCCCAGTATGCTGACACCTAGGGCACCTGACATCCGTTCTCCACCCGAACTCATATAGTCTCTTAGGTGTATAGTATGTCCTATGTAGCAACATCAAGTGTGAGACCTTTTGTGCGGGCGCGACTGATACCACGTGTCCTTTCTCCAATATTCCCATCCACGGTTCATCTGTAAATATTCCAAATTCCTTCTCCCATTTCCTCCTGCTCTTAAGCCGTTCTGGATTTTCTATACTACCTTCACATATGTACGGGTAGATTTCTGCTATAAATCCTCTAGTCTTATCTTGGGTGCATATTCTCTGATAAACCGGGGAGTTATTCCAAGTTGGCCCTTGTTTTCCAAATTCCAAACCGGAATTTCAACATTTCTAAAAAATTTATCTGCTTCCCCTTACTCCATCGTCCCCCGCGATCTATACAATTTGTCATAATATACTCTGAAAGTATCTGTGATTACTGACATCTTTGATGAAATTTCTCCTGTCTCAGTTTTAATCACAGGTACGGTGGAGGGGGGGGAATAGTTCTCGCTAAATGTGCTAACATTTTCACAACCTTTTCCCCCTCCCCATAAGCCACTTGTTTCTGAAACAGTCTCTTATTTTCTGATTTCCTAATAACTACATCTTTGTATTCCTGTTGTTTAATTAACCATATACTTTGTCTTTCTGGGGTGAGATTTTCAACATATTCTCTTTCTGCTTTCATCAGCTCCCTCTTGATCTTGTTCTCCCATTCTCTTGAGATTTTTTAAATTTTTGATACTGATTGAATAAGGATACCTCGCAGGTAGGCCTTCAATGCATCCCACATTACTCCTCTTGTCACTGTCTCTTTATTAAACTCTATAAATTCTTCCAATTTTAATAACACCTCATTTGGATCCCCTATTATTTCAAACCAAACTGGATTCATTTTCCATACTCTAGAAGGTTTTTTCCCTTCTAAATGTATTGAGAAAATCAGCAAGGCGTGGTCCGATACCCCTCTGGGCTGATATTCTATATCCCTTACTGTTTGGCATGCTTCTCCATTTCCCAGGGCTAAGTCTATCCTCGAGAGTGTAGAGTAAGAACTTGAAAAACATGAGAATTGCAACATATCTGGATTCCGCGCTCTCCACATGTCAAACATCCCCACTTCTTGTAAAAACTGGTATAAACTGCTCTCGTCTACCTTCTGCCCCTGTATGCATAGTGGGAACCTGTCTAGTTTTTTATTAATAACCTCATTAAAGTCCCCCACTGCTATAACTGGTATCCCGGCTTTATCTATTAAGAATTCCATGAAACTATACATAACATCGAGCTTAAACAGAGGAGGAATGTAAATATTTGCAAGGACATATTCTCAATTTTCTATTATACAGTGCAGAAAAATATACCGCCCCTCCCTATCTATACTGGTCTGCCGACAGGTAAACCCCACCCCTTTTCTTACCATCACAGCCACTCCTCTTGAATAAGAGGTGTGTACTGAGGGGTATTGATATTGATATTTCTTACTTTGAACTAGTAATTTGGTGTCTTGGGTTAGGTGTGTCTCCTGTAGGCAGATCAATCCTACCTCACTCCTTTCCAAAGTCTCTACTACCGCTGCTCTCTTGGCTGGTGTACCCAACCCCCGAACATTCCAGGAGCCAATATTCAATACCCTAGTCTGCATGGTCTATCATAGGGAGAAAGCAATATACCGTATATACTCGAGTATAGGCCGTCCCGAGTATAAGCCGAGGCCCCTAAATCACCACAAAAAAATGGGGAAACGTATTGACCCGTGTATAAGCCGAGGGGCAACAATGCAGCAGCTACTGTAAGTGGAAAAAGGGTCAGCAATGCCCATCTGCATGTCCCCTGTACAGACCCCCGTGTCCCCATTGCAGCCCGTGTCCCCATTGCACCCTACCTGTGCCGATCCGCCGATCCGCCGATCCGTGGGTCTGTGGGTCCGGGATCCTGTGTCCGGGGTCCTGTGTCTGGGGTCCGGGGTCCGTGCAGCCGATGAGGTCCCGCTCTGTCCCCCCCACAGCGTGTACGGCGTACGGCGCCATTACAAATTTAAAAGCCGCGCCTCCTCCTCCTCCTCGTCCGTGATAGGAGGAACACTTTTTTCCCAGCAGTCAGTGTGCAGTGTTCCGCCTATCACGGACATTATCTCATCCTCGTCCATGAGATGAGAATGACAGCCCATCCGTGATAGGCGGAACACTGTACTGCTGGGAAAATTAGTGTCCGCCTATCACGGACGGGCGGGAGGAGGCGGCGCGGCTTTTAAACACAGTAAGGTCCACCAGAAGATCCTTAAAAGCTACACATCATGCCGAGACCCAAAGAAATTCAGGAACAATTGAGAAAGAAAGTAATTGAGATATATCAGTCTGGAAAGGGTTATAAAGCCATTTCCAAAGCTTTGGGAATCCAGCGAACCACAGTGAGAGCCATTATCCACAAATGGCGAAGACATGGAACAGTGGTGAACCTTCCCAGGAGTGGCCGGCCGCCCAAAATTACCCCAAGAGCGCAGCGACGACTCATCCAAGAGGTCACAAAAGACCCCACAACAACGTCCAAGGAACTGCAGGCCTCACTTGCCTCAGTTAAGGTCAGCGTTCATGCCTCCACCATCAGGAAAAGACTGGGCAAAAATGGCCTGCATGGCAGAGTTCCAAGGAGAAAACCACTGCTGAGCAAAAAGAACATCAAAGCTCGTCTCAATTTCTCCACAACACATCTTGATGATCCCCAAGACTTTTGGGACAATATTCTGTGGACCGATGAGACAAAATTGTAACTCTTTGGAAGGTGTGTGTCCAAGTATATCTGGCGTAGAAGGAACACTGCATTTCAGAAAAAGAACATTATACCAACAGTAAAATATGGTGGTGGTAGTGTGATGGTCTGGGGCTGTTTTGCTGCTTCAGGACCTGGAAGACTTGCCGTGATAAAAGGAACTATGAATTCTGCTGTCTACCAAGAGATCCTGAAGGAGAATGTCCGACAATCTGTTCGTGTACTCAAGCTGAAACGAACTTGGGTTCTGCAGCAGGACAATGATCCTAAACACACCAGCAAGTCCACCACTAATGGCTGAAGAAAAACAAAATGAAGACTTTGGAGTGGCCTAACCAAAGTCCTGACCTGAATCCTATTGAGATGTTGTGGTATGACCTTAAAAAGGCTGTTCATGCTCGAAAACCCTCTAATGTAACTGAATTAGGCCGATGGCGGTGACTCGAATATAAGCCGAGGGGTGGACTTTCAGACCTAAAAAAGGGTCTGAAAATCTCGGCTTATATTCGAGTATATATACGGTAATAGGAGATCCACCCATCTACCCCCAGAGAGAACAGGAAGGTGGGAGGGAAAGGGGAATCAAGAACCATTTAATCCATCTTGTACTTATACTATAAAAAGCACCCATCCTATCGATACGTATATCAGAATACTATAAGAGAGAAGAGAAAAGAAAAAAACAAAACAAAAAAAAAAAAAAAAGGTGGGGAAGAGGAAAAAACCTTTAACAAAAAAAAAAAGAAAAGAATAACCCTTGTGAGCAAAAAATCCTTCATCTATCTTAATATTTCTGAATGACAAAATGTGAATCTTTCTTCTACGTGTTTATCTATCAGTGTTATTAGCTTGCCACTTATTTCCATATAAATTACATCTTTTCCCCATATTATACTTTCCCCCATACATCGTTGACCCCTCCTCCCCCCTCCCCCCTATACCATTCTAGGTTATCCCTAAGGGCTTTTTTTGTGACCAAAACCAAACATCCCGACCTACCACCCTCCCTACCCTCTCCCCCCCTCTCTTGTATACAAATCCACTCCCTCCCTCCCCTTCCCCTTCCTTACACACATCACAAAGTATATTTTGATACTTACCCCACCCATTCATATCCTCTCTGTTGTGCTACGTGACTCCCGCCACCCTCCAACCCATGTATATACATTTTCTCTGAAACACATCCCTACTTATCCCACTATGTTTATTCCTCTTCCCTTAATCCTATTATCCCTTCGTTTTAGTCATTAATTGATCCTTTCTGTCCTCCAGCCATAATATCACATTTGCCGGGGAATCAAAAAAAAAAGTCTCTCCCATTGCTACCACACGTAGCCGAGCTGGGTACAATAAGGCATAAGTAACATCAAATTTCTGAAGTCTGCGTTTAATTTCTATGAAATCTGCTCTGCGCTTCTGCAAGTCGGGCGAAAAGTCGGGATACAACGAAATTTTAACTCCATTGTAAAAAATATTCCCCATCTCTCTAGCCCTCGGAGGAGCATTACTTTATCTTTAAAGTTCAGAAATTTCATTAGCAGCTTTCGAGATCTTCGCTGCCTGTACTGTATGCTACGGCGGGATATCAGGCTTCGGGGACTAGCAATTCATCGTGGAGGGTGGAGGAGAATACACAGCACTCTCACATCTCCTCACTCCTCACTCACTACCACGCCTCATGTCCGGTCACGCCCTCCCTAAAAATGCTTTGTGAGTATTTTATACACTTTTACTAATAGTGGGTGTTTGAGATAATGCACTTAGGTCGGTGCACCCTTTTTGTTATTTCCTTTTGGGTTTAATATTCTGGATAAGGAACAGATAAATTGCTATCCCCTGCCAACACAACTGGTAAATAGTAGACATGGGAGCCGTCAAAAAAATTGTTTTGTTTCGTTCCGTTTAAAAAAAAAATCGTAATTCGTGTACGAAATTTAATTTGGATTCGTACGAAATACGAGGAAGTACGAAATATGAAATTTCGTTTACGAATAAGTACGAATCTTTACAAATCGTTAATTTAGATAACGAATAACGACACTCTACGAATAATAACGAATTATCCGAAAACGTATTAACGTTACATAACACAAGTCTATTGTTCACCAATCACTCAGAGGAAGTACGAAATATGAAATTTCGTTAACGTTAATACATAGTTACATAGTTACATAGTTAGCTAGGCCAAAAAAAGACACCATAAAACCATAAAAAAAAGAAATAATAAATAAAAATAAACTATATCGTACAATCCAATAAACCCCATTCTATACCCACAGTTGATCCAGAGGAAGGCAAAAAAAAAAAACAAAAGAGCATGCTCCAATCTGCTACAGCAGGGGAAAAAAATCACTTCCTGATCCCCCTAGAGGCAATCGGATTTTCCCTAGATCAACTTTACCTATAAATGTCAGTACCCAGTTATATTATGTACATTTAGGAAAGTATCCAGGCCTTTCTTAAAGCAATCTACTGAGTTAGCCAGAACCACCTCTGGAGGGAGTCTATTCCATATTTTCACAGCTCTTACTGTGAAGAAACCTTTCCGTATTTGGAGATGAAATCTCTTTTCCTCTAGGACGTAAGGAGTGCCCCCTTGTCCTCTGTGTTGACCGTAAAGTGAATAACTCAACACCAAGTTCACTATATGGACCACTTACATATTTGTACATGTTGATCATATCCCCCCTTATTATCCTCTTCTCAAGAGTGAATAAATTCAGTTCCTCTAATCTTTCCTCATAGCTGAGCTCCTCCATGCCTCTTACCAGTTTGGTTGCCCTTCTCTGCACTTTCTCCAGTTCCCCGATATCCTTTTTGAGAACTGGTGCCCAAAACTGAACTGCATATTCCAGATGAGGTCTTACTAATGATTTGAACAGGGGCAAAATGATATCTCTCTCTCTGGAGTCCATACCTCTCTTATACAAGAAAGGACTTTGCTTGCTTTGGAAACCGCAGCTTGGCATTGCATGCTATTATTGAGCTTATGATCTACCAAAACCCCCAGATCCTTACCCACTACGGACTCCCCCAGTTGTACTCCCCCTAGCATGTATGATGCATATTCTTAGCCCCCAAGTGCATAACTTTACATTTATCAACATTAAACCTCATCTGCCACATAGTCGCCCAATTAGACAGAGCATTGATGTCGGCTTGTAAATTGGAGACCTCCTGTAAGGACGTTATTCCACTGCATAGCTTGGTGTCATCTGCAAAGACAGAAATGTTACTTTTGATCCCAGACCCAATATCATTTATAAAGATATTAAAAAGTAAGGGTCCCCGCACTGAACCTTGGGGTACACCACTGATAACCTTAGACCATTCAGAGTAAGAATCATTAACCACTACTCTCTGAATTCTGTCTTTTAGCCAGTTTTCTATCCATTTACAAACCAATATTTCCAAGCCTGTAGACCTTACCTTACACATGAGCCGTGTGTGGGGAACTGTATCGAACGCTTTTGCAAAATCCAAGTATACCACGTCCACAGCCACACCTCTGTCCAAGGTTTTACTTACCTCTTCATAAACAGAAATGAGGTTTGTCTGACAACTTCTGTCTTTCATGAACCCTCATGAATACGTTTTCGGATAATTCGTTATTATTCGTAGAGTGTCGATATTCGTTATACTGAATCTCGAATTCATTCGAATCATTCGTTATATCCGCTATAATTTCTTTCATATTAGTTGAAATTAGTTATTTGGTAGTTTGGATTCGGATAATTTGCATCCGAAATTCGTAAACGAAATTTCGTATTTCGTACAGAATTCGTATTCGTATAAACTTGGCAATTCGGATTCGTACGAATGTACGAATTTCGAAAAAATCATACGAATTTCCGATTCGTACGAAACGAATCGCACATGTCTAGTAAATAGATCCTCTGGACTCCTTAGCCTTTAACCATTACAAAAATGTAGAATTTCAGGTCTCCAGTTCTTAGATACAGTGACTGCAGTAGGCTAATAGACATGTACAATTTGTTTCTTTACGAATCGAAATTCAGACAAAATGTTCTTGTTCGGAGATTCAGATGTATTCAAATATCCAAATCACAATAGTAATGAATTATACAAAATAAATTATAGCGAAAAATTATTTGAATTTGAAAATGAATTTGAATTCCGAAATGGAAACATATTACAATAAATGCAGTAAGATATTAAAGGGAAATGAGATGACGATTCTTACTTAGTCTGCTTTCCTTTTAGAATATAATAGAATAAAATAAAATAGAATAGCACATAACAGATTATAAAAGAATAGAATAAAATAGAAAAGAATAGCATAGAATAGAGTAGAACAAATTAGAAGACATTAGAATAGAATAGAATAGAAAGAATACAACTGTCTTCCAAAATTTGAATTTCAAAATTTGAATTTTGAATAAAATAGGATAGAATCAAATAGAAAAAAATATATTTTTTCCAAAATTCAAAATACAAATAGAATAGAATAAAATATAAAAAAATTTAGCTGTCTGCCAAAATTCAAATTTTTGAATAGATTCAAATACAATAGAATAAAATAGAAAGAATATAGCGGCCTTCCGAAATTTCCAAATAAAAATAATTTTTTTTAATAGAATAGAATAAAATAGAATATAGCCGTCTTTCGAAATTCGAATAGAATTGAATAAAATAGAAAGAATATAGGCATCTTCTAAAATTCGAATTTAGAAAAAGAATAGAATAAAATAAAACAGAATAGAATAGAAACAAATAGAATAAAACAGAACAGAATAGAAAATAAAATAAAAAAGTTGAATAGAAAATAAAGGAATAGAATTTAAAAGAATAGAATAGAATGCAAATAGAATAGAATAGAAAGAATATAGCCATCATCCAAAATAAGAATTTCGAATAGAATAGAACCAGCTATTCTTCACAATGAATTCGGATCGATTCTACTTTTTCAATTTTAATTTGATTTGAATATTTAAAATCCATTTACAAAATCCAAAAACTAATAAATGAAGCGAAAACAAAACAAATTTCTTTACGAATGCAACAAAACGAAATTAGTAACTTAAAAAATCGATCCGCAACTAAATACATTTTTTCATTCTGCTTATGTCTATAGGCTTACAACATTTATTTTACCAAGTACAGAAAATACCTGTTATTCCTGCTGGAAATGTAGTGTTAAGGTTCAAACACAAACAGGATTATCTTCTAAATCATCTTCTGTAAACTATTCCAGTGTCATGTAAGGTAAATGAAACGAGAAAGATGTGTTTGTAATCCAAATAAACAGAACAGCCTAGTGTAACCTTCTTCAGGTGTCCATTTCACTGCCTGTGAGAAGTGGACACTTCTGATTGAATGTGCGCCATTGTCACCGGGGGGGATGGCAGGGGACTGGTGGTCACAGGGCGCCATCTTGGATCAGTGGTCCCCTGCATCAGAACCAGCAGAAGCAAAGGACATGGACAAAGTATATTCACTATATTGTCAAAAATATTGGAACACCTACCTTTACACGCACATGAACTTTAATGGCATCCCAGTCTTAGTCCATAGGGTTCAATATTGGGTTGGCCCACCCTTTGCAGCTATAAAAGCTTTAACTCTTCTGGGAAGGCTGTCCACAAGGTTTAGGAGTGTGTCTATGGGAATGTTTGACCATTCCTTCAGAAGTGCATTTGTGAGGTCAGGCTCTGATGTTGAACGAGAAGGCCTGGCTCGCAATCTCCGCTCAAATTCATCCCAAAGGTGTTCTATTGGATGAGGTCAGGACTCTGTGCAGGCCAGTCAAGTTCCTCCACCCCAAACTTGCTCATCCATGTCTTTATGGACCTTGCTTTGTGCACTGGTACAAATCATTTGGTCGAGGGGGATTATGGTGTGGGGTTGTCCGAAATAAATTATAGCGAAAAATTATTTGAATTTGAAAATGAATTTGAATTCAAAATGGAAACATATTACAATAATTGCAGTAAGATATTAAAGGGAAATAAGATGACGATTCTTACTTAGTCTGCTTTTCTTTTAGAATAGATAAGAACAAAATAAAATAGAATAGCACATAACAGATTATAAAAGAATAGAATAAAATAGAAAAGAATAGCATAGAATAGAGTAGAAAAAAATAGAAGACATTAGAATAGAATAGAAAAGAATAGATAGAATACAACTGTCTTCCAAAATTTGAATTTCAAAATTAAAATTTTGAATAAAATAGGATAGAATCAAATAGAAAAAAATAATATTTTTTCCAAAATTCTAAATTCAAATAGAATAGAATAAAATAGAAAAAATTTAGCTGTCTTCCGAAATTTTAATTTTTGAATAGATTAAAATAGAATAGAATAAAATAGAAAGAATATGGCGGCCTTCCGAAATTTCAAAATAAAAATTTAAATTTATAATAGAATAGAATAAAATAGAATATAGCCGTCTTTCGAAATTCGAACAGAATTGAATAAAATAGAAAGAGTATAGGCATCTTCTGAAATTCGAATTTATAAAAAGAATAGAATAGAAACAAATAGAATAAAACAGAACAGAATAGAAAATAAAATAAAAAAACAGAATAGAAAATAAAGGAATAGAATAGAAAAGAATAGAAAAAAATGAATAGAATTTAAAAGAATAGAATGCAAATAGAATAGAATAGAAAGAATATAGCCATCATCCAAAATTAGAATTGATGATGGGGGAGGGTATAAATATTTGGGGAAGCCATATGGTAGCTCTCTTGCCTCAGGATGAAGCCTGAAGAGTTGTTGCTGGACTATTAATGCTGCTAGGCCAAAAGCCTGTTAGGGGGCCTAGCATGAGCTGGGTATCCAGCTTAACACGTCTGGCCTGGGAGATTCACCAGCTGGGAAAGCTGCCATCTTTGAGGGTCTTGCAGCTGATCCGTTTGGATGTTCATCAGGGTCCTGGCTGTGGCAGAGACAGGGGGCTCATACTGTACCTGCAACTATAGAGACACTCTTGAGACTTCACCCTTGAGGAGCCAGTCTACTATCACTTCACTATAAGGCATTAGGAAGTTAAGGCTTGGTAGCTATTCTCTGGCCTTGTCAGTAAAAGACTGTTTGCTGATTTGTGTGATGTTTGTTGCTGAAAAGATATAAGAGCCATTGTAGCTTTATGGGGTGCAGCTCACACAGTGCGCCCCAATCTGATCTTTCTTTCCAGTCCCAGTGGTCAAGGAGTGTTACTTTCAAGTCAGGGAAGTTGATGATCTCTTCTTCGCATTATCGGTGTATCCCATGCCCTATGCCCAGTTTCAAGTTTACTCAGCATTCAAATTTAAAAAAACATCTTCTAGACTGGTCACTGGTTTGGTGTGCATGGAGTCACTTTCTGGTAGCCTTTACACAATCGTCATCTGTGTAACTGTATATCTGTCACATTCTATCATCATCAATCAACAGGAACCACTACATGTATCAACTATCTATGATAATGAATATTCACTGAACTTTATGTGATGTTAGGGGCCACACTTGAGGCACCCCATATCAAGAAATTTGAACACCACTGCTCTAGATAATCATATCTTGTCTATCATAATCCTAGAATCTACGAGTATAAACGTTTTTTCATTTTTACTGTTGGGTCATGGAAGCTTTTTAGAAGAATATACCGGGTCCTGCTTTCACAAAGATTGAGGACCACTGCACTAAGGGATGGGGTCAAAAGCCACATAGAAAATTAATGGAGCAACAAACCAGTTGTCAAGAGTTCAAAAGAGCTAACCCAAATGTTTTTATTGTATGAGGAAATAAATATTCAGTGTTTCAAATTGGTGTGGTCCTTCATTCTCCTTTTATGTGAGTCTTGACCTATTCTTTTCTTTCTAAGAACATTTTAGGACAGACATTGAAGTGATCGGCGGTCACTGCTCACAGTTTGATTTTGACTGCCATGGGATTTTAATTTTAACGGGTTTAATGTTTTTTGTTGTTATTTTGAAAAAAGTATGAGGTTAAAAAACATATACAGGTGCATCTCAAAAAAAATTCAATATCATCAAAATTTACCGTAGTTTATTTGAGTAATTCAATTCAAAAAGTGAAACTCGTATATTTTATATAGATTCATTACACACAGAGTTATATATTTCAAGCATTTCTTTCTTTTAATTTTGATGATTATGGCTAGTGAAAAAAACTAAATTCAGTATCTCAAAAAAGTTGAATATTACATAAGACCAATAAAAAAGGGATTTTTAATACAGAAATATTGGTTTACAGAAAAGTATGTCCATATACAGTATATTATGCACTCAATACTTGGTTGTTTTGCATGAATTACGGCATCAATGCGGCACGACATGGAGCCGATCAGCCTATGACACTGCTGAGGTGTTATGAAAGCCCATGTGGCTTTGATAGCGGCCTTCAGCTTGTCTGCATTGTTGGGTCTGGTGTCTCTCATCTTCCTCTTGACAATACCCTACAGATTCTCTATGGGGTTTAGGTCAGGCGAGTTTGCTGGCCAATCAAGCACAGTTATACCATGATCATTAATGCGATATGGTCAGATCATGCACCTATCTTTATCACTCTGACTATAGATAAAGGAAAAAGAACCAGGAATTCTTGGAGACTCAATGATAATTTGTTATTTGACGATACCTGCGTATCAGAGATCAGAGAAGCAATAACGAACTTCTCAGTAGACCACGTAGGGGATAATACTTCCCCACCTAATCAATGGGAAACACTAAAATGCATTATAAGAGGTCTATTTATTAAACATGGGTCTAGATTAAAAAAACTGAAAGGCAATAAAATAGCTCAATTATCAAGAGAAATAGAAAGAATAAGTAAAGAACACAAGCAAAAGATGGGGCAAGAACTATTAGGAGAATTAACCACCAAAACAAATGAACTAAAAACATTATTAGATGAGGAAACCCTACTAAGCCGAGATAAAATACGGTCTTTGAACCATGTCCAAGGGAATAAGCCGGGGAAATTACTAGCGAGAAAGATACACCAACAAACAAACTTAACCTCAATCGTAAAAATTAAAGACGAAACAGGTAAATATGTCCATAAACCAAAAGATATTGTTGATACCTTTCGTAATTTCTATACTAAGCTATATAACATCCCCAACCCTTTGGCAGAAAGGAATCCTGAAGTCTATCAACAGCAGGTGCAGGAATATATAAAGAATACCCCGATACAAATAATAACGGAGTCTGAAAAAGAACAACTCGAGGAGGAAATAACAGAAGATGAAATTAAAAAAGTGGTGGACTCTCTAGTAATAGGGAAGAGCCCAGGCCCAGATGGCTTCACCCCGAGGTTTTATAAAATGCTTAGAGACTTATTAGTTCCAATCTTGAAACGTTTATTTAACGAAGTAACAATTAATCATCCTTTCGTTCCACAAGGAATGCAAGCCTACATCTCCCTAATACCTAAACCCGAAAAAGATCTTACCAGTTGTGGCAGCTACCGACCCATTTCGTTGACAAATATTGATCTCAGGATATACTCAAAAGTCATAGCCAACAGATTAACCCCTATACTTCCAAGTTATATACACTTGGACCAAGCGGGCTTTGTAAAGGGGAGAGAAGCACGAGATAATACGTCAAAAACAGTAACGCTCATTGATTATGCCCAGAGATACACCATCCCATCCTGTCTCTTGACGGTAGACGCCGAAAAGGCGTTTGACAGGGTGGGATGGTGTTTTCTCGAAGAGACACTAAAACAATGGGGAATAGGACCGAAGTTATTGGAAAAAATAATGGTAATATACCAAAAACCCATCGCCAGAATTAGAGCAGCAGGAGAGATCTCTGAGCCTATAACGATAACTAACGGAACTAGACAGGGTTGTCCTCTGTCTCCCCTACTATATGTGTTGGTTATGGAACATTTAGCAATAGCCATTCGAAAAAATAGAGACATACAGGGCCTAAGGGTGGGGGAGACAGAGTACAAACTGTCGGTTTATGCAGACGACCTATTGGTATACATAACAAATCCAGTAATAACACTTCCTAATTTAATACAGGAATTTGACAACTTTGCCAAAGTAAGCAATTTCAAAGTAAACTACAATAAATCCGAAATAATGGATATCTTACTCCCCGAAAATATAATAGAAATAATTAGGACCAACTTCCCTTTTAAATGGCAACCTTCAGCGGTAAAATACTTAGGAATTTATATCCCTAAAGATTTAGATCAAATATACGAACTTAATTACCTCCCAATCACAAATAAAATAAATAAGTTACTACAACAATACGCAAAAGGAAATCACTCTTGGATAGGGAGGATAAATATAATAAAAATGGATATTCTACCTAAGATCCTATATGTATTTCAGGCCATACCCCTTTTCCCTATAAAGAAGATGTTAAACCAAATTCGTAAAATTATAGGAAGTTTTGTTTGGGCCGGGAAACCTGCCAGAATAAGCAGAACAATATTGACTCGAGCTAAGGAGGAAGGAGGACTGGCTCTTCCAGACATCTCAATATATTTAAAAGCAGCCCTAATAACCAGAATGATAGACTGGTTTCATAATGAAGATTCTAAAGAATGGGTTAGATTGGAAGACGGGATGTCAAACATTAGCCTAAAATCTCTGCCCTGGATTAGAAAGGAGAGACGTCCATTAGATAGAGATATGCCATATTTTGCGAGCCGGGTACTGAAAGTATGGGATGGTTTAGTAAAACAAGGTAAAGGATCAACACTCATCGGGCCAATGACTCCCATATTTGACAACCCCGAATTTCCGCAAGCAATGAAAATAGAAACCTTCCTAAAATGGAATAAGAAACAAGATGTCAGAATAAAAGATATTATAGAACAAGACAGGTTAATACCATTTGAATCTATGGGTATAGAATATAAAAACAACTGGATTCAGTATTGGCAATTATATAAATACATTTCCTCTATAGCAAAAGAAAATGTAATTAGTAGACCTTTATTAGCCCTCGAGGAAATATTAATACAAGAACAGAAACCGACTCACAACCTGTCCATGGTATATAAATATTTAATAAAAAACAATATGATAAAAGAGATGAATTACATAAAAAGATGGGAAGAAGAACTAGAAATGGATATTCCTAAAGAAAAATGGAAAGAAGTTTTTAAAATTATCCATAAATTATCTAAATCAAGTAGAGACCAGGAAAGGAACTATAAATTAGTGACGAGATGGTACCGGTGTCCAACGGATATGAATAAAATTAATCCTGAGAATAGAAATACATGTTGGAGATGCCTTCAAGCGGTTGGAACAATGTCACACATATGGTTTCACTGTCCTAAAGTATATAGTTTTTGGCAACAGATATATAAAACATACGCATTAATGACAGGAATAGAAATCCAACCCGATATCCTGATGTCGATAATGTCAATGAATATGGGATCTATAAAAAAGGTAAAGAAAGGAACCCTGAAATTTTTCTTAACGGCAGCACGAACTATCATAGCCAGGAAATGGAAAAACAGTAGGTGTCCAAACATAGACGAGTGGGAGATGGAGATGGACGAAATGTGTAAAATGGAGACAAGAATGGAAAAGGAAAATGCAAATAGAGAGGGAGCAAATAATGCTTGGCAGACCTGGTTAAGATTTAAAATATTGCACCCAGGATGGAAGAATTTAATAGGAGAGGAATAGGGCACTTTTTTTTTTTTTTTTTTTCCCTCGTTCAGTTTTGGTTTGTTTTGGTTTGTTTTGGTATGAGTTGGTAGTAGTGAATAAAGGACGGATGGATGAATAAAGGAAAGGGGTTAGTAAATCTTTGGAGATACAAAGAATGCCAAATGATTATATGTATGAGGTATAATATATAAATGTATAAGAAAGAGATAGGTATCCTCTGTATAAATGTAACTGCATGTACTTTGTAAATATGAAAAAATTTTCTGATAAATAAAGATATATAAAAAAAAAAAAAAAGTGAAACTCGTATATTTTATATAGATTCATTACACACAGAGTTATATATTTCAAGCATTTCTTTCTTTTAATTTTGATGATTATGGCTAGTGAAAAAAACAAAATTCAGTATCTCAAAAAAGTTGAATATTACATAAGACCAATAAAAAAAGGATTTTTAATACAGAAATATTGGTTTACAGAAAAGTATGTCCATATACAGTATATTATGCACTCAATACTTGGTCGTTTTGCATGAATTACGGCATCAATGCGGCACGACATGGAGCCGATCAGCCTATGACACTGCTGAGGTGTTATGGAAGCCCAGGTGGCTTTGATAGCAGCCTTCAGCTTGTCTGCATTGTTGTGTCTGGTGTCTCTAATCTTCCTCTTGACAATACCCTACAGATTCTCTATGGGGTTTAGGTCAGGCGAGTTTGCTGGCCAATCAAGCACAGTAATACCATATTCATTAAACCAGGTATTGGTACTTTTGGCAGTGTGGGCAGGTGCCAGGTTCTACTGGAAAAATTAAATTAGCATCTCCATAAAGCTGGTCAGCAGAGGGACACATGAAGTGCTCTAGAATTTCCTGGTAGAGGGCTGCACTGACTTTGGACTTGATAAAACTCAGTGTACCAACACCAGCAGATGGCATGGCTCCCCAAATCATCACTGACTGTGGAAACTTCACACTGGACTTGGATTATGTGACACTCCACTCTTCCTCCAGACTCTAGGACCTTGATTTCCTAATGAAATGCAAAATTTACTTTCATCCGAAAAGGGGACTTTGGGCCACTGGGTAACAGTCCAGGTCTTGTTCTCCTTAGGCTAGGTAAGATGCTTCTGACGTTGTCTCTGGTTCAAGAATGGCTTGACACAAAGAATGCTACAGTTGTAGCCCATGTCCTGGATACGTCTGTGTGTGGTGGCTCTTGAAGCACTGACACCAGCCGTAATCCACTCCTTGTGAATCTCCCCCAAATTCTTGAATGATCTTTGCTTCACAATCCTCTCAAGGCTGTGGTTATCCCTGTTGCTTGTGAACCTTTTTCTACCACACTTTTTCCTTCCAATCAACTTTCCATTAATATGCTTGGAAACAGCACTCTGTGAAGAGCCAGCTTTTTTAGCAAGGACCTTTTGTCACTTATCCTCCTGGTGGAGGGTGTCAATGACTGTCTTCTGGACAACTGTCAAGTCAGCAGTCTCCCCCTTGATTGTGTAACCTACTGAACCTGACTGAATGACAATTTAAAGGCTAAGGAAACCTTTTCAGGTGTTTTGAGTTATTTACCTGATTAGAATCTGACGCCATGGGGTTGATTTACTAAAGGCAAATAGACTGTGCACTTTGCAAAGTGCACTTGCACTCTGCAAGTGCAGTTGCTCCAGAACTTAGTAAATGAGGTAAAGCTGCACTTTGCAAGAGTACCCAATCACATGTAAGGGAAATAAAAAAAACAGCAATTTTGCTTGCTCATGATTGGATGATGGAAGCCAGAAGAGCTTCTGCTCATTTACTATGCCTTGGAGCAAAGTGCACAGTTTATTTGTCTTTAGAAAATCAACCCCTAATGTGTAGCTGCTCCAGATTCTATCTGCTTCAATCTTAGTAAATTCCACCCCATGAGTCTAAAATATTGAACTTTTTCACAATATTCAAATTTTCTGAGATACTGAATTTTGGGTTTTCACTAGCTGTAAGCCATAATCATCAAAATTAAACGAAAGAAATGCTTGAAATATATCACTCTGTGTGTAATGAATCTATATAATATATGAGTTTCACTTTTTTAATTGAATTACTGAAATAAATAAATTTTTTAAAGATATTTAAATTTTTTGAGATGGAACTTTTATAAGCTGTGGCCTTGCTTATTTCAAGACAAACTTTCTTTATTATTTTTATTGGGTGAGGCCCTCTAAAAATAATTATGCAATCTGTTATTAACTACTTCCCACCCGGCCACTGTATATATACGGCCGGGTGGGAGCCGTCTACTTCTGATCGGACGTTCCGGAATGTCCTTCAGAAGTAGCGGGATCGCACGTGCCCGCGCAGCGGTGCGATCCCGATGCGCTCGTGTCACCCGGACATGGCGCATCTCGGATCGGCAGGAGGGCTCTGTGATTGGCCCTCCTAAACACATGACGGCCGTGTCCAATCACAGCCGTCATGTGATGTAAGCAAACAGCCGGTTCCTAGGCAATCGGCTCTCCTCTCCTCACACGGAAATCATGTACATGATCATTTGCGTACATATGTCCGTGATCACGTGAACCAATTATTATACACTTAACGGAATTTTTTTTACTAAAAACATGTAGCAGAATACATTTTGGCTTAAATTTATGCCAAAATTTGATTTTATTGGATTTCGTTTAAAAAAGAAAGGAGAAAATATTGTTTTTTTTCAAAATTTCCGCTATTTTTTCACTTATATCGCAAAAAAAAAAAAAGGAGTCGTGAATAAATAATACCAAACTAAAGCTCTATTTGTGCAAATAAAATGATAAAAATTTCATTTGGGTACAGCATTGCATGACCGCGCAATTGTCATTGAAAGAGCGAGAGCGCTGAAAGCTTAAAATTGGTCTGGGAAGGAAGGGGGCGAAAGTGCCCAGTATTGTAGTGGTTAATGCATACAGTATTTTTCTCAGTGGTCAGGTCTCTGTAGTTTAGGAATGCATTTCCTCATATTTATTAGCAAATCACCATGAAGCACTTTCAGAAACCTGTTTCAGAAACCTGACTTGTTAATGGGACAAGAAGACAGTTCACATAACTTTTCAGTAACCTTACTGCCAAGGTCTGCTGTTGGAGATTGCATATCTGCTTTATTTTTCAGTTTTGTTTCAGTGGTCCATTGTGGGAGGGCAGAAGAAGTGTGAGCGTGTGCCCTGTATGCCCAAGATTTGCAGTTTTCACTGAGCCGGCAGCATTAATTAGGCTGGTGAACATAGCAGGTAAGTTGCCTTCTAAACCAGGGTGGTGGTTGGGATACTTATTTCGTTTTTTTCCCTAGTGGTATGCTGTAATGAAGTTTTGGTAAATACATAAATGCATTGTTTTCTTTTGTCTGGAGTGGAGTGTAGCTTTGATAAAAGACCAGGTCTGGGACAAGGAAGGGGGGGCAGGAGGGGCAGCCACCCTGGGTGCAGTGCCCTTGCACAAGGGAGAGAGCGACGTTGCTGAATTTAAACAAATGCGAAATAACAAAATGAAGGTTTCTGACGAAATTTGAAATCGAAAAGTTTTAAAATTGAATTAGAAACATTTTTGAATCAAATTTGAATAGATTTTGAATCAAATTTCATAAGAGAATAAAATAGAATAGAAAACAAAGGAATAGAAAATAATACAATAGAATAGAAAATAATACAATAGAAAATAATAGAATAGAAAATAATAGAATAGGGTAACGCAGAACAGAATACAAAATAAAAGAATAGAAGAAATAGAATAGAAAATGAAGGAATAAAATAGAAAATGAAGGAATAGAATAGAAAATTATAGAATTGAATAGAAAAAAATAGAAAGAATATAACCATCTTCCAGAATTCGATTTTTGAATAGAATAAATTAGAATTCAAATAGAATAGAAAAGAATAGAATAGAAAATGAAATAATAGAATAGACTAGAATAGAAAAAACAATAGCATAGAATAGAAAGAATATAACAATATAACCATCTTCCCAAAATCTAATTTTGAATAGAATAAATTTGAATTTGAATAGAATAGAATATAAAAGAATAGTATAGAATAGAAAAAACAATAGAATACAATGGAATCAAAAGAATATAACCATCTTCCATAGTTCGAATCTTGCATAGAATAAATTCAATTTTGAATGGAATTAGAATTTTCTGAATTCGGTAGAATTGAGCTCAATTCGACCAAATTCGGAAAATTTTAATCGTTTCGAATAAAAAAAACAAATTCCGAAAATAGATTTAACGAATTAAATGAATCTAACTAAACAAATTTATGCAAATAATGAATCCAAAAGACACAAAACTAATTTTTTCGTTATGCACATGTCTAATGCACCTGCTCTGAGGAAGGGGGCATATCCCTTAAATCACGGCATTCTTCTTCTGTGTCATGCAGGGATGTTTGTGAACCTAAAGCTTTTGTGAGTATTTTTTTTTTTTTTTTTAATTACATAATCTTTATTTATTTTCTTAAATGCCATGCAAAAATACATTCTCTACTTACATAGATTCAGTTTGCATAAAACAATTTTCTCACACTTTACTAAAAATACCCTTTGACCTTTAGCTCATTTATCTCTCACTCCCTTCATGACTCCTGACGTATAACTTTTTTCTCTTCTTACCCCTATTCACCTCTCCTATATACTTCCCTTTCCCCCTCTCCTCCTCTCCATTCCTATCTACTTTACCTCTATGGGGCTTTTCTCTATTAATTCTTCTCCTCTTCCCTTCCTCCCCACCTATCTACTATGGTGGGTATCTCAGCTTCTCCAGCCATGGTCTCCACATTTTTTCAAATTCTTTCAGGTTTCCTCTCCTTATATATACTATTCTCTCCTTCCATACTGTTTCTGTAATTAATCTTGCCCATTCTTCTACCGTTGGGGGTTTCTCGGCCTGCCATCTCTGCGCTATTAACTTTCCCGCCTGGAACAGACATCTCGTCACTACATTGATTACACAGGGGCCACCATTTATTCCCTCATCTAATCCCAATATACACAATCTGGGGTTCATTTCTAGCCTTGCATCAAGTACCGTATTCAAAATGTTAAGGATTTCTGACCAATAACGGTACAACTTTGGGCACTTCCATACCATATGTGCTAAATCCCCAGTATGCTGACACCTAGGGCACCTGACATCCGTTCTCCACCCGAACTCATATAGTCTCTTAGGTGTATAGTATGTCCTATGTAGCAACATCAAGTGTGAGACCTTTTGTGCGGGCGCGACTGATACCACGTGTCCTTTCTCCAATATTCCCATCCACGGTTCATCTGTAAATATTCCAAATTCCTTCTCCCATTTCCTCCTGCTCTTAAGCCATTCTGGATTTTCTATACTACCTTCACATATGTACGGGTAGATTTCTGCTATAAATCCTCTAGTCTTATCTTGGGTGCATATTCTCTGATAAACCGGGGAGTTATTCCAAGTTGGCCCTTGTTTTCCAAATTCCAAACCGGAATTTCAACATTTCTAAAAAATGTATCTGCTTCCCCTTACTCCATCGTCCCCCGCGATCTATACAATTTGTCATAATATACTCTGAAAGTATCTGTGATTACTGACATCTTTGATGAAATTTCTCCTGTCTCAGTTTTAATCACAGGGACGGTGGAGGGGGGGGGGAATAGTTCTCGCTAAATGTGCTAACATTTTCACAACCTTTTCCCCCTCCCCATAAGCCACTTGTTTCTGAAACAGTCTCTTATTTTCTGATTTCCTAATAACTACATCTTTGTATTCCTGTTGTTTAATTAACCATATACTTTGTCTTTCTGGGGTGAGATTTTCAACATATTCTCTTTCTGCTTTCCTCAGCTCCCTCTTGATCTTGTTCTCCCATTCTCTTGAGATTTTTTAAATTTTTGATACTGATTGAATAAGGATACCTCGCAGGTAGGCCTTCAATACATCCCACATTACTCCTCTTGTCACTGTCTCTTTATTAAACTCTATAAATTCTTCCAATTTTAATAACACCTCATTTGGATCCCCTATTATTTCAAACCAAACTGGATTCATTTTCCATACTCTAGAAGGTTTTTTCCCTTCTAAATGTATTGAGACAATCAGCAAGGCGTGGTCCGATACCCCTCTGGGCTGATATTCTATATCCCTTACTGTTTGGCATGCTTCTCCATTTCCCAGGGCTAAGTCTATCCTCGAGAGTGTAGAGTAAGAACTTGAAAAACATGAGAATTGCAACATATCTGGATTCCGCGCTCTCCACATGTCAAACATCCCCACTTCTTGTAAAAACTGGTATAAACTGCTCTCGTCTACCTTCTGCCCCTGTACGCATAGTGGGAACCTGTCTAGTTTTTTATTAATAACCTCATTAAAGTCCCCCACTGCTATAACTGGTATCCCGGCTTTATCTATTAAGAATTCCATGAAACTATACATAACATCGAGCTTAAACGGAGGAGGAATGTAAATATTTGCAAGGACATATTCTCGATTTTCTATTATACAGTGCAGAAAAATATACCGCCCCTCCCTATCTATACTGGTCTGCCGACAGGTAACCCCCACCCCTTTTCTTACCATCACAGCCACTCCTCTTGAATAAGAGGTGTGTACTGAGTGGTATTGATATTGATATTTCTTACTTTGAATTAGTAATTTGGTGTCTTGGGTTAGGTGTGTCTCCTGTAGGCAGATCAATCCTACCTCACTCCTTTCCAAAGTCTCTACTACCGCTGCTCTCTTGGCTGGTGTACCCAACCCCCGAACATTCCAGGAGCCAATATTCAATACCCTAGTCTGCATTGTCTATCATAGGGAGAAAGCAATATAATAGGAGATCCACCCATCTACCCCCAGAGAGAACAGGAAGGTGGGAGGGAAAGGGGAATCAAGAACGAGAACCATTTAATCCATCTTGTACTTATACTATAAAAAGCACCCATCCTATCGATACGTATATCAGAATACTGAAGGAGAGAAGAGAAAAGAAAAAAACAAAACAAAAAAAAAAAGGGGGGAAGAGGAAAAAACCTTTAACAAAAAAGAAGAACCCTTGTGAGCAAAAAATCCTTCATCTATCTTAATATTTCCATCTGAATGAAAAAATGTGAATCTTTCTTCTACGTGTTTATCTATCAGTGTTATTAGCTTGCCACTTATTTCCATATAAATTACATCTTTTCCCCATATTTTACATCGTTGACCCCTCCTCCCCCCTCCCCCCTCCCCCCCTATACCATTCTAGGTTATCCCTAAGGGCTTTTGTTTTGACCAAAACCAAACATCCCGACCTACCACCCTCCCTACCCTCTCCCCCCCTCTCTTGTATACAAATCCACTCCCACCCTTCCCCCTCCTCCCTCCCCTTCCCCTTCCTTACACACATCAAAAAGTATATTTTGATCCTTACCCCACCCATTCATATCCTCTCTGTTGTGCTACGTGACTCCCGCCACCCTCCAACCCATGTATATACATTTTCTCTGAAACACATCCCTACTTATCCCACTGTGTTTATTCCTCTTCCCTTAATCCTATTATCCCCTCGTTTTAGTCATTAATTGATCCTTTCTGTCCTCCAGCCATAATATCACATTTGCCGGGGAATCAAAAAAAGAAGTCTCTCCCATTGCTACCACACGTAGCCGAGCTGGGTACAATAAGGCATAAGTAACATCAAATATCTGAAGTCTGCGTTTAATTTCTATGAAATCTGCTCTGCGCTCCTGCAAGTCGGGTGAAAAGTCGGGATACAACGAAATTTTAACTCCATTGTAAAAAATATTGCCCATCTCTCTAGCCCTGCGGAGGAGCATTACTTTATCTTTAAAGTTCAGAAATTTCATTAGCATGGATCTGGGATGCCCTCCTTGGGGTGGAGGTCTAAACGGGACCCTATGTGCTCTTTCAACTGAAAACTGTTGTGAGATAGTCTCTCTTCCAAATACTTCAATAAGCCACTTTTCCATGAATGTGATCGGATCAGATCCTTCACTTTTTTCCGGTAGGCCGACGAGCCTCCCATTATCCCTTCGGAGTCTATTTTCCATTTCGTCCAGTTTTCCTGCAAATTTATCCGATTGTTCTCTTAAAATTTTAACCTCTTGGCTTAATGGATACATGTCATCATCAATTTGACTAATTCTCCCTTCTGTTGCTGTTATTCTGTCTGCGGTCTTTTCAAGCTCATGGCGCATCAGGGATAATTCATCTTTAATATTTTTCATTTGGCCACATAGCTCCCCTAGGGACTGTTTGCATATATTGACTGCTGCCAATACCTCCTTTAGTGTTGGCTCTCCTTCTGCCACTGGCGCCTGAACTGAAGCCAATTCTGGTTTCCCAGGGACCCCCATGTTTTTACTGGTTAAATTCTTTACTCCGCCTGGAGCCACTGCCACATTAGATAATTGTCCTTGGCTCTTTCTGTCAATTGACACTTTCACTTGGGTTTGCTGTCCCCCTTTAATTGGAGTGTGGTCTGGGGTATGAGCATACTTTTCCAGCTTTGCTGCTGCTGATGCCCCATTTGTTGTTATGGGCTGAGACCCCTTTTCCTTGTCCTTGTCTTTAGCTGATCTTAATGATTGAGTCCCAACATTCTCCTGGTTGGCCTGCTCATCCGCTCTCCTCCTTGCTGACATTTTACCACACGGACTCCACCTGAGTCCAATCTCGTCAGACAGTGGATTTAAGATAAGTTTACAAAAAACAATCCCCTAGTGGCACTTGTATTACAAAAAAATATATAAAAATGTTTAGGTATTTTCCCAGGCACCTATGTGCAACACAGTGCAATTTGGTTTAAGAGGCAGCAGACCTCCTCTTACAATCAGAAATGAGCAGGTGTATATGCGCACCAAGCAAAGAGATGTTATCCCCCCCCCCCAAAAAAAAAGAAGGGATAGGCACTGCACATAGGACACAGCTTATATTTTACCACCAAGAGGTCCACTCTTTGCAATTAGATAGAGCCCGGCGTGCATGTACAGCACATCATACACTTCCCATTAGTCCTACTCTGTTTGTAGGGGAAAGAGTCAGGCCCATAAGCGATTATATCTTAACATATGACAATCCTCTAGTTACAGTTAAGGGGGAGGAGAGAAAAAAAAAAAAGGCAGGCTCATATGTGAATCGCAGCATGCAGCACGTATTTTATCAAGGAGTCATATCAGGCCTTCAGTTACGATTAAGAGGATTTAAGCACATATGCACAGTATCGAGCAGAGCTTTATATTTTGCAAAAAAACGGCTTGTATTATTACGAGTATCCGTCCTCCAGTTATAATTCAAGAGAAGCCGAACACATATGCAGGAAAGCAGTACCAAAATTGTAGTTTAGAAGAGGACCAGTCGCATATGCACATCACAAATGCAGCTTATATTTTCAATGAAAAGACAGTCTTTATATTGTAGTTTTCAAAAAGGGCCAGTCTCATATGCACAGCACATCACAGCTTGTATTTTTTCCACAGAAAAACAGTCCTCAATTTGCAACAACAAAAAAGGGAAACCTGGCACGGGTACACAGCAGGGCACAGCTTGTATTTTTAACAGGAAAGTAGTCCTCAAATTATAATTAAGAGAAAGCCTGGAGCATGGACATAAGCAGCATAGCTTGTATTTTTAGCAGGGTGAGAAAAAAAAAAGTCCTCTGAGTGTCCTCTGAATGCTATTGCAACAAGTTGGTATATATGCACAGCACAGCTCACAGTTCAGTATCCTCTCACCTCTTTCCCTGCAGTTTCAAGACAGCTTCAGTGCCATCAGGGGTGTCCAGGGTATCACTTAGGGTCTCCTCTATCCTTCAGTGTCCCTTCTTGACCTCTCCCCGCCGTGCAGGCTGTCACCGGGCCGGTGTATCTATTCTTTACAGTGTAACGCTTTTGAATTTCCCGCCGCTCTCTTCCTCTCAGTGAGAGCGGCGTGCAGGAGGCAGCGCGTGACGTCACCTTCGGGTTCGGCTGTCTCCGTGTAGATACAGCGCTGCACTGGATGGATCGGACAGGCTTCGGGAGCCTTCGGAGATCTTCGCTGCCTGTACTGTATGCTACGGCGGGATATCAGGCTTCGGGGACTAGCAATTCATCGTGGAGGATGGAGGAGAACACACAGCACTCTCACATCTCCTCACTCACTACCACGCCTCATGTCCGGTCACGCCCTCCCTAAAAATGCTTTGTGAGTATTTTATACACTTTTACTAATAGTGGGTGTTTGAGATAATGCACTTAGGTCGGTGCACCCTTTTTGTTATTTCCTTTTGGGTTTAATATTCTGGATAAGGAACAGATAAATTGCTATCCCCTGCCAACACAACTGGTAAATAGTAGACATGGAAGCCGTCAAAAAATTTGTTTTGTTTCGTTCCGTATAAAAAAAAAATCGTAATTCGTAATTCGTGTACGAAATTTAATTCGGATTCGTACGAAATATGAGGAAGTACGAAATATGAAATTTCGTTTACGAATACGTACGAATCGTTACGAATCGTTAATTTAGATAACGAATAACGACACTCTACGAATAATAACGAATTATCCGAAAACGTATTAACGTTACGTAACACCAGTCTATTGTCTATTGTTCACCAATCACTCAGAGGAAGTATGAAATATGAAATTTCGTTTACAAATACAATAGACAATAGACTTGTGTTATGTAACGTTAATACATAGTTACATAGTTACATAGTTAGCTAGGCCGAAAAAAGACACAAGTCCATCCAGTTCAACCATAAAAAAAAGAAATAATAAATAAAAATAAAATATATCGTACAATCCAATAAACCCCATTCTATACCCACAGTTGATCCAGAGGAAGGCAAAAAAAAACCCCAAAAGAGCATGCTCCAATCTGCTACAGCAGGGGAAAAAAATCACTTCCTGATCCCCCTAGAGGCAATCGGATTTTCCCTGGATCAACTTTACCTATAAATGTCAGTACCCAGTTTAGGAAAGTATCCAGGCCTTTCTTAAAGCAATCTACTGAGTTAGCCAGAACCACCTCTGGAGGGAGTCTATTCCATATTTTCACAGCTCTAAAGCCCCATACACACGGTCGGATTTTGGCATGGATTCTGTCCTATCAGACAATGTTGTCGAAAAATCCGACCGTGTGTAGGCACCATCGGACAGTGTACGTCGGATTGTCCGACGGACAAAGTCCTATCTCCTGCTGGATAGATTTTTCGACAACAAGGTCCGATCACACCAAATCCGATCGTGTGTATGGTAGTCCGACGGACAAAGTGCTACGCATGCTCAGAAGAAATTCTGTGACGGAAGCGCTCGGTCAGGTAAAACTACCTTTCCTAATCGACACAGCACATTCGTCACGCTGCAATGTTAAAATGTCTTTAATGCAGCGCATTCTCTTTTTCTTTACAATGCAAGAAGAATGACATGTTTTAGCTGCTCCTAGTCACCCGCACTTCTCCCAAGCTTAGTTCTTTATTACTTTTCAGGATTTCTACACTACATGTTTATTTTTACTCAGATCGTAAAAGAATCTTTGTTATATTTTTTGGATGATTTATCATTGTTTTTTTTTTTGTTGGAAGACATATTTTAAGGAGATGTTTTTTTATTTTTTTAGGGGGGTTACGTGTCTCAACTTAGCAAAACAACATTATTCACATTTCTATTTGTTGCTTAAATTTACTAGGAGTTTGTTTGTTGTTGGTGCCCCTTGTTAATTATACTTTATGATTAGTGAAATGTACCTGCCTACTCACAACTAAACTGTCATTGTAGAAAAGTAAAACACAATAGGCAAGGATTATTTCAAATCAAAAATACCTTTATTTAGGTCTCAGCAACAAACCAAAGAGGAACGCAGCGATGGAGAAACTTGGGGAATTTGCAAAGCCTTGGACCCCCACGGCAACCATCCTTTTTGAAGCTTCTAAAATTGGGGGCCTGAGGAGTACCTATCTAAATAATAAGGGAGTGCAATCTGGTCCTGAAGTCCAAAACATCCGGAACTGCAGCAGATGCCATCTAGGTCCCCAGGCTCTGGTCCTACGAGAGGCTCCATCTTCTCTCAGACCAGACTGAATCCAGGTCGTCACTCTCAGGTCTTCCTTGTACGCTTCCTTCCACGCTGTGGTGCTGGTGGGGTGGCAGAAGGAGGAGGAGGAGGCGGAGCAAGGTGACTATCGCAAACATGTGAGAGGGGAGTCATCCCCCCAGCCATCCCCTAATTTAGGACCTTGAGGATGACATCCTCACACATGCTGCGTTGCCCCGCCTCCATACCCATCATTTTATTGGCAACCAAGGAGGCAAAGGCCTCCTCGTAGGTGGGTGTGGCATATAGGGAGGCTGAAGCATCTCGGATCAGCTTGAGCGCTGACTCTCCCACCTCCCCCATCCTTCTCGCCCTTCTGTAGGGAAGGCGAAGGGGAGGGACTTGGGAGACAGTCAGGCTCCTACGCCTACCCCCCTGTTGGCTGCCACTAACCCCTGCCTCCTCCTGACTGCCACATTCCACAGCCACCTCCTGGCTGAGGTCTTCCTGTGTATGAAAAAGTGACATAGTTTCAGTTATTTGTTCATCAAACACACACAATTCTCATCTAGTGACTGTTGCAAAATGTTTACAAATAGAAAACCATACAATTCTCAGCCCAGCAGTTTAGATTCTTGCCCCAACTGTCTCCAACACTACTGTCAGTTGATATGTCAAACACGTTAGGAACTAAGCAATTGGGGATCCTGAATTAAGTGAACATCATTCCTTTTTAACAAAAATGGGTACAAAACTACTATACCTGGCTCAAGCTGGGCTCCTCCACATCTTCCAGACTGGAAGGCCCAGGTTGCTCCTCGGAAGCCTCATCAGGGGTGGCGTGCATGGAAGGACGCGTGCAAGGAAGAGTCGAGAGTGACTTCCTGACATTAGCCTGGTCTTTGAGAAAACGGAGCCTGTCATAGTACCAGAGCGTGGGGGCATAGACCTCATCTGCTCCAGCTCCAGATGCTTGGGACTTCCGGACCTTATTGCGCTCCCGGAAATAGGTACTCCTCAGGTTGGCAATTTTTATTCTTAAGCTCTCCACGGTTGCCATGGGGAACCTTGGCTTTACAAATGCCACAAGTTTCTGCATGGCTGCGTACCTCTTTGGTCTGTTGCTATAGTGTTGGTGTTTTGCCTGCCATAATAGGGGCATTTCCCTATATTTATCAATGAAGAGGGGGAGAAAACTCACATGGTTGAAGCCGTCCATAATCTCTGCAAGACACAACACCACACAAAACACTATAAATAATGTCAGGCAAAACTCTTCTAATCTTCTCCATAAAGAAGCCTCGAGGTCTAATCAGTCTAGGCTAGTTATGTACCAACGTCAAATTGTACCTTTGTTATAGCGATCGTCTCATGCGTGAGCTTTCTCTCCCCTCGTCTCACAGATCGTGGCTACGACACAGGCGTGTGACGTTTTATATACAGTGCGCATGCGTCAAACTCCGCCCGCCCCTGACGATCTTTCTCGTCTATTCCCCACCCCTTCTCTTTACGGCGCAGTGGGGAGAGCACATGGCGGGGACACAGCAGGTGCGCCCGAAATATTGCAGCAACGAGGAGGAGGACGAGGAAAGGCCGGAGGCAGAAACGTCCCAATCCCGGAGCCTGAAATTCAAGGCCTCCAATATGTAATTTGGAGAAATGTTGGAGATGGTGGACATATTAAAGAGGAGCGACTATGATGGGAAGTATGGGCCTTACCTCAACCCCAATGTCCGCAAGGCCAAGATCATGTCTAAAGTTGTGAGGAGGCTGTACAATCAGTTTGGGGTACAACGATCCAAGGAGCAACTGAGGAAGCGCTGGTCAGACCTGAAACTGAGGGAGCCCGATCAGTACAGAAAGATCAAGCGAGTTCTTCAAAAAAGTAAGTAGTTGTGTTTTGTGTTTGATTTTTGGCTTGCATACTGCTCCATGTGTTTGGATTTTTACAAAGTTGTACATTAGAAAATGGCCACTTTCATGTTCGTGTGTGTCCATTCGATCGTACTCAACCTCGATCGTTCGGCCACTTATAATACGAGGTTTGCTTTTTTTGGGGGGGAAATTAAGTTTGTTCTCACTAGAAATGTCATCAAGAATGTAAAGCAAATTTATTCGATGTAAAGGAGAGGTCACCCAGTAGCTGATTACCCATCTGGACTCTAGAGCACTAGTGCTGGGACACCCAAACCCACTTTTTCTTATGCTTTTCTACACATGTGCTACAGTGGATACTAGAGGGGGGTCTCCATCAGACAAACTTCTACCAAAAAGCTACTAAGTTAAGCACCTTTAAAAAGTGACTACATTCATGTTGTTGTCATTTGTAACTGGCCCAACAAAAATATTGTCCCTCACTTTCAAGCAATGTTTGACATTTCCTATTTCTGCCCTCAATAGATTGTGTTGCTAAATCTTCCTTTTGTACCTTCTCATAGGGGAGCGCAAACTCGTGACGTCTGAGGAAACCACCAAACCAACACCTCCCAAAGAAGGGGAAAGACCAGAAGCAGAGGAGGAGGAGGAGGAAGGAGAGATCATAGAAATTGGAGAACTTGTCACCACAACAGGTGAGTGTGGGAGAACACAGCTACTGGTAAGCTAATCAATGTATGCCTGCCTCATTTCCCAGACATTTTTTTTTTTGGTTGTTTTTAGGTGACGTGGATGTTGTGGAAGAAGAATCGCACTTTACCACAGAGAGTGCCCACGTGCTCATCGGGGAGATAATGGTCTGCAATAGAGATCTAGATGACATAAAGCAAAACATCAATGATGTTCAACAAAAATTGAAGAACATCATTGATGTTTTAGGAAAAATCTGAAAACGCACCAAGTAATTAACACACATTTGTGGCTGCTTCTGAACACATTTTCAACTTAAGAACTGTGTGAAATTTGGAACATGCACACATTGTGTCCACATGTGCTAGCTCCCATCATGGTGGATGAATGACAACGTTTTTTGGGGGTGCAACCACTTTACGAACTACTAAAGTGTTTGTGGTGAAGGGGTTGCACCCCCAAAAAACGTCCATTCATCCCCATGATGGAAAATGGCACTTTTGAAGATTCTAGGCATGTGTTTTACCATCGAATGACCATTTTCATAACCAAATTGTGTGCATGTTCTAAATTTCCAGTTTCCAGGGGTGACCCCCCATGTGATGAAGGCAAGATCAAACACACTTTGAACATATAGTCATGTCTGATCTTGTCTTCACTTTAGAAAGTTGATCTTTCCGAGTTCCTATGTTCTGTTTTGCTCCATGCCTGGTTTTACCAAATGCGGAATGTTTGTAAACAATGTTGTCAATAAACCAGATCTTGTCAATTTTGGCAAGAAGTTTGTAAACGCACTTGTGAATGTGTTGCAAGTAAACTTTTTTAATTTTCTAAATGTGTGGCTTCCTTATTTCAAAAACCAAAAAAGCATTATGTATGTCAAATGTAAAGGATTTGGGGGGCAATGGGTGTTATTTACTAAAGGCAAGTCCAGTTTGCACTGCAAGTTTCTTTTCCAGGGCACTTTTGCACTGCACTTGTAGAGCATAGTGGATTTGACTTATGTAAATGACACCCACAGTGATTTGTTGGAAAACACGTAGCACACCATTTTGGGTAATACACACATTTCTGTCATGGTGATGACAAGGAGTATTTTGGGTGTCAATTATGCACTAGAAACCTTCTCTAGACCAAAGATTAGGTATCAAACACACAACATGAGAAGATTCTTTTTGGGAAGAAGAGACTGTTACATCCTTTTGCCCAGAAAGTGCATTCTCACTGTCGAAGCTAAAGGTCAAAAATTTCAAGGTCAAATAAGCAATAATACGGAAATGACAAGAAATCCTAGGTTGGTTTAAAAAAGAGATTTATTAAAAAATGCCTCTCACACATCGTCAGGCTGAGCAATGGCCCCCCTACCCACAAAGTAGTCCATATATTGCTCGCGGACCGCGCGGGCATTTAGAGGGGGCAAGCCTGGACGTGCCGCTTGAAGGGCTGTGAGGTCAGCATTTGAAGGGCCCTCCACATCTGGGCCAACGGGCACCACGTAGTTGCTGTTGTGTCGTTTTAAAAAGTTGTGCAATATGCAACAGGCAAGAACTATGTGGTTCAGTTTGTATTCCGCCAAGTTAATAGCCGTCAAGAACAGGCGGAAGCGGCTGGCCAGGATGCCAAAGGTGTTCTCCACCACTCTTCGGGCTCTGGACAGCCTGTAGTTGAAGACCCTCTGGTCTGGGGTGAGGGTCCTCATCGGGAAGGGCCTCATCAGATGGGGAGTCAACGCAAACGCTTCATCTGCGACAAAGACGAAGGGGAGTCCTTCAGCATTCTCCTCTGGAGGTGGCAAGCACAGACTGCCACTTTGGAGACGCCAGTAGAACTCCGTGTGCGCAATGGCACCACCATCCGAGATCCGGCCGTTCATCCCCACGTCCACATACATAAACTCGTATGTCGCCGACACCACCGCCAACATCACTACACTATTAAACCCCTTATAATTATAATAGTAGGACCCCCGAGTTGGGCGGTGGGACGATGCGGACGTGTTTCCCATCAATTGCCCCTCCGCAGTTAGGAAAGTCCCAACGGCGGGCAAAGTGGGAGGCCACAGTCTGCCATTCCTGTGGCGTGGAAGGGAACTGTGGAGTGAAACAAGAAAAAATAATTAGTCACTTTGCACATAAACATTGCAAGCAGATTAGACAATCAACATCTTGGAACAAGAGCATACTTTAACATTTTAGGCTGGAAAGTATTTGCACAGAAAAGTAGAGGGTCCCCTTCGCAGATGACTCACCCCCCATCAATCCCCCCACTTCTGATGGGCCATTGGCAATAACTAGGGTTTTGGGGGGGGGGTTGGACAGGTAACCCTCTGCACTTCATTGATTGCCAAATGGCTCAATAATGTGTGCTAGTTTGGCCGGACCCTCTGTACTTAACACTATTGGCAGCCCACAGGAAAGATAAAATAACATTTCAACCCCCCCCAAAAAAAAAGAAAAGCACATTGTGACATTATGAAATTACCAAGCAAGCTAATAGGAGGGAAAGAACACAAAAAAAGAGGAACTGGAAAGTATGGAGCCAGCCCCTTGCACTACATGCTTTGCTGAATTCATCCCTAAAGATGCCCACAATAAAGAGGTAGGTATATAGTGTGTATTGACCTTGGGAAAGCCAGCAGATAGAGGATTGGTACCATCTGACAGAGCAGTTGGGGGAGGGGGTTCCTAATGAGTTCCCCCCCACCAAATAAAAAAAAAAGGGGCTCTACATGAAGTAAAACACACAGCAAACATTTGTGCATATTTTAGGGGGTGTTTGTGGGAAAACAATACTATGCAGCAGACAAAATACATTGCTTAAGGGACTAGGCCATAGGTGTCTATTGGGCCAGAAGAGCTTGCTGGGGAGGTAAGTGAAGGGAAAAATGCATGAAGGAGAAAAGGGACACAGCATATTAGAGCATATTGCAATCATGGTAATTAGGGAAGGAGGTCAAAAATAGAAGACATTAGCAAACAGAGCATACATAGAAGGGAATAGTAAAGTAGAAATGTTACCTTAATATAGTCCTCCTGCAGGACCTGGATGATGGCAGAACAGGTCTCTGGAATAATGATTCCCAGGGCCTGGGGAGAGATACCTGAAGAGAACTTAAAATCCTGAAGGCTTCTCCCTGTCGCCAAGTACCTCAACGTAGCAACAAGCCTCTGCTCCGGAGTGATGGCTTGTCTCATGCAGGTATCCTGCCGGCTGATAAAAGGGGTCAGCAAAGCCAAAAGACGGTGAAACACGGGGTCCGTCATCCGGAGAAAGTTCCTGAAATCATCAGGATTATTCTCCCGGATCTCACGAAGCAAAGGCATGTGCGAACTGATCACACTGAAGCAATCAATTCTTGGTCCACATACTCCTCGTCACTCTGTTCATGGACGGGTCTTGGCTCAAAGCTAAAAGCCCGACACCAATTCCGCGTACAGCATGAACTCGGCGACGAGTACGTACGGGAAACATCGCTCACAAAAGGTCGGCTGGTCAGAACGGACAAACAGAAAGCACCGATAAACAGCAAGGCCTGAAAGAACGAAATGAATACCAGAAACGAGCAGACAATAAGCAGTGCAAATCAAAGCGTCCTATATCAAGATTAAGGATGAGCCCGGTGTTCGATTCGAACCCATGTTCGAATCGAGCACCGGGTGTTCGCTCGCTCGGCGAGCCCAGAACTATTGGGGCCGCTCGCATCAAATTCGTGTGATGCGAGCGGCCCCACAATGCATTGCGGCCCGCGCAGTGCAATGCTGGCTGATGATTGGCCAAGCATGCACTGTGACCCCGCATGCTTGGCCAATCACAGCGCCGGCAGCTAGGAGAGCCATAATTGGCTACAGGCAGGATGCCTGTAGCCAATTATAGCTCAGGGGCTTTAGTACACGCCCCACGGTATAAGAGGCCGCGCCGGCGGCCTCGCATATTATGTTTCAGTCAGTGTCAGCGTGTCAGTGTGCTGCTGACTGCTGACAACAATATGTGCTCTATTTCTGGGGATATGTGTGTGCATGCTGTTAGAACAGCATTGCAGTATCACATCTGGGGGGTGTCTATAGGTGGCCTGTGAAGGGGGGCAGGTTTCCTGTGCTTAGAACTTTCCCTGCAAAAAAGTGTCATTTTTGCAGGAAAAAAGCTATTTAAAATCACTCGCGGCTAATGAATTGATGGCTCCTGTAACACAGAGAACTGTCATTCATTAATAAAAAACAAAAAAAAAAGCGTAGGGGTCCCCCCAAGTTCAATAACCAGGCCCTTCAGGTCTGGGATGGATATTAAGGGGAACCCCAGCCAAAAAAAAAAAAAAAAATGGCGTAGGGTCCCCCTCAAAATCCATACCAGACCCTTGAGGTCTGGTATGGATTTTAAGGGGAACCCTAGCCAAAAAAAATGGCGTGGGGTCCCCCTCAAAATCCATACCAGACCCTTATCCGAGCACGCAACCTGGCAGGCCGCAGGAAAAGAGGGGGGGACGAGAGCGGCCCCCCCTCTCGCCTGAACCGTACCAGGCCACATGCCCTCAACATTGGGAGGATGCTTTGGGGGTCTAAGACCCCTAAAGCACCTTGTCCCCATGTTGATGAGGACAAGGGCCTCTTCCCCACAACCGTGCCCGGTGGTTGTGGGGGTCTGCGGGCGGGGGGCTTATCGGAATCTGGAAGCCCCCTTTAACAAGGGGACCCCCAGATCCCGGCCCCCCCCCTGTGTGAAATGGTAAGGGGGTACAAAAGTACCCCTACCATTTCACCAAAAAAGTGGCAAAAATTGTAAAAATGACAGGAGACGGTCTTTGACAATTCCTTTATTAAAATCTTCTTTCTTCTTTCTTCATCCTTCGGTTTCTTCATCTTCTCCTTCCTTCATCTTCTTCCATCTTCTTCCATCTTCTTCTTCCTCCGATCCGCTTCTTCTTGCGCTGGTCTTCTCGTCCTTCTCGTCCGGCATCTTCTTCCGTCGGCGTCGGCGTCGGTGTCTCTGTCTCTTCTTGGGCCGCTCCGCGCAATGGGAGGCTCCCGCTGTGTGAGGCTCCGCTCCGTCTGACAGGTCTTTTATAATGGAGGGCACCTGGTGACCCCGCCCCCTCTGACGCACAGGGACGTCATGGGGAATTCCATGATGGCTTTCCCCATGACGTCAGAGGGGGGCGGAGTCACCAGGTGCCCTCAGTTTTTAAAGACCTGTCAGATGGAGCGGAGCCTCACACAGCGGGAGCCTCCCATTGCGCGGAGAGGCCCAAGAAGAGACAGAGACACCGACACCGACGCCGACGCCGACGGAAGAAGATGCCGGACGAGAAGGACGAGAAGACCAGCGCAAGAAGAAGCGGATCGGAGGAAGAAGAAAATGGAAGAAGAAGATGGAAGAAGATGAAGGAAGGAGAAGATGAAGAAACCGAAGGATGAAGAAAGAAGAAAGAAGATTTTAATAAAGGAATTGTCAAAGACTGTCTCCTGTCATTTTTACAATTTTTGCCACTTTTTTGGTGAAATGGTAGGGGTACTTTTGTACCCCCTTACCATTTCACACAGGGGGGGCGGGATCTGGGGGTCCCCTTGTTAAAGGGGGCTTCCAGATTCCGATAAGCCCCCCGCCCGCAGACCCCCACAACCACCGGGCACGGTTGTGGGGAAGAGGCCCTTGTCCTCATCAACATGGGGACAAGGTGCTTTAGGGGTCTTAGACCCCCAAAGCATCCTCCCAATGTTGAGGGCATGTGGCCTGGTACGGTTCAGGCGAGAGGGGGGGCCGCTCTCGTCCCCCCCTCTTTTCCTGCGGCCTGCCAGGTTGCGTGCTCGGATAAGGGTCTGGTATGGATTTTGAGGGGGACCCCACGCCATTTTTTTTGGCTAGGGTTCCCCTTAAAATCCATACCAGACCTCAAGGGTCTGGTATGGATTTTGAGGGGGACCCTACGCCATTTTTTTTTTGGCTGGGGTTTCCCTTAATATCCATCCCAGACCTGAAGGGCCTGGTTATTGAATTTGGGGGACCCCTACGCTTTTTTTTTTTCATTTTTTTTATTTTTTATCAATGACTTTTTTTTATGAATGAGTTTCAATGAATCACTGTTCTCTGTGTTACGGGAGCCGTGAATTAACATTAGCCGCGAGTGATTTTAAATAGCTTTTTTACTTTCAAAAATGACACTTTGCGCAGAGACAGTTCTAAACACGGGAAACATGCGCCCCTTTACAGGCATACTATAGACACCCCCCAGGTACGAAATTTAAAGGAATATTACACTTTTATTGTTTCAATTTAAGCATTATTAAAATCACTGCTCCTGAAAAAACGTCCGTTTTTAAAAAAAAAATTTGCATTGATACATGTCCCCTGGGGCAGGACCCAGGTCCCCAAACACTTTTTATGACATTAACATGCATATTAGCCTTTAAAATGAGCACTTTTAATTTCGAACGTTCGCATCCATTATAACTAATAGGGTTCTAAAGCTCGCACGGACTTTAGGTCCGTTCGCGGGTTCTGGTGCGAGCCGAACGGGGGGGTGTTCGGCTCATCCCTAATCAAGATATAGGCCGCAATGACCAACAAATGCGAACTGACTACATGCACTAATAAACAGATACGCACGACAAGCACAAACTGAAGAGCAGTAACGATCTGAGTGACAAAACTGAGAAGCGCGAATCTTAAGTTCCCAAACTTCGACTAACTCGCGATAAACACGGGATCAGCAGAAGGAGCCCAACGGGTGCCTGACGTGGTGCTGAACTTCCCTTTTCTAGTCTCGTGGAAGACGACTTACGTCACGACGTTCTTGCAGACCGGAAATTCCGACAACGTTGTCCGACCGTGTGTACGCAACACCAACATCGGACAAAGTACGACCGACAGGATCCGGCCGACCTGGTCCTCGAATAATCCGCGCGTGTGTATGGGGCTTTACTGTGAAGAAACCTTTCCATATTTGGAGATGAAATATCTTTTCCTCTAGACGTAAGGAGTGCCCCCTTGTCCTCTGTGTTGACCGTAAAGTGAATAACTCAACACCAAGTTCACTATATGGACCACTTACATATTTGTACATGTTGATCATATCCCCCCTTATTATCCTCTTCTCAAGAGTGAATAAATTCAGTTCCTCTAATCTTTCCTCATAGCTGAGCTCCTCCATGCCTCTTATCAGTTTGGTTGCCCTTCTCTGCACTTTCTCCAGTTCCCCGATATCCTTTTTGAGAACTGGTGCCCAAAACTGAACTGCATATTCCAGATGAGGTCTTACTAATGATTTGAACAGGGGCAAAATGATATCTCTCTCTGGAGTCCATGCCTCTCTTATACAAGAAAGGACTTTGCTTGCTTTGGAAACCGCAGCTTGGCATTGCATGCTATTATTGAGCTTATGATCTACCAAAACCCCCAGATCCTTCTCCACTACGTATTCCCCCAGTTGTACTCCCCCCTAGTATGTATGATGCATATTCTTAGCCCCCAAGTGCATAACTTTACATTTATCAACATTAAACCTCATCTGCCACATAGTCGCCCAATTAGACAGAGCATTGATGTCGGCTTGTAAATTGGAGACCTCCTGTAAGGACGTTATTCCACTGCATAGCTTGGTGTCATCTGCAAAGACAGAAATGTTACTTTTGATCCCAGACCCAATATCATTTATGAAGATATTAAAAAGTAAGAGTCCCAGCACTGAACCTTGGTGTACACCACTGATAACCTTAGACCATTCAGAGAAAGAATCATTAACCAGTAGTCTCTGAATTCTGTCATTTAGCCAGTTTTCTATCCATTTACAAACCGATATTTCCAAGCCTGTAGAGCTTACCTTACACATGAGCCGTGTGTGCGGAACTGTATCGAACGCTTTTGCAAAATCTAAGTATACCACGTCCACAGCCGCGCCTCTGTCCAAGGTTTTACTTACCTCTTCATAAAAAGAAATGAGGTTTGTCTGACAACTTCTGTCTTTCATGAACCCTCATGAATACGATTTCGGATAATTCGTTATTATTCGTAGAGTGTCGATATTCGTTATACTGAATCTCGAATTAATTCGAATCATTCGTTATATCCGCTATAATTTCTTTCATATTAGTTGAAATTAGTTATTTGGTAGTTTGGATTCGGATAATTTGGATCCGAAATTTGTAAACGAAATTTCGTATTTCGTACAGAATTCGTATTCGTATAAACTTGGCAATTCGGATTCGTACAAATGTACGAATTTCGAAAAATTCGTACGAATTTCCAATTCGTACGAAACTAATCGCACATGTCTAGTAAATAGATCCTCTGGACTCCTTAGCCTTTAACCATTACAAAAATGTAATATTTCAGGTCTCCAGTTCTTAGATACAGTGACTGCAGTAGGCTAATAGACATGTACAATTTGTTTCTTTACAAATCGAAATTCAGACAAAATGTTCTTGTTCGGAGATTCAGATGTTTCCAAATATCCGAATCACAATAGTAATGAATTTTAACAAGTACAAAATAAATTATAGCGAAAAAAAATTTGAATTTGAATTCCGAAATGGAAACATATTACAATAAATGCAGTAAGATATTAAAGGGTAATAAGATGACAGTCTTACTTAGTCTGCTTTCCTTTTAGAATAGAATAGAATAAAATAGAATAGCACATAACAGATTATAAAAGAATAGAATAAAATAGAAAAGAGTAGCATATAATAGAGTAGAAGAAATTAGAAGACATTAGAATAGAATAGAAAGAATGCAGCTGTCTTCCAAAATTTGAATTTCAAAATTTGAATTTTGAATAAAATAGAAAATCAAATAGAAAAAAATATATTTTTCCAAAATTCTAAATACAAATAGAATAGAATAAAATATAAAAAAAATGTAGCTGTCTTCCGAAATTCAATTTTTTGAATAGATTAAAATACAATAGAATAAAATAGAAAGAATATAGCGGCCTTCCGAAATTTCCAAATAAAATTAATTTTTTTTAATAGAATAGCATAAAATAGAATATAGTCGTCTTTCGAAATTCGAATAGAATTGAATAAAATAGAAAGAATATAGGCATCTTCTAAAATTTGAATTTAGAAAAAGAATAGAATAAAATAAAACAGAATAGAATAGAAACAAATAGAATAAAACAGAACAGAATAGAAATTAAAATAAAAAAATTGAATAGAAAATAAAGGAATAGAATTTAAAAGAATAGAATAGAATGCAAATAGAATAGAATGCAAATAGAATAGAATAGAAAGAATATAGCCATCATCCAAAATGAGAATTTCGAATAGAATAGAACCAGCTATTCTTCACAATGAATTCGGATCGATTCTACTTTTTCAATTTTAATTTGATTTGAATATTTAAAATCCATTTACAAAATTCAAAAACTAATAAATGAAGCGAAACAAAACAAATTTCTTTACGAATGCAACAAAACGAAATTAGTAACTTAACAAATCGATCCGAAACTAAATACATTTTTTCATTCTGCTTATGTCTATAGGCTTACAACATTTATTTTACCAAGTACAGAAAATACCTGTTATTCCTGCTGGAAATGTAGTGTTAAGGTTCAAACACAAACAGCCTTATCTTCTAAATCAACTTCTGTAAACTATTCCAGTGTCATGTAAGGTAAATGAAACGAGAAAGATGTGTTTGTAATCCAAATAAACAGAACAGCCTAGTGTAAGCTTCTTCAGGTGTCCATTTCACTGCCTGTGAGAAGTGGACACTGAATGTGCGCCATCGTCACCGGGGGGATGGCAGGGGACTGGTGGTCACAGGGCCCCCTCTTGGATCAGTGGTCCCCTGCATCAGAACCAGCAGAAGCAAAGGGCATGGACAAAGTATATACACTATATTGTCAAAAGTATTGGAACACCTACCTTTACACGCACATGAACTTTAATGACATCCCAGTTTTAGTCCGTAGGGTTCAATATTGAGTTGGCCCACCCTTTGCAGCTATAACAGCTTTAACTCTTCTGGAAGGCTGTCCACAAGGTTTAGGAATGTGTCTATGGGAATGTTTGACCATTCTTCCAGAAGCGCATTTGTGAGGTCAGGTTCTGATGTTGAACGAGAAGGCCTGGCTCGCAATCTCTGCTCAAATTCATCCCAAGGGTGTTCTATCGGGTTGAGGTCAGGCCAGTCAAGTTCCTCCACCCCGAACTTGCTCATCCATGTCTTTATGGACCTTGCTTTGTGCACTGGTACAAATCATTTGGTGGAGGGGGGATTATGGTGTGGGGTTGTTTTTCAGGGGTTGGGTTTGGCCCCTTAGTTCCAGTGAAGGGAACTCTTAAGGCGTCAGCATACCAAGACATTTTGGACAATTTCATGCTCCCAACTTTGTGGGAACAGTTTGGGGATGGCCCCTTCCTGTTCCAACATGAATGCGCACCAGTGCACAAAGCAAGGTCCATAAAGACATGGATGAGCGAGTTTGGGGTGGAGGAACTTGACTGGAGGAACTTGTCCTGACCTCAACACGATAGAACACCTTTGGGATGAATTAGAGTGGAGACTGCGTGCCAGGCCTTCTTGTCCAACATTAGTGCCTGAGAAATGCACTTCTGTTCAAATATTCCCATAGACACTCCTAAACCTTGTGGACAGCCTTCCTAGAATATTTGAAGCTGTTATAGCTGGAAAGGGTGGGCCAACTCAATATTGAACCATACGAAATAAGACTGGGATGCCATTAAAGTTCTTGTGAGTGTAAAGGCAGGCGTCACAATACTTTTGACAGAATAGTGTATGTGCTTCATTATAAAAAACTTTATTTTTTTAACTCCCCTGACAAAGCCAAAAGAAGGACTAGGAGCCATATCTTCTTTTATGTGTGTCTCACGTGTTTCCCCTCCCAGACACTGGAACTCTGAGTTGGAGGGCTGTCAATCCAGTAAGCAGTGTGCGAGACTGGGTGTGGCCAGGTGCTGATTGACAAGCTACAGGCTTGTGAATAAGCAGTAACAATGCTGAGAGTCATACCCCCTGCAATATCTTATCCCACTGTGGTGAAAGCTTACATGAAAGTGACCTCCGCATTATGCTATTCTATATGTCAGAGTCTGTTCGTTGTAGAGTGGCCCATTTCAACTACCTTTGGTGGCGGGTGGGTAGTTTGATCTACCAACACAATTCAAGCTTGCTCTTATTGTACTTGTGAAGGAGTCACTTCGAATTCTTCTAGACCAGGGGTCTTTAAACTACAGCCCTCCAGTTGTTCAGGAACTACAATTTCCATCATACCTAGTCATGTCTGTGAATGTCAGAGTTTTACAATGCCTCATGGGACGTGTAGTTCTGCAACAGCTGGAGGGCCGTAGTTTGAGGATCCCTGTTCTAGACACTGGTCTACATCCCGGTGCAGTTGCTCTACAGGGTAGCAAGACAGAGCATCTCCATTGCTGTGTAACCTTCCTGGGTTATAATCGATCTTATAATTAAAACTGGCTAACTAAGCCACCCACCACTGCTCTAGGGCTCCCAGTTTGGCCGATTCTAGATAAGCCAGAAGTCAATGTAGATTTTCACCTGTCCTTCTGTAAGGTATATTGTAAATGTTTCAGTTATGGCCCAGAACAAATCCAAAAGTTCTAGTTTGACAGAGCTGAAATTGTGGGGATTGTGTTCTGTATGCTGTAGACTATGGCTGGCATAAACAATAACACGCTCAACTTCATCTTGTTTTTGACCAAGCACAGTGTCTAGGCCTTGAAAATTGCCATAAGTGTAAACCCTAAAAAGGTTTGTATAGTCAGCATACACCAACCAGGGGGCTGTAGTCAGACAATCGCATTTAGTTTGCATATGTAGCGCTATACAAGTTATTCATTCATTCATCTTTGTCCTGGATGGAAGGAGATGACTTGCCCTTCTGCTGAGTAGACTGTCCACACAGTAGCTATGTAAGAGGGGACACAGTCTGATCAAATTTAGTAATAAATGTCAGTAGTAACGTACCAGCCCCAGGAAAAAACTAAATTCAGTCACAGCTTTGGGCACGACCCAATCTCGCACCACTTGTATCTTGGTCAGATCCAAAGATGCCCCTCCAGCCTCCACTACGTCGCTCAAGTACTGTATCTGGCTTTTCATCAGACAACATTTTTTTGGCTTCAGCTTTAGCTTTAGTCCATATTGTGTCAAAGAGTAAAAACTCAACCAAGGTGCTAAATGACCCTCAAAAGTCTTTAAAAAGATAATAATGTCATCCAAATAAATTGTATAGTCTCTTTGTTAAAATCTCCTAAGCAGTGTTCCATGATTCTCTAAAAGGTACTGGAGGCATTTGTCAGGCTAAAGGGCATCTAAATAAACTTCTACAGTCCTAGAGAAGTAATAAAAGCGGCCTTGTCTTGATTCTCCTCTCTCACAATCACTTGCCAGTAGCCACTAGACAAATCCAAGGTGGAAAAGTAACATACCAGTCCTAAGACCACAAGAGATTCTTCCACCTGTGGCAGGGGTAAACATCTCAATGAGTATATGCATTTAGCTTCTGATAATCCACATAGAAGCGTAGACTGCCATCTTTCTTCCAGACTAGAACTATGGGGACAAGCCAAAGCCTCTTACTTTTCCTGAACGACCCCACTCTGAAACATAATTTTGGATCAAGTCTGTCAGGGTCTGAATCTGAACCTGAATCTGAACCTAGGACCTCTGTGGTGTCTGGCTGTAGCTCTTCTCACTGTGCTCCTTGAGATACTGGACAGATTCTTGTCTGATCCCTTGAACAATCTAGCCTTGTATCCTGTTTCTGGTGAAACTCATCTCCACCATCAGGAGTTTGGTGAAGACTGGCTAGTGCTTAGTGCCCATGCCTTGGGTGAGTCCGAGTCATCCGTCAGGGTCACCTGTTTGTGTACTTATCCTGCTGGTCGGTGTGAACAACTCTACTGCTATAGCCACTGATCTCTGAGCCTGACCCCTGACTGTGATAGAATAATCTGGAGGCCACTATAGCACATGCCGTGACTCCTTTCAGGAAACACATTTTAAAGCTACAAGGGTTCAGTGTTACCTACCAAGAAAAAATTCCCAAACTGGAAAGTCTGGTGAAAAGGCAACAGCAGGAAATCCATGCACTACAGAAACAATTGCTGGATTTACATTCCCGAGATGATACTAATGCATATATGCTTCTTCGACTTAGGTTCAAGGGAGACCAATGTCATAACAGGGGTTTCCTTAACCAATGTTGCATATATTTCTGAGAAAAATAAGGTATTGTTTGCTATTAACCTCCTGACTGAGGAAGCCTTAGTTTGGGTCACCTTATGAAGAATAAGACAGTGCAACTCTGAATAATTCTGAGACTTCTGTGACCGCAATAAATCAAGTTTTTGTTGATCCCACCTGCTGCCCTACTGCCGAAGCAAAGTTGCATAGTTTGTGGCTAGGTGGATGCTCTGTTGCTGATTTCCGATGTTGGATCTCAGATATCACTTAGAACTAAGCAGCACAAAAGAGTCGGTGCTGCCAAGAGTTCTCTGAACAGGTAAAAGATGAGGCTTTCATCTATTTACAGTATGTATCAGAACTGATCAGAAACTTACAGAAAAGAGGAATGAGAGACTGGGAATGTTTGGAAATAATGGTGGCATGTGTTTCTCTGCTAGTCAAATAGTTCAGAAGGATTCAAAAGTGTCTCTGAATTCCAACACTCCCAAACCTATGCAGATTAGTGCTATTAACCTCCCTGGCGGTATGATTATGTCTGGAATTTTGTACCAAAAGCGGTACAATTATTTTGCATGGAAATTTGGCGTTTTATATTGTAGGCCTGCAATTCTTAAGAATAACACATTTAAATCTGTCCAAACCAGAGTCTAGTAGACATCCTTGGTATAATAAAGTTTGAAACACAAAATCATAAATTATAATATAATAAATAACTATAAAAATTATTCAATAATTAATCAAATCAAAAACACTGAAATTTGCTCAGTTGCAAAATTGTCGCTGACATTAAATTTAGTGTTTGATGATGAATTGTGATTCTAATTTATTATCGCTGTTTTCTAGCTGGTCTAAAACCACTTTTGACATAAAGGGACACTTTTTGGTTGCTATGGACAATCTCCAGTTTCCAGGCAAAAAATGTATTTATTATATAAAACTACATGCAGGGCAATGGACAGACCACTAGGGACAAAGGGGGTGTGTCATTTTTTTATACAGTACTGTAATCTGTAACTCGATCGCCACGGGGATACCCGCGATCGCCTCAAGGAGAGGAAGAACGGGGAGATGCTAATGTAAACAAGCATTTACCCGTTCTGCCTAGTGACAGTGTCACTGATCTCTGCTCTGTGTGATCGGAGCAGAGATCAGTGATGTGTCAGACACAGCCACGCCCCCCCACAGTTAGAAACACGCCCCTAGGACACACTTAACCCATACACTGGCACCTGGTGATTAACCCCTTCACTGCCAGTGTCATTTCCACAGGAATCAGTGCATTTGTATAGCACTGATTGCTGTATAAATGACAATGGTCCCAAACATGTGTCAAAAATGTCCGATGCGTCTGCCATAATGTCGCAGTCACAATAAAAATTGCTCAGCGCCGCCATTTAAAAAAAATAAATATTAAGAAAAATGCCATAAAACTATCACCTATTTTGTAAACGCTATAACTTTTGCGCAAACCAATCAATAATTGCTTATTGGGATTTTTTTACCAAAAAATATGTAGAAGAATACGTATCGGCCTAAACTGAGGAAAAAAAAATTTTTTTGATATATTCTTGGGGATATTTATTATAGCAAAAAGTAAAAAATAATGTGTTTTTTCAAAATTGTCGCTCTATTTTTGTTTAAATCGCAAAAAATAAAAACCGCAGGGGTGATCAAATACCACCAAAAGAAAGCTCTATTTGTAGGAAAAAAAGGACGTCAATTTTGTTCGGGAGCCACGTCACACAACCGCGCAATTGTCAGTTAAAGCGACGCAGGAAGAAAGGGGGTAAATTTTTCCGGGGCTGAAGCGATTAAGGAAATACAGCAATTTGTTGGATTTGCCAACTTTTACAGAGGATTCATAAGGTATTTCTCTGAGGTAATTGCACCAAATACACAGATTTTGTCGTGGAAGTTGATGCTTTGGATTCTGCCTTGGGGGATATTCTTTCTCAGCAAATATGCAGAAAAAATGCAGCTTAATCCTTGCCTGCCGCGAAAGAACTTTCTAGGAACCACGAGCTCCAAGACATTGTTGAGTTTCCTCTAAGGCCGGCTTCACACTGGGGCGGTGCGGGCGGCGACGGTGCGGCGGCGACAGTAAAGCAGCGCTATATTTAGCGCTGCTTTACCATCGTTTTACCCGCGGTAGGGGTGGTTTTAACCCCCGCTAGTGGCCGAAAAAGGGTTAAAAACCTCCGCAAAGCGCCGCTGCAGCGGAGTATCCCCGCGGTCTCCCATTAATTTCAATGGGTAGGAGCGGTATAGGATCGGTGAATACACCGCTCCTTCACCGCTCCAAAGATGCAGCTAGCAGGACTTTTTTTTTACCGTCCTTCTAGCGCACCGCTCCAGTGTGAAAGCCCTCAGGGCTTTCACACTGGAGACACAGCAACAGCTGTTTCGGGTCAGTTTGCAGGCGCTATTTTTAGCGCAATAGCGCCTGCAAACCGCCCCAGTGTGAAAGCAGCCTAAGAGCTGTATGAGAATTACCTTTATCCTCCCAAAAACATATACCTTGAGTACAAGAATGGCTTTTAGACTCAAGCACATCACCTCCACCGGCTCCACGTACCTGAATCAGTTGGGTAGAAGCCCTCAGTTGGTACATGACTCTTAAAGCGTTATTAAACCCAAAACCAAAATGCAATATATCGCAGCTTACCTATCATTACATGTGGTGGCTGCATCAGTTTTCTTTTCATTGGCTTTCCCCCCCCCCCCCTATTTTCACTTGGTGATCTGGCCAGTACCACACCTCATGTATTAGAGAGACTCGACTCTGGAGGAATGAGCACAGGAGGCACAGCAGACAGCAGCATTGTCAGTTTGAAGGGAAGGGAATGTTAAATAAATTAGCAGATTTAGAACCACTAATAAATTAAAGCCAAACTCCAGCTCACGATTTATAATCAGTTACAGCACACAATGTATTTCCTTTTGGGATAAAGGTTTTACGTGAATAGATAAAAGCTAATCATTTTAATCACCCCTGCCAGTGGGGTCCCTCGTAGTCTGCCTCCTTCAGTGCCTGGGCTGGTGACATCACTTCCCCTCAGCGCAGGAAGGGCTCAGCTCTGCCCCCTCCCTCCTGTCAATCATCGGGGACACGTGACAGGTCCCAGAAAACTTGAGCATGCGCAGTGGGTGCCCGCAGTTACAATGCTGGCACCACAGATCGGAGGGGGGAACGAGCGGGGTTTGGATCCCCCGCATCGCTGGACCCTGGGACAGGCAAGTGTCTGATTATTAAAAGTCAGCAGCTGCAGTATTTGTAGCTGCTGACTTTTATTTTTTTTTTTTTTTAATGGTTACTCCTCTTTAAGTCGTTTGTCTCATCCATGTAAACTGATACAATATGCTGGAGAGTTTGTGCTGTGAAAACAGCAGACTTGCTGGCTTGATTACTAAATGAAAATAAAAGAAAGAAAGCCTAAAAAAGGAAACTTATACAACCATCACATCACAGAATTGGTAAGCTACAATATAATAAATGTTTGTTTTGAGTTTAATACTGCTTTAACTTGCTGGGCATTTTAGGGTTTCTAAAAAAGAAAAACTTTTATCACGTTCCTTTTGGTGGCCTGGTTACGAGAAAGGTGTCTGACTTGTGCACGCAATAAGACACCTGGATCTTCTCATTTGGGGTTACTTTAACACTCTGTTCCATCAAGACCATGGTAGTCAATTCCTGTTGACTTCATGGTCGATCCACCTCCCTTGAAAGAGATTAAGCCCCCGTACACACGGTCGGAAATTCCGACCACAAAATCCGTCAGATTTTTTCCGACTGATTTTGTCTGACACTGGTGTTGCATACACACGGTCGGACAAAGTTGTCGAAAAATCCGATCATTCTGAACGCAATAGCTTTGGTCTCGTAATTTGATCTGAGCATGCGTGGCACTTTGTCCGTCGGAATTCTCTACACACGATCAGAAAAAATCCGAACGGACGTTGTTGTCGGAAAATTTAAGAGCAGGATCTCAAATTTTTTCCGTTGGAAATTCCGACGGAAAAAGTCCGATGGAGTCCACACACGGCCAGATTTTCCGACAACATGGTCCAATCGGACATTTTCCGTCGAAATTTCCGACCGTGTGTACGGGGCATTACACTATCTTGGTAGTCTTCGACCGTCTCACTAAGATGCTCATGTAATACTAGTTAAGGGAGTATACAATGCTGAGCAAACTGCGTAGTTGATGATTCAAGAATTTTTTTAACTATATGGAATTACTAATGATGTTGTGCCTGACAGATGAGTACAGTTTACTTAGCAATTCTGAAAAAGCTTTTGCCCAGCTTTAGGTGCAACAATTAATCTTTACTCGGTTTTTCATTCTCATTCAAATGGTCTTTGAGGTTTTGTCAGTTATCGTCAGGATGCCCGGTTAGACTGTAGTTCACATATAACAATTTGAAAAAAACTTCACTTACCAAAGCCCTTTTTTTTCTTAAAGTAATTGTAAAGTTATTTTTCTAAAACAAACATGTCATAGTAACCTGCTATCTTGCTCCTTGCATACCTGCAGTTGTCCTTATCTTCGCTACCATTTTTGCAGGACAACCTGCAGTTGTCCTAATCTTCACTACCATTTTATTTGTTCCTCGACTACACTTTCGCCTGATCCCAACCTGCAACCACTTGTTACTGACTTTGGCTTGTTTACTGACAAGGCTTTTGCGTGACAACCTGTAGTTGTCCTTATCTTCGCTACTATTTTATTTGTTCCTCAACTACACTTTCGCCTGATCCCAACTTGCAACCACTTGTTACCGACCTTTGGCTTGTATACTAACTAGGTTTTTGCTTGATCCCTACCTGCTATATCTGTCACTAAATCCTGACTTGCTCACCTCCTGGGTCCAATCAAACAGCTGCAACCTCTGTGACAACTACAGGATCTCTTAAGGAACAAGTCTATTCTAAAGATCCCACTCCATTGGCACTGAACCATCTACTGAATGGAGGCCAAGTTGCATCTGCTTACATGCCGGTGGCAGCAAAAGGGATAAAGGAGACAGGAACATCACACCAAATGATTACAGTACAATTTATTTCATCATAGAAAAATCAAGATAAAACCAAACAGTGAGTTTCATAGTACCCTTAACCTTTTCCCACTGTCTAAAGCTAAAGATAGATTCAACCTTATTGTAAAATTATTGATACAAAACTTTTTCTCTTTCTCATTCAGATGGATCACAAAAAGCTGATCGTTGTGGTATTCATAGTTAGGGATGAGCCGAACACCCCCGGGTTCGGTTCGCACCAGAACCTTCGAACCGACCGAAAGTTCGCGCGAATTTTCGAACCCTATACGTTATAATGGACGCGAACGTTCGAAATCAAAAGTGCTAATTACAACGGCCAATATGCATGTTAATGTCATAAAACAGGTTTGGGGACCCGGGTCCTGCCCCAGGGGACATATATCAATGCAAAAAGAACTTTTAAAAACTAACGTTTTTTCGGGAGCAGTCATTTTAATGATGCATAAAGTGAAAAAAAAAAAAGTGAAATTTTCCTTTAAATATGGTACCTGGGGGGTGTCTAAAGTATGCCTGTGAAGTGGCATGTGTTTCCCGTGTTTAGAACTGTCCTTGCACAAAATGACATTTGTAAAGGAAAAAAAGAAGCCATTTAAAACCACTTGCGGCTTTAATGTCATGTCTTGTCCTGGCCGCCATATGGCTGAAAATCCTTGAGAAAAATGGCATGGCTACCCCATCACCCCCCCCCCCCCACCCCAGCCCCTTTGGGTCTTGTATGGATATTAAGGGGGACCCCGCACCCAAAATAAAACCCTATACCTACAACCCTATATACTCTGAACAGCAGTATATAGGTAGTGCAAACAAGACATGGACTGTAGGTTTGTTCTTAAGTAGAATCTGAACAGGTACATTATGAAGTGTAGCTCCATCCCAAAAAAATCTATTTTTAAGCATTTTGGAGAACATAGTTAGGGGTTATCACCCCTGTAACATTTGCTGTCTTTGCACATCTGTTCAGAACATGTCACCTCACTTTCCGTCCCAATGACAAATGTTTTTGGAAAAGTGGGGTTTGAATTGAAACAAGGATTGGTGATAAAGCATCAGTAGAGAGGAGATACCTTTTTCCCAAATTAAATCTAACAGGATAGAATTTCCCTTCCTAGGGGTAGATTTCCTCTCACTTCCTGTTTTCTCTTTCCGTTTGCAAGTAGGAGTCTTTGTAAGTTGAATGTTTGAAAGTAGGGGCCTGCCGTATATACTCTGCAGAAATTTGCCCTATTAGATGTTGGTGTAGCCACAAGACTGGTGGGCACAGGAATGGGCCCTGCTGTGAGTTAATAGATCAAGATTTGTACTTGCATGCACCTGTTGAACCGGGCAGAAAAATTGGGCCTTTGGTGGTGGTGGTGGTGGTGGACGGTGTTGCCACAAGACTGTAAGCCCTCACAGTTACTCTTGGTGGGTGCAGGAATGGGCCCTGCTGTGAGTTATTAGATCAAGATTTGTAATTGCATGCACCTGTTGAACAGGGCAGAAAAATTGGGCCTTTGGTGGTGGTGGTGGTGGTGGTGGACGGTGTTGCCACAAGACTGTAAGCCCTCATAGTTACTCTTGGTGGGCGCAGGAATGGGCCCTGCTGTGAACTATTAGATCAAGATTTGTAATTACACGCCCCTGTTAAACAGGGGCTGAAAAATTGTGCCTTAGGCATTGGTGCTGGTGCCACAACACTGCAACCCCTCACAGATACTGTACTCTTAGCACAGCAATGAGACCTGTTGCAAAGCATTGCCTAAAAATTGTAATTACACGTCCCAATAGGGGCTGAAAAATTGTGCCTTAGGCACTGGTGCCACAACACTGCAACCCCTCACAGATACTGTACTTGGAGCACAGCAGTCACACCTGTTGCGAAGCATCTTTTTAAAAAATTGTAATTACACGCCCCTGTTAAACAGGGGCTAAAAAATTGTGCCTTAGGCATTGGTGCTGGTGCCACAACACTGCAACCCCTCACAGACACTGTACTCTTAGCACAGCAATGAGACCTGTTGCAAAGCATTGCCTAAAAATTGTAATTACACGCCCCAACAGGGGCTGAAAAATTGTGCCTTAGGCACTGGTGCTGGTGCCACAACACTGCAACCCCTCACAGATACTGTACTTGGAGCACAGCAGTCACACGTGTTGCGAAGCATTTTTTTTAAAAAATTGTAATTACATGCCCCTGTTAAACAGGGGCTGAAAAATTGTGCCTTAGGCATTGGTGCTGGTGCCACAACACTGCAACCCCTCACAGATACTGTACTTGGAGCACAGCAGTCACACGTGTTGCGAAGCATTTTTTAAAAAAATTGTAAGTACACGCCCCTGTTATACAGGGGCTGAAAAATTGTGCCTTAGGCACTGGTGTGGTGGCATGGATCATTGAGGAGGAGGAAGAGGATAGTCAGTGAACATAAGAGGACAGTCACTCAGCATCAGCATAGGCAGTCTTGAAGGGATGTGACATTATAAATTATTCCGTTATATCCGCTTCAGGTGCCTGGTAGCTGGTGGTGATCCAAGACTGATTCATTTTGATGAAGGTCAGTCGATCAACCGAGTCGGTGGACAGGCGCACCCTATGATCGGTGACAATCAGCAGCACTGAATGTGCATTCGGAAAGAACGCAAGGAGGCAGGACAGGCCAGTAGCTCAATTGCATACTGTGCAAGCTCTGGCCAGTGATCCATCCTCAGGACCCAGTAAGCCAGAGGATTTTCGGTGGGAAAGGTGTCCAAGTCTGACCTTGCCCCAAGGTATTCCTGCACCATGTATATCAGACGCTGGCGATGGTTGCTGGAACCGATCATACCTTGGGGCTGTGGACTAAAAAATTGTCTGAACGCATCGGTCAGACCTCCACCTTCCCCACCGCTCCTTCTGCTACTGACCGAAGCCTCAGCAACTCGTCGTCCAGGACCAGGAGTTTGTAACCTCCCAGTTTCTGGGAACGCGTTGCACAGACCTTTCTGCAAGGCCTCCCTGAGATGTCTCATCCTCTGCTCCCTCTGCGACGGCAAGATAAGGTCCGCAACCTTACCCTTGTACCGTGGATCAAGGAGAGTGGCCAGCCAGTAATGGTCCCTCTCCTTGATCCGAAGAACACGAGGATCCTTCCGCAGGCTTTTCAGGATCAGGGAGGCCATGCAGCGTAGGTTTGCTGAGGCATTCGGTCCGGAGTCTTCTGGGTCACTGAGGATGACATGATCGCCAGCCACCTCCTCCCAGCCACGTACAAGTCCACTGGTTTGTTGGGACTGTACATCATCCCTAAAAGACTGTTGCTGCTGATGCTGAGTGCCAGGCTCCACCTCCATGCTCACACAATCCTCCTCCTCCTCCTCATCCTCATCCTCTTCCTGTGTGATGGGTGGGACAGAAGGAACACTGTCCGGATAAAGGGGGCCTTGAGAGGCAAGGAAGTCCTCCTCTTCCTGCCTCTGTTCTGCCTCAAGTGCCCTGTCCATTATCCCACGCAGCGTATGCTCCAACAGGTGGACAAGAGGTACAGTGTCACTGATGCATGCACTGTCACTGCTCACCATCCTCGTGGCCTCCTCAAATGGTGAGAGGACAGTGCATGCATCCCTGTTCATGCTCCACTGACGTGGGGAAAAAAAACAAGCTCCCCTGACCCTGTCCTGGTGCCGTAGTCGCAAAGGTACTCATTGATGGCCCTCTGCTGCGTGTGCAGTCGCTGCAGCATGGCCAACGTTGAGTTCCACCTGGTGGGCATGTCACATATTAGGCGGTTCTTTGGCAGGTTCAGCTCCTTTTGCAGCTCAGTCAGCCGAGCACTGGCATTATAAGATCGGCGGAAATGCACACAGACTTTCCTGGCCTGCCTCAGGACATCCTGTAAGCCTGGGAACCTGCCCAAGAACCGCTGCACCACCAGGTTGATCACGTGAGCCATACAGGGCACATGGGTGAGCTGCCCCTGTCGCAGGGCGGAGAGGAGGTTGGTGCCATTGTCAGAAACGACATTCCTGGCTTAAGCTGACGTGGCGTCAACCACCTCTCGGCCTGCCCCTGCAGAGCTGCCAGAACCTCTGGCCCAGTGTGGCTCCTTCCCCCAAACACACCAGCGCAAGCACGGCATGGCATCTTTTTGCCTGCGTACTTGCGTAGCCCCTTGTACGCCTACGGAGCACCGCGGGTTCCGAGGACAGAGCATTGGAGGAAGAAGAAGAGGAGGGGGTGGAGGAGAGGTGTGTCACAACCAGTCTTTTCTCCCCATTCTTCTCTCGGTGGTCATTTGCACTAAAGGCAGATGAATCGATCAACCTTCCCAGATTTCTGTATGAAACTCTGAGTCTGTCTCATGGGACATGTGACAGTGTGAATTATCTGAGGGTTGGGCACTAGTGATGTACCCTTCCCTGGGTGCATCTGTGAGCCCCTGGTTACATCAGCAGTGCCCCACTTAAGCAAGAAGTGAGAAAAGAGTAATTATGTAATGAATGTAAGATGATTTCATATCAACATGCAGAACTGCTTCCTGATGTGATTTTAAGTGAAAGAGAGAATTGTCCACTTGGAAACAACCCCCCCCCCCCCCCCGGGTTCGGTTCGCACCAGAACAAGCGAACAGACAAAAAATTTGTGCGAATATGCGAACACCGTTAAAGTCTATGGGACACGAATGTGAAAAATAAAAAGTGTTAATTTTAAAGTCTTATATGCAAGTTATTGCCATAAAAAGTGTTTAGGGTCCCAGGTACTGCCCCAGGGGACATGTATCAATGCAAAAAAAAAGTTTTTAAAACGGCTGTTTTTCAGGATTATAAAGAAATGGGGGAACTAATGCACAAAAGCAAACTGTATAATGGAGCCCAGTAGCACTTCAGCGCATATATCCAGACAAATCAGACACATGCTGGCGTTGCCATACGGATAAGGGCTCACTGCTCCATGTCTGGTGGGAATGCCCCCAAATCTACAGTTTCTGGGAAAAGGTCACACAAATGTATACTACAATTACAGGGGAGGTAATATTTAATACGCCTCAAACCACCCTTCTCTCTATTTTACCAGGTTCATATAAAAATATTTTAAAAAGTCTTCTCGGTCACTGGCTGACAGCAGCAAGATTGGTTATACCGCGGCACTGGCGTTCATCCAAGTCCCCATCAATAATGGAATGGGCTATAGAAATGGACAATATAGAAAGATTAGAGAAGCTCTTAGCATATGAACTAGACACACAAGAGGAATGTATGCGGATATGGGCCCCATGGAGGATATACAGAGAAACAAAAAGAAATTAGAAAATAGTGAGGGAAGGAAATAGAATTCTATAGTATGGACCACTGTAACAGTGGTTAGAGGCTTGACACAAAGGAGAGAGAAAAAGAAAAAAGGGAAAGGAAAAGAAGGGGAAAAGATTTAAAGGAGGAGAGGGGAAGAAGGAGAGGGGGACTGATTATGATTAGGTTTAATTTCTTTATTTATTTATTATTATTTTTTTCCCTTTTGTTTGTTATTTATATTGTCTTGTTTTGTGTTTCTGTGTTAGCTATGTGTAAAGACATTTACAGGAATTATGCTAGAATAATTAATTGACTCTACATTTGAGCAACTATGTAAAATGTTTAAAACTGTCCTAGTTTGTACAATTAATTTACAATAAAATAAGATTGAACTAAATCTGTATAGAATAGGGTATAAAAGGATGGGAGAAGCTGCCAACATATAAAAGTGTTCCCACACAGATAAAATATATGAATAAGTGAAGTATGTGGCGCTAACTAAAGTGCAGAAATTAATCAATATGTATATAAATACTAAATAGAACCGCTCACACACCTGACAAGTAAGTGTGTAGAACAGAATAGGCAAGTGCCTGGGGGGTCCCCTTAGTCTACCTGTAAAGAGGCACATCTGTATGATGTGTTTTACAGTTCAATCAGCAAAATTACATTTCTAAAGGAAAACAGTTATATAAAATTGCTCGTAGCTGTCCCGGCAAAATAGATAAAAATCTATAAAAATATCGTCGTGGGTTCACCCCCCCCCCCCCCCCCAGTCCATACCAGGCCCTTTGAGTCTGGTATGGATATTAAGGGAAACTCCATGCCAAATAAAAAAAAAAATAAAATGCGTGGTGCCCCCCTAAAATCCATACCAGGCCCTTCAGGTAACTCCACGCCAAAATGTAAAAAAAAAATGGTGTGGGGTCTCCCCAAAAATCCATACCAGACCCTTATCCGAGCAAGCAGCCTGGCAGGCCAGGAAAGGCCAAGTGTATGCCTTGTAAAAACAAGGCATATACTACACGAGCAGCGAGCTTGTACCTCCTACGTCACTTCCCGTTGTTCTGCTACCCAATCCTGACACGTATCGTTATGTCACATGACTTCCCCTGATGACGTCACATGACGATACACATCGAGATAGGGCAGCAGAAAAAATGGAAATGACATAGGAGGTACGAGCTCGCTGCTCGTATAGTATATGCCTTGCTTTTTACTGTTTGAAATGTGAGTACCCATATGGATTTTCTAATAAAACATCATTTAAAACTATAATACACTATTGGAGCCCCTTTGCTTGTATATTACCTCACGGAGGAGACCAGGTGGACATCTCAGAATTGCAGGGGGAGAAGGAGGTGTCGCTATACATCCAGCCCCTAGGACAGCGTTTTATTACAGAGAGATTCCTGAAGCTAAGATGCACAAGGATCCCCCATGAAAGATATCTATTTAATGCTGCAACCTTACAGCAGTAAGGTGAGAGGCTTGTGAGGACGGAGGTGTCATATAGATTAAGAGACACCAATCATCTTTTGAAATGTGCAATAATTAGAGCACCTTCACCCTACAGGATCTCTTAAGGAAATATTAGTATAGAGGCACAACACCACCTACTGAATGGAGGCCAAGTTGCACCTGCTTACATGCCAGTGGCAGCAAAAGGGTTAAAGGATAAGTTCACTTCAATTATAAATGCACATCTTCTTGCCGGTAAAAAAATGTGCATTTATTATTATTTATTTTTTTTGGAGCCTGTAGAGCATTTCGCCAGCGATCAACAGATTGCTGGTGCCATGCAGGTCTCCTGAAGACCTGTCAGTCTATCTGTGTGCCCGTAAGAAGATACAAGCAATACAGACAGATACGGCCAAGCAGATACACTGACAGGAAGAATCAATGAATTACCACAGCACTCTACAGTGTCGTGGTAGTTCATTAAGAACTACGAGCCGACATTCGCAAAGATTGTCGGGACATATAGTTCATTCAGACACATAGACCTATGTATGAATGGCACTGCCTTGTGGGCGGAGCTCCACACAGCTGCGCTCATTTAAAAAACTGAGTAGAGGAGAGCCGATCAGCGGCATTTCCTGACAGGGGACAGCTAGGTATGTAATCAGGGCACTGATCATCAGTGCCCTGATTACAATTAAGTGCCCACCAGTGCCAGCAATGATTGCCCACCACTTCCAGCAATCAGTGGCCATTAGTGATGCCAGTCAGTGCTGGCTATCAGTGCTGCCCATCAATGCCCATCACTACTGCCCATCAATGCTCATCACTGCTGCCCATCAATGCCTATCCATGCCCACCAGTGCCGCCTATCTGTGCCCACTAGTGCCGCATATCTGTGCCCACCAGTGCCGCCTATCTGTGCCCAGTGCCCACCAGTGCCACCCATCAGTACTGCCTATCAGTGCTCATCAGTCCCACATATCAGTGCCACCTATCAGTGTCCATAAATGTGGCATATTCGTGCCTCCTCATCAGTGCCACCTAATCAGTGCCCATTAATGCCACCTCCTTAGTGCCCATCAGTGCAGCCTATCAGTGCCTATCAGTGAAGGAGAAAAATTACTTATTTACAAAATTTACTGACAAAAACTAAGAAAACTTTTTTTTTTCAAAATTTTTGGTCTTTTTTTTTTTTTCATTTTTGTAAAAAAAAAAAAAAAAACAGGAGTGATTAAATACCGCCAAAAGAAAGCTCTATTTGTGTGAATAAAATAATAACAATTTCACATGGTTACAGTGTAGCATGACCGCACAATTGTCATTCAAAGTGTGACAGTGCTGAAAGCTGAAAAATGGCTTGGGGCAGGAAGGGGGTATAAGTGCCCTGCAGGGATGCCATCATCTAAGGGGCCACCTGGGCCAGAAGAAGGCAGGATGGGTGAAGGGGATCTGTGCTGTGCAGTACAGAAACAATCTCACGGTTTCTGCTGTTCTCGTGTCATTGCCTTTACCGAGCTCTTTACTGCCACCTCTGGCTACTATGTGCATGTGCACCTCTCGTGTGACAGTGATCTGCCTGTACTATGCTTCTCAGCAACATGTCAGCTTTGTGAAAACGAGCTGGGACCAGGTAGGAAGCTACAAGTAGGGGCTGTAAAGGTAAGGGAGGGGGGCTGTTTGTGTACAGATTTGTGTAAGTGGGGCTGCCATATATACAGATGTGTGTGTGTGTGGAGAAGGGGTGGCTGACATATATACAGGTGTGTGTGTGTGTGGGGGGGGGTGGCTGACATATATACAGGTGTGTGTGTGTAGGGGGGGGGGCGCTGACATATATACAGGTGTGTGGGGGGGCGTTGACATATATGCATGTGTGGGGGGCGCTGACATACATACAGGTGTGTAGGTGTGTGGGGGGCATTGACATATATACAGGTGTGGGGGGCGCTGACATATATAAAGGTGTGTGTGTGTATGGGGAGGCACTAACATATATACAGGTGTGGGGGGGGGGCTGAGATATAAACAGGTGTGTGTTGGGGGGCTGACATATATACAGCTGTGTGTGGGGGGGACTGCCATATATACAGGTGTGTGTAGGGAGGCTGACATATACAGTAAACCCCCCCTCCATCGCTGGGGTTATGTTCCGGACCCACCCGCGAAAAGTGAAAAACCGTGAAATAGAAAGACCCTATTTAAATACACCCTAGGCATGTTTTGTTAATTTTTTAATAGCATTTAAAGGTCTTTAAACACACTTTTACACAATAGAAATGCATAAAAGATAGAGAGAGAGATCAAGAGGATTTTTAAAACATAAAAATATTGTCTTAACAGTACAGTATACTGTACAGTACAGTAAAAAATAGAGTACATAACTGCAAAATGGCGAAATATTAGTGCAATATCAGAATAACAGGTCCTAATTAAAATACCGCGATATACCGGGACCGCAAAAACTGAACCGCGATAGAGCGGGGTTTACTGTATACAGGTATGTGTGTGTTTTTTTTTGGGGGGGGGGGGGGGCTGCCATATAGGCCTAAAGCTGTGTAAGGGGCCCAAAAATTTCTGATGGCTGCCCTGTATTGAGGTGGTTAAAGGAGACAGAAACATCACACCAAATGATTACATTACAATTTATTTCATTATACAACTTCAAGCTAAAACCAAACAGTGAGTTTCAAGGGTTTACACAGTACCTTAAAACTTTTCCCACTCTAAAGCTAGAGAAAGATTCAACCTTATTGTAAAGATGTATTGTATTGACACTTCTCCTTCTCTTTCTGTCAGATGGCTCCCACAAAGATGATCGTTGCGGCATTTGTAATACTTCCGTGTTTGAGCATGTTCTCATACATCATTTACACCAATACTTTCAAAAGGAATCCCTCCATAAAGTTGCCTGAATCCTACTGCAAACAAAACTCTCCATTCTTGGTTCTGCTGGTGACCACGACACACGATCAGAAGACAGTGCGTATGGCCATCAGAAAAACATGGGGGCAGGAGCAACTCATCCATGGAAAACGAGTGGTGACCTTCTTTCTTCTTGGCACCAATCCAACTCCTACTACTGAGAAAGACTCATTTTTATCAGAAGAACTTAACACCTACAAAGACATCATCCAAAAAGACTTTATGGACACATATTACAACTTGACTTATAAAACAATAATGGGCATGGAATGGATTACTCACTATTGCCCTCAGACACACTATGTCATGAAGACAGACACGGACATGTTTATCAATACATTTTACCTTGTCGAACTACTCATGCGTAAAAACCAGACTTCAAATCTTTTCACAGGTTATCTAAATCCAACCGATGCCCCTAACCGTGATAAAAACAGCAAGTGGTACATAAGTGAAAGCGAGTTCAACCGTGATAAATATCCCCCATTTTGTTCAGGTACAGGCTATGTGTTCTCTGTAGATGTTGCTCAAAAAATCTACAAAATATCTCCCTCCATACCATTCTTTAAACTGGAGGATGTGTACATAGGGATGTGCCTGGAGAAACTAAATATCACGTTGCAGGAACTTCACGAAAAACCTGTGTTTTTTCCATCAAAGCCTCCATTCTCTGTGTGTACCTATCGGAACCTTGTGACGTCGCATTGGGTCCAGCCGCAGGAAATGACACTTTATTGGGATGCCTTGGAGATGGCACAAGACGAAGAATGTTAAGATGCACTTTTTCCATATATAAACACGGTGAACTTTCCAGAGATTCTATGTGGGGAACATTTGAAACATTTATAGGATTATTTTGGGACATTAATGCTGACTGTGACCTCATTTAGAAGATTTCCCTTCACTTCCGGTTCTTGTGACAATATTGTGAGCAGGAGAGAAAGTAAAGGGATATCACTCTAATGCTCCGTACACACGGTCGGATATTCCGATGGAAAAAGTCTGATCGGATTATGTTGTTGGAAAATCCGATTGTGTGTGGGCTCTAGTAGACTTTTTCCGTCGGAATTTCAGATGGAAAAAAATTAAAATTTTCCGACAACAAAATCCGAACTGACTTTGACGCACTTTTCTTTTCATATATAAATATGGGGAACTTTTAAGAGATTTTATTTGCACTGTGCTACTCTCACCAAAATTTTCGTTTTAGTTTTGGACAAAGGGGTTGATTTACTAAAACTGGAGAGTGCAAAATCTGGTGCAGCTGTGCATGGTAGCCAATACGTTTCTAACTTCAGCTTGTTCAATTAACCCCCCTAGCGGTATTCCTGCATCTGGCTCGGGGTGGAACTTCAGTACCATTAGCGGTAATCCCCGAGCCAGACTCGGGATCGCATTGCAGGATACAGGGAGACTTACTTACCTTGTCCCCTGGATCCTGCGATGTCTCCCCGCTGTGTGTGCGAGCTCCTCTGCTCGATTCACACAGTGCCCGAGTGCCGATGAGCTCCGTTCCCTGCAACGTTACGAGGCACGGGAGCGGAGATCGGCGCCAAATTCAAAAAAGTAAAAACACACAAAACACATACAGTACTGTAATCGTACAGATTACATTACTGTATAAAACAATTACACATCCCCTTTGTCCCTAGTAGTCTGCCCAGTGCCCTGCATGTCGTTTTATATTATAAATACAGGTTTTTCTGCCTGGAATTTGGAGATTGTCCATAGCAACCAGCTAGAAAACAGCGATAATAAATTAGAATCACTTGCAGAATTAAGCGATAGCAATTTGTGGGGAAATTCATCATCAAACACTAAATCTAATGAAAGCAACAATTCTGCAACTGAGCAAATTTCAGTGTTTTTGATTTGATTACATTATTGAATCATTTTTATAGTTATTTATTATATTATAATTTATGATTTTGTGTTTATCATACCCGGGATGTCTACTAGACTCTGGTTTGGTCAGATTTAAGTGTGTTATTCCTAAGTAGACATGTGCAATTCGTTTAGTTACGATTCGTTTTCCGTTCAAATTCGTTATATTCGTTCATTCGTTATCGTACGAATGAACGAATGATTTAGTAAAAATTTGAATGAATAACGAATTATCGAATCAAACAAATATGAAAAACAACGAAAATACGAAATAATTAAATTAGAAACAACGAAACTACGAAAGAATGAAAATCCGAAAAACTAAAACAGAAACAACGAAAATCAAAATGAACGAAAAAATTCGTACATTCGTAACTTTTTTTTTGTTTGTCAATTCGTAATTTTCCGTGTCTCTTAATGGCGCTGCTTAATGTGTTTCGAATGGTTTGAACGAAAAAAATTTGTACATTCGTAACTTTTATTTTTTCTTTGTTGATTCGTAATTTTCCGTGTCTCTTACAATGGCGCTGCTTAACGTGCTTCGAATGGATTGAACGAAAAAAATTGTACATTCGTAACTTTTTTTTTTTGATTCGTAATTTTCCGTGTCTCTTACAATGTACTAATAGCATATACACATTACATAAAATTATGAATTATGCTCCGATTACGAATCTACGAAAACAATGTTACGAAAGTACGAATAAATCAATCTTACGAAAGTAAGAATGTAACTAAATCTACGAAAATACGAATGCGTCCGAATACAAAATACAATGAAAATATGAATTTCGAATAAACTAAAATTAGACTAACGGAAAAACGAATCAACGAAAAAATAACTCTACGAAAATGCTAACGAGTCCGAATACGAACACCGAAGACTTACGAAAATACGAACGAGTCCGAATACAAACACCGACGACTTAAGAATTTACGAATTGTTACGAATCAACAGAAACGAACAGAAACGAAACAAATCTAAACCAATTGTCTATTCCTAAGAATCGCAGGCCTACAATATAAAATGCCAAATTTCCATGCAAAATAATTGTACCGCTTTCAGCACCTAAAATCAGAAATAATCATACCGCCAGGGAGGTTAAGCTTTGTCAAAAGAAACCAGAATGCTAATTGATTTCTATGCAGAGCTGCGCCAGATTTTGCACTCTTCAGTTTTAGCAAATCAACCCTAAAGTGAGGAACATTTGGAATGTTTATGGGAATAATTTGAGACATTAATACTGACTGTGACCTCATTTAGAAGATTTCCCTTCACTTCCTGTTCTTGTGACAATATTGTCAGCAGGAGAGGAAGTGAAGGGAAATCCCTCTTACCATCACAACAAAGGCAGCTTTAGAACCGTTTAGTAATGACACTCTACAAACAGATATTTTGTGATAATTGCTTTTTTTTTTATTCTTTGCATATTTTATTTTTACTTTCATCGCCATTATTCTCACGGTGGCCATTTGCACCAAAGGCAGATGACTCCATCACCTTTCCTGGAGGTCTGGCTAGATCTCTGCGTCTCCCTTCTGGAACATGTGACAGTGCACATCACCTGAGGGTTGAGGCACTAGTGATGTAGCCTTCCCAGGATGCATCTGTGAGGCCCTGGGTACATCACCAGTGCCTCACTCAAGCAAGAAAAGTGAGAAAAGAGTAAATTGTGTAATATATATAAGATGATTTCAAAACAGCCTGCAGATCTGTATCCTGATGGGATTTTTAGTGTAAAGGGCAAAGGTCCACTTGAACACAACAGCATCAGCATTGTGTTTTAGTTGAGTGGGGAAGAATTAGAACCTCTTCTCCCATGATACTGTTATGACAAGGGAAGAAATCTCCCCAATGGGGCTAAAAGCAGCAATAAAACTGACAGAGGTTCTAACTCTTCTCTATTCAAAAAAGAATAAACGACATGCCTCTTCTTTTTAATAAAATGTATATTAAATCTGGGGTTTATTAAATTTTTGTTTTTAAATATTTGAACTATTGTTTTTTTTATTTTTTTATATGTATAAAGTATATATGTAATAAATAAAATGTAATACATGACTGAGGCTTTTCAGAACACCGTGAATTATCTAAAGAAGACAGCACATCAGAGGATGCCTATATCCGATGGTCACCTTGCATGGAGACCAATAAATTCATATTTTCGGAATTCGGGAATTCAAAGATTTGAATATCCCAAAATTTGAAAATCTGAAAAAAAGAAAGAAAATCTGTTTAATTAATAGCTAACTATTAAATTAACGAGTATGAATTTATCCGAAGTTACGAATTATCTGAAATAACGAATGCCGCATCTAACCAAATGGAACGGAACAAAATAATAATAAATAATTAATAATAAAAAATGAATAATAATAAAAAGGTTTTATTATTATTATTGTTATTTATTGTTATTAGATCGTTACGTTCCATTTGGTTAGATGCGGCATTCGTTGTTTCAGATAATTCGTAACTTCGGATAAATGCGTACTCGTTACATTCTCTAACAGACAAATTTGAAAGGGAATTCCAATACCTATAATTTAATAGTTAGTTATTATTTAGAATTAAAAAGTTTTTTTTTTTCTTTTTTTCTGATTTTCAAATTTTTGAATTTTTGAATTTCCGAATTCCAAAAATCCGGAATTCCGAAAATCCGAAATTCGTAATTCGGAAATTCGAAAATTCGAAAATTCGTAAATTCGTAAATTTCGTAAATTTAAAAAATCTGAAATTCTAAATTAACGAATTTGTCAAAATTTGTTAAAAAATGAATTCGGAACTAAACGAATTGCACATGTCTAGAAGTAAACCCTGGTGGGTTTTACTTCCTCTTTATTTCCCTGCAAAGGTAAAGCATAATGGGCTACTGTGTCACTTACCTGACACCGAAGCCCGCGCTGTCGCCATTGTCACAACAAGCAGGGAGCATCCATCTTTCTTGAACCATTTTGCAGTGTGGCAGGGCATCATTCTGTTGTTGAAAGAGGCCACTGCCATCAGGGAATACCATTTCCATGAAGAAGTGTACCGTATATACTCAAGTATAAGCCGACCCGAATATAAGCAGAGGCACCTAATTTTACCACAAAAAACTGGGAAAACGTATTGACTCGAGTATAAGCCTAGGGTGAGAAATGCGCAGCTACTGTAAGTTGAAAAGATGGTCAACAATGCCCATTTGCAGCCTCACTGTGCCCATTTGTAGCCATAGGTCCCCCAAACTTTAAACTTGGTAGTTAAGGGTACTTGGTCCTAAATTCCCCCTAGCTGCAACCAAAATTTGGGGTCTCTGGACCCGAAGGGTCCCAAAATGACATTGCTGCTGGTGGCAGTAATGGGGCCCCGTATCTCGGGGTCACTTAGTGCTAGGAACTCCAAATTTGGTATGCAAACCCAGTCAAACTAGCACTACAACATGCAAATTTGGTGTTCCTATAACCAAGTGACCCCGAGATATGGGGCCCCAAAGTCGGGTCGGAAAATGTTAAGCACTTTTTTGCAGCAGAGAATGACATTTTCCAACCTGACTTTGGGGCGCCGTATCTCGGGGTCACTTGGTGATAGGAACACCAAATTTGGTATGCAAACCCAGTGGAACTATCACTACAACATATTCAAATTGTGATCCTATCACCAAGTGGCCCCGAAATAGGGGGCCCCAAAGTCGGGTCGTAAAATGTCATTATCTGTGCTTGACTCGAATATAAGCTGAGGGGGGCATTTTCAGCACAAAAAAATGTGCTGAAAAACTCTGTTTATACTCGAGTATATATGGTACTTGGTCATCAACAATGTTTAGGTAGGTGGTGTGTGTCATGAAATATCCACATGAATGGCAGGTTTCCCAGCAGTACATTTCCCACATCATCACACTGCCTCTGCCGGCTTGTCTTCTTCCCATACTGCATCCTGGTACCATCTCTTCCCCAGGTAAGTGACACACACACACCTGGCCATCCACATGATGTAAAAGAAATTGTGATTCATCAGACCAGGCCTCGTTCTTCCATTGCTCTGTGGTCCAGTTCTGATGCTCACATGCCCATTGTAGATGCTTTAGGCTGTGGACTCGGGTCAGCGCGGGCACCCTGATTAGTCTGTGGCTACGTAGCCCTATACACAACATGCTATGATGCCCATTTTTTCTGCTTTCAACACATTAACATTAGGGACAACATTTTAATTTGCTGTTTAATATCTCACACTGACTTCCAGATGCTATTGTAAGAAAAATAGTAATGCTATTCACTTTACCTGTCAGGGGTCATACAATTATGGCGGACTGGTGTAAATTTTTTAGCCCTGATCAAAATAAATACAGAAAATAAGAAAATATATACAAAACATATGCATTTCATTTAAGTGACAACTAATACTATGCAAGGTCTGTTTTTTTCCCCCTGGCCCCAAAACACAGTAAAAAGATGGGAAAAAAAACACATAAATATAGTGCCCTCCTGACCTCTCCCAGCATCAGGAAAGGCTGACATTTCACCTTAGGTGCATGTTCTTAGGCATGGTGGACGGTTGCAGAAAAATGTGCCCCAGTCACTTTTAGGCTGAACAAAAGTGAGTTTATTGCTCACAACAACATAATGTAGGGAGAGAGGGTTAGGGCGCAGGACACCCTGGGACAGTAGGCAGACAGACCTGCAGACTCCAAAGACACAAAAATAGCCAGGTAGACAGCAAAACAGAACAAGGGCCTTAGGCCTGCACCCTGCCTTCTGTATCTACATAGCAACAGCTGTCTCCCATAGCAACCAAAAACTCACAGCACCATGTGTAGTATGTTATATCTAATATATATATATATATATATATATATATATATATATATATATATTAGATATATGTAGTGTTTTTTATGTATTTCATATAGGCATTCTAAGATAGGCAGGCCACATTGTTATCTGTTACACATATCAAAGGGGAACAGATAATGAATGAATGGGAATATGCAAGAATGTAGATTTGGGCAGTTTTATGACTACAGCTGTTCACAGCTTGGGGTTATCTGCTGTCACTCTAAAAGACAGGAGCAGATCAAAGCAAATTGCTCAGCTTAGGGGTATAAGATGGCTTTCAGTCTAAGAAAAAATATCTCAGAGAAGGGTCTGTGATTATGAAGGCATAGGTCTAAGAGAAAATATTCGTTGTCATGATACCCTGTTGGATTTTGTCATCTGTAAGACTGTTCTGTTTTGGAAGCCAATAAAGTGCGCCTCTCTGGAGAATTGGGTTTGCTGCGGAAACAATACTTTTAATAACTACAAACCATCTACGAACGATAATATTAGATCACTACACCATGCAGGGTTTCCTTGGATGAGTCCATCTTGATGCTTTCCCAAGCTGTCCACAGTGCCCGGTTAATGGAAGAGTAACCCCTGGTACTTCATCTTAGACCTGCATCACTTTCCTCATGTCTCCAGGCAACAAAAATGCTCCTTTTCTCCAGCAGAGCCTCTCCCATGCCACTAGGAAGCAAACAGGCTTCCTCTGGCAGAGCCTCGAGCACATGGCCAGGCCTTAGGCTTCAGGCCCACTCAACGCAGCTGTTCCTCACACATCCACACCTGACTAAGGTCTAGGTGGGAGGACCCTGATCACTTGACCTCCCCAAATATTTATACTCTCTCCAAGCATTCTCAGAGGCCATAAAAGTCCTACTGATTGGCTGGGAGAAGTAAGCATATTCATAATCTAGCTTTACTGTAGCTCATCATACTAATGCCAAAAGTAACAGTGCAACCCACTGACAAAAAAGGAGGAACCGAAGCCTCACCAGACTTAGGAGAAAACCCAAATGATCACAAAGACTACAAATCAGCAAGGTTAGCTGCAACCTAGCACAGCTAAATTTACTGGCAGTCTCCTGTTTAAGACAAGAGTTTGTCTTAAAAAAAAAAAAAAATTCCAGTGCGGAAAAAAGGTTAGTTACCAACTTACCTTACCCCAGCTTCTGTTCTTCAGCGACTGATGCCACTATTCTTTCTGGTGAAAGAGATCTCTACCATTGCTGAAGACGCTCCAGCAAAGCACAGTAGCATCGTCATACAAGACTTTGGTTCTCAACATTCCCTCGAGCCATGGGCAAAAGCCTGGGGTAAGATAAATAATATATTAACTAATGCCAACAACCTTGTTGCCCTATAATAGGGGTAGGAAACCTTTTTGGCTGAGAGAGCCATGAATGCCACATATTTTAAAATGTAATTCCGTGAGAGCCATACAATATGTTTAAAACTAAATACAAGTAAATGTGTGCATTTTATGTAAGACCAACACTTTTAAAGTACAATAAGTCTCTGAATTAAACAATCAGGTGTTCTTTATTAAGGGATAAATCACAGAACAAAGAAATACGGCAAAGTTGCCGAACATGACATGACCTCTGAATTCTTTTTAATAACGTTGTTATGCTGTTGCTAACCAATGATGAATAAAGTACTTCTTACCATTAATGCGACTTCTGGTGCTGCATGGTTTTGCTGATGGCTTTGTAGTCTGGTTGATACGTCGTGAGGTTAAGCTTCATGCAGGCGTTGAGACTTCCATCCGTTAAACGTGATCGTAATTAACTATAATGTCATCATCTCCCCCACTGTAATATCCACCTCATCTCCCCCACTGTAATATCCACATCATCCCCCCCAGTGTAATATCCACGTCATCTCCCCCAATGTAATATCCACGTCATCTCCCCCACTGTAATATCCACATCATCTCCCCCAATGTAATATCCACATCTCCTCCACTGTAATGTCCACATCTTCCCACTGTAATGTCCACATCTCCCCCACTGTAATATCCACGTCATCTCCCCCACTGTAATATCCAAGTCATCTCCCCACTGTAATATCCACATCATTGCCCCAACTGTAATATCCACGTCATCTCCCCCACTGTAATATCCACGTCATCTCCCCCACTGTAATATCCACGTCATCTCCCCCACTGTAATATCCATGTCATCTCCCCACTGTAATATCCACGTCATCTCCCCCACTGTAATGTCCACATCTCCCCACTGTAATATCCACATCTCCCCACTGTAATGTCCACATCTCCCCCCACTGTAATATCCACATCTCCCAACTGTAATATCCACATCTCCCCCCAATGTAATATCCACATCTCCCCACAATGTAATTTCCACATCTCCCCACATCTGCCCCACTGTAATACCCACATCTCCCTCACTGTAATATCCACATCTCCCCCCAATGTAATATCCACATCTTCGCACAATGTAATATCCACATCTCCGCACATCTGCCCCACATCTCCGCACAATGTAATATCCACATCTCCCCCCAATGTAATATCCACATCTCCCCACATTTGCCCCACGGTAATATCCACATCTCCCCCCACTGTAATGTCCACATCTCCCCCACTGTAATATCCACATCTCCCCCCACTGTAATGTCCACATCTCCCCCACTGTAATATCCACATCTCCCCCCACTGTAATGTCCACATCTCCCCCCACTGTAATATCCACATCTCCCCACTGTAATATCCACATCTCCCCCCACTGTAATGTCCACATCTCCCCCCACTGTAATATCCACATCTCCCAACTGTAATATCCACATCTCCCCCCAATGTAATATCCACATCTCCCCCACTGTAATATCCACATCTTCCCACTGTAATATCCACATCTCTCCCACTGTAATATCCACATCTCCCAACTTTAATATCCACATCTCCCCCCAATGTAATATCCACATCTCCCCCTACTGTAATATCCACATCTCCCCCCACTGTAATATCCACATCTCCCCACTGTAATATCCACATCTCCCCTATGACTGTCTGCTTGCTTACCACTACACAAGCAGGCAGATCCACGAGCAGTTGAGGCGGGTGATGATGACATCAGCGTGCAGCTCACCTGGGCCGCCGCCGGGTATACCAAGATGGCTGCCGCTCCAGAGCTAGGCCGAAGCCACAGCCTTTCCTATAGGCTCAATCCGCGGATCAGTACACCAAGCGATCCGCGGATTGAGAGGCGAGAGCCAGATGCGGCCATCCAAAGAGCCACATCTGGCTCGCGAGCCATAGGTTCCCGACCCCTGCCCTATAACATGAGGTGCCTAAGGCTTAATGTACACGGGACGTTTTTACAACCTCTCCTGAACGTTTTAACCCACGTTTAAAACGTCCATTTTGCCGCGTTTACATGCCACGTTTATATGCAGTGTTTAGCCGCGTTTGTGTTTAGAAGCATTTCAAAATACCGTATATACTCAAGTATAAGCTAACCCGAATATAAGCCGAGGCACCTAATTTTACCACAAAAAAATGGGAAAACTTATTGATTCGAGTATAAGCCTAGGGTGAGAAATGCGCAGCTACTGTAAGTGGAAAAGAGGGTCAACAATGCCCATTTGCAGCCTCACTGTTCCCATTTGCATGCCTCACTGTGCCCATTTGCAGCCATAGGTCCCCTGAACTTCAAACTTGGTAGTTAAGGGTTCCTAGATGCCCCCTAGCTCCAGCCAAAATTTGGGGTCTCTGGACCCAAAGAGTCCCGAAATGACATTGCTGCAGATGGACACAGTTGACCGACTTTGGGGCCCTGTATCTCGGGGCCACTTGGTGCTAGGAACCCCAAATTTGGATATGTTATAATGTTGGCTAGGTTTGCACACCAAATTTGGGGTTCCTAGCACCAAGTGGCCCGACATACGAGGCCCCAAAGTCGGGTCGGAAAATGTCAAGCACTTTTCTGCAGCAAAAAATGACATTTTCCAATCCGACTTTGTGGCCCCGTATCTCTGGGCCACTTGGTGCTAGTGGAACCCTAGTGGAAACCTAGTGGAACCAACATTATAACATATCAAAATTTGGAGTTCATAGCACCAAGTGGCCCGAGATACGGGGCCGCAAAGTTGGGTCGGAAAATTAAATTTTTTGCTGCAGAAAAGTGCTTGACTCTAGTACAAGCCGGGGGGCACTTTCATATTTAATATTTGCTATTGTCTTCCTGATTCTCCTCCCGGACAATCAGGAGGCGGGTCTTAAGACCTGATTGGCCGAGAGGAGAATAAAACATATTGGCTTCCGAGGGAAACCGCCGAGGAGGAAACCGCTGTGAAGCTGGAGACAGGAAGGAGCCGAAGCTACCCGCGACCTAGATGGAGTAAGTGCGGGCTGGTGGGCGGACGAACGAGCAAGCGACGGGGGGTGGGGGTTTGACTGATCGATCAGCCAACCACCAGGGGAGGGGGGTGGCTTGTTTGCCCCCCCCAAAAAAATGCATAAATAGGGTGTGCTCTCAGCATAGGAGTTTGACCTTCCTACATTACAAAGAGGTCAAAACAGCATTTAAGATATGTTCTTACGCAATGTCTGAGTGTTCCTGTAAAACTTTATCGTCATCAACTTCCTCGCACATAGATCTTCTTTAAAGAGCAAGTAAACTTCCATCTTTAAGTTTTAATGAAAATTCAGGTAGTTGTGCGCTAATATGGTATGAAATGTGAAACTTAGGCCGCGTACACACGAAGGGACAATCCCGCGGGATTATCCTCTGGACTGAAGTCCAGCGGATAATCCCCTCGTGTGTGGGCGCCGGCGGACTTTTTGGCGCCAAAGTACGGCGGACTAAAGTTTCAGGTTTTGTTTTCAAATTATCCGCTGGACTTGGAAGTCCAGCGGACAATCCCGCCGTTAGTGGGCAAGTCCGCGGGACTTTTGAAATGAACGGACTTGCCGCTCATCGGCAAGTCCGTTCATTTAGCACGTGACTTCAGGTTACGTAGCTAGCGTAGGCAGTTACTGCCGCCGCGCTAGCTCCGTGACCTGGCATGGATTTAAAGGGAATCCCCACGCCGAAAAAACGGCGTGGGGGTTCCCCCCAAATCCATGTCAGACCCTCATCCGAGCACGCAGCCTGGCAGGCCAGGAAAGGGGTGGGGACGAACGAGCGCCCCCCCCCCCTCCTGAGCCGTACCAGGCCGCGTGCCCTCAACATGGGGGGTGCCCTGGGGAAAGGGGGGCCGTGCGGCCCCCCCACCCCAAAGCACCTTGTCCCCATGTTGATGAGGACAAGGGCCTCTTCCCGACAACCCTGGCCGTTGGTTGTCGGGGTCTGCGGGCGGGGGCTTATCGGAATCTGGGAGCCCCCTTTAATAAGGGGGCCCCCAGATACCGGCCCCCCACCCTATGTGAATGAGTATGGGGTACGATGTACCCTACCCATTCACCTAAGGTGTAAAATGTAAAGTAAAAAAAAAACACCCACACTTTTGAAAAAATACTTTATTGCACTGCTCCGGGGGTCTTCTTCCGTCTTGGGGGTCTTCTCGCCGGACTCCCCCGCCATTTACCAAGCTCTTTTACCGAGCGAGGGGAGTCCGGCTACCTTCTTCGTCGTCGCCGCCGTCTGGGGGTCTCGATCCGCCTTCGGGGGTCTTCTTCCGTCTTGGGGGTCTTCTCGCCGGACTCCTCCCCTCTCTTCTGCTCTTTTACCTAGCTCTTTCACGAGGGGAGGAGTCCGGCTACCTTCTTCGTCGTCGCCGCCGTCGTCTGGGGGTCTCGATCCGCCTTCGGGGGTCTCTTCTGTTCTTGCGGCGGTCGTCGTCTTCCGCGCCGCCGGCGCCTTGTCCTTCTTCTTCTTGTCCTTCTTGTTCTTCTTCTTCTTCCGATGTTGACCCGTCGCTGTCTCTGCCCGGAATGCCTGTGCCGATCTGCGCTCGGACTTATATAGGGACATGGGGGACAGGGTCACATGTTCATGTCACATGGTGACCCCGCCCCCTTGCGATGTCACAGTCCCAGCATCCTCCGGGACTGTGACAACACAAGGGGGCGGGGTCACCATGTGACATGAACATGTGACCCTGTCCCCCATGTCCCTATATAAGTCCGAGCGCAGATCGGCACAGGCATTCCGGGCAGAGACAGCGACGGGTCAACATCGGAAGAAGAAGAAGAACAAGAAGGACAAGAAGAAGAAGGACAAGGCGCCGGCGGCGCGGAAGACGACGACCGCCGCAAGAACAGAAGAGACCCCCGAAGGCGGATCGAGACCCCCAGACGACGGCGGCGACGACGAAGAAGGTAGCCGGACTCCTCCCCTCGTGAAAGAGCTAGGTAAAAGAGCAGAAGAGAGGGGAGGAGTCCGGCGAGAAGACCCCCAAGACGGAAGAAGACCCCCGAAGGCGGATCGAGACCCCCAGACGGCGGCGACGACGAAGAAGGTAGCCGGACTCCCCTCGCTCGGTAAAAGAGCTTGGTAAATGGCGGGGGAGTCCGGCGAGAAGACCCCCAAGACGGAAGAAGACCCCCGGAGCAGTGCAATAAAGTATTTTTTCAAAAGTGTGGGTGTTTTTTTTTTTACTTTACATTTTACACCTTAGGTGAATGGGTAGGGGTACATCGTACCCCATACTCATTCACATAGGGTGGGGGGCCGGTATCTGGGGGCCCCCTTATTAAAGGGGGCTCCCAGATTCCGATAAGCCCCCGCCCGCAGACCCCGACAACCAACGGCCAGGGTTGTCGGGAAGAGGCCCTTGTCCTCATCAACATGGGGACAAGGTGCTTTGGGGTGGGGGGGCCGCACGGCCCCCCTTTCCCCAGGGCACCCCCCCTGTTGAGGGCACGCGGCCTGGTACGGCTCAGGTGGGGGGGGGGGCGCTCGTTCGTCCCCACCCCTTTCCTGGCCTGCCAGGCTGCGTGCTCGGATGAGGGTCTGACATGGATTTGGGGGAACCCCCACGCCGTTTTTTCGGCGTGGGGATTCCCTTTAAATCCATGCCAGCTTGCGGAGCTAGCGCGGCGGCATTTACTGCCTACGCTAGCTACGTAACCTGAAGTTACGTTCAAAATGAACGGACTGCTCCGTGTGTGGGCAAGTCCGTTCATTTTCAAAAGTCCCGCGGACTTTTGGCCGGCGGATTATCCGCTGGACAAGTCCGTGCGTGTGTGGGCAAGTCCACACCCTCGGAAAGTCCAGCGGACCTAGCCGGAAAGTCCAGCGGATTGTCCGCTGGACTTAGGTCCGCCGGGAAAAGTCCGTACGTGTGTACGAGGCATTAGAAAAACATATAATAGTGATAACTTTTTACTGCAGCTGTCACTAATGTGCTCCCACAGAAATCAGTAAAAAACAATATAGGTGTCACAGCGCTGTAAAAGTGAAATAAACAATTATGGTGATAAACACTGATATTGCAATAATATGAAAAAAGTCCAAAAACATAAAAATGAATGAATCCACTTTGTGCAAAAAACAAAAAAAACAAAAAACAAAAACAAGCTTGTGTGATATCTTCAGACAACCTCCATGAACGGAGTGCTCCCACGACCTCATGCAATGCTTGCTCACCTCCTTTAAACGACCCTGCAAGGGGTCAAACACACCTTACACCCTGTGCAAACATTCCCTCCCAGGGATCGTCAGAGAATCTTGGTGGATCAAAGGATGAAACTAATCAAAAGCAGGTAGGACCTGCTTTTGCTGCTTTTGATTACTTTAAACCTTTGAACCATAATTGTTTATTCCATCTTTAAGTTTTACCTATAGGTAAGCCTATAATAAGGCTTTCCTATAGCTAGTAGACATGTGCACACTGAAATATTTTGTTTTGGAATTTAGTTTTCGTCCGAAAAATAAATGTATCTAGTTACTCCCGAAATTCGTTTTTATTTATTTTGTTTCGTTAAAGAATGCATTTGTCCGAAAATCAGAAATAATTAAGGTCGAAACTGTCATTGAAGCCTTATGGTGTCTGTCGAATGTTCTAAGATTCGACGGAGCAGCTAAACTGTACGACGCCGCAATCGTACATTTCCGGTCGAATGTTCCGCCTACAAGCTATAGCAGAATTCTAATGTTGTATGACATTAGAATATTCTATAGCCTATGGGCAGAGCATTTGAGCATAAATGTCCACTCGCGCAGACTGCTTCGTCGAATCTTTATGTTGAATCTTTTCTCTCTATGTCGAATAATCTTGGACTAATAGAGTTAGGTTAGGCACATTCGACCTTTTTTGCTATTGTCTCTATAATGTCGAATCTTTTCTCTCTCTTTTGAATCTTTTCTCTCTACGTCAAATCTTTTCTCTCTACGTTGAATCTTTTCTCTCTATGTCGAATCTTTTCTCTCTATGTCGAATCATCTTGAACTAATATAGCTAAGGTTAGGCACATTCGACCACAGGTTCGATGGACACATCACATCACTATTGTCAGCGTCATGTCGAATCTCCTATCTATATCGAACTGTTTTCACAACGAAAACGAAAATAAAGCATTTGTTTATTTCCGATCTTTCGGTTTTCGGATTCTGCACGTTCGTTATCGTTTGTTAAAACGATAACGAAAATACCCGAAATTCAACCGAAAATGCTTTCGGACGAAAATGAATGCACATGTCTAATAGCTAGTGTAAATATCTCCTAAACTTGCACCGTTTAGGAGATATTTACCACCCTAGCATGCCTTTGCCTTGCAAATAAGGCAAAAAAAAGTGCAGCGGTTTACAACCGCTTTAATGTAGTACTCGTAGTACAGAAATGCCATAGTGTAAAATCTTTTAATTTTATTATACTAAAAAAAGTATACATTCTCAAAATAACTCTTTAAAGTGGAAGTAAACCCTGCAGAGACCACTCCTGGCACAATCCTATCCACACAAAACTTTCTTTTAATTCAACCAGACCTAAGAGCATCTATTGTTCAAGCCTCTCTCCAGTGCACAGAGCCAAGAATTTCCACTTTAAGGAGTCATGAAGGGTTCCTGTGGCATCAGAACAAAATTTTCGTTCCCCAGGAAGTCAGATTGCAGGCCCTGAAAAAGTTTCATGACCACCAGCTGGCTGGGCATTTCAGGGTTCAGAAGACAATCGACCTAGTCCAACAATATCTGTGGTGGCCTTCCCTAAGATCGGACTGTAAAAAGTATGTCAATTCATATCTGTTTTGCCAACGTAACAAGGGTCCTAAAACCAAGTCTTGGGGTCTGCTAAGACCCTTACCATTCCCAGAGCAATCCTGGAAAAATATCTCTATGGACTTCATAGATTTTACAACAATCTTGGTGGTAGTGGACCGACTATCAAAAATGGCCCACTTTTTACCCATGTTTGGTACACCTTCCGCCATGGACACGGCAAGAATTTTTATCAAAGAGATAGTCAGACTACACAGACTACCTGGTAATATAGTCTCCGATAGAGAGGTACAACTCACCTCTGGTTTCTGGAAGAATCTCTGCAAAATCCTGTCGATTGAGTTATGTCTCTCCTCTGCTTATCATCTTCAGAGCAATGGCCAGACAGAGGGGACAAACCAAACCTTGGAGCAATATCTGCGGTGATTCTGCTCTTTTTCTCAAGATGACTGGGCCTCCCTGCTGCCTTGCACTGAGTTCGTATATAACAACACCATACACACGGCCACCAACCAGTCACCCTTTTGGGCAAACTATGGCTTTCACCCTTCCTTCTTGCCCAACACCACTCCTGAATCTCCGGTACCAGCCGTTCAGGATAGAATAAGTTTCCTCCAAACCAACTACCAAGTTCTTCAAAGAACCATGCGAAAGGCCCAAGAAGACTTCAAAAAGCAATATGACAGAAGAAGGAGATGGAACCCCACCCACAAGGTGGGAGACAAGGTATGGCTGTCCTTTGTTAACCTCAAACTTTCTTGTCCTTCCAGGAAGCTTGGTCCAAGGTTTGTGGGTCCATTCGAGATCAAGAAGGAGGTGAACCCTGTGGCTTTTGAACTCGTCTTGCCGGCCTCTTACAAGATCCATCCGGTGTTCAATGCCCCCCTACTGAAACCAGCGGTGCCCAGTCCATTTCCAGGGAGAGAGGAGTTGCCACCTCCACCAGTTACTATAGATAACGACACAGAATATGAGGTATAGACCATTCTGGACTGCCGGAGAAGAGGTAGACAAACTCAATTTCTTGTCAAATGGAAGGGGTATTCTTCAGAGGAAAATTCCTGGGAACCGATGGATAACATACATGCTCCGAGATTATTACGGAACTTCCGCAATAGGTACCCAGAGAAATGGCCTAGGTTGGGCATCCGGGGGCTGCCCCTTGGTAGGGGGCACTGTCAGGGACGTGGCCATCACAGAACTTGCAATGTTGCCCAGAACCTGCATGGACACTCACAGAGGGTTACGAGACCTGCACAAGCATGCGCCTCACATCAGCGCGCACTGGCGCACGCCAGTGTGCATGGGCGCACATGCAATACTGCGTGTGCGCGACAAATGTCATGGAAAATTTTATTAATGTATGTTGTCAGATGCCCCCCAGTGTCGGTTTTGCTGTAATGCGCTCATCGGCGCGTATTCGCACATAAAGACGTTGGCGGAAGACCATTGGCTGCGTAAACCTTCCTATGGACACTACAGACGTGTTTGCTGGTTTAAGGAAGTTAATTTGTGCCTCACCGGGAGACTGGCCACTTCCCGATGACAACATTGATAGCTTCAAGCAAACATCCCTGTGTACACTGGAACTTTAGCATAACGGTATAAATATTGTGGCCCACGGAGCCATAGTTTTATATTGTTCGTTGTCATTGAAAGCAGTTTAGACGGTTTGTACATCACTGCTTAGTCTGTTTGAATGTATACATCTGTGATTGGTTCTTTTGAAGGAAAACAATTGTCCCTGTATTGTAGTCCCTGTATTGTATTTCCTTATATGGTCATTCACATCCTGGGTGAATGAGATGAGGCCACATCCTTTGTGGGAGGGGTTTAGCTGTTGGAGGCAAACCCCTGAGGGTGTGGCTTGGAATGTTTTCTAAATAAAGGAGTTCACTGAGCTGGGACAGGGGAATGATGCTGACCGAGGCTGAGATGAACATGTAAGAATACTTGCTGTTGATGGCTGTTTACTGGGCAATGGGAAGCCAGGGGCTTAGATGGAAAGCAGCCAGACTGAGGTGGTGATAGATGGAATGCTTGGCTGGTGAGGTTTGGATGCTGATGATGAGAGGATGACGTGAAGCTGCTGGTAATGTCTGTTTTTGGGAGCTGGGGATCCAGGGAGGCATACGATCAGAGGGTGCATTATATCATAAGATTGAAAGGCGCTTATTAGCGCAAGAGTGTGGCGAAATATCCAGTACAGTTGAGATGGCGAGTCAGGTGTTTAGGGGCAAACAGGGCTTTCCCTCTACACAGGCAGAGAGGGGGAGAGAACAGAGCACAGTCCAATACACATTTGTTGTCCTGAGACAAATGGGGTGCGTTTTCTCTGCCTGATGCGTTGGGAAAGTTTAGCTTTGCAAAAAGAACAAATGTTTTGTCTTTTGGTATAATGCCGCAATTTTGATCGTATGTGTGTATGTATGTCTGTGTGTGTGTGTGTGATCGTGTGTATGTGTGTGAATGTATGTGTGTGTGTGTGTGATCGTGTGTATGTGTGTGATCGTGTGTATGTGTGGGGAGAAGGATTGGCTTGTTATGGAAGTTGATGCCACAGTGAGTAACTTTAGGTGTTTAACAAGAAGTGTATGTTTTAAGTTGTGCTTTTTCATGTAACTAACACTTTTAAATGTGAGTTAGCCTAAAGTGTTTGTCTATGCGTTAAATGTGATGTCCCATTTGTGTCCGATTGTGTGGGGAGAAGGGTTGGCTAGTAGGGAAGCTTGTGCTAGTTTTGGCGGGAACAACTGCTTTGCATGCGTTAACGACGCCATTTTGTACCCTGGCTTTCATCTGCCATTTCCTTCTGTTGTTGTTTCATTGGATAGCATATGTTACTAAGTGTGCATTCTCAATTGTGCAGTGAGATTACATACTTTTTAGTGGAACTGTTCCTAAAGTGTATGTTTTAAGTTGTGCTGGGCCTTCCTATAGGGGAAGGGGCAAACATCATTCCTTTGTGTGTGAAACCATGTGCTAGTTTCGGCGGGAAAAAAATCCCTCATGTTGTAGCCTAGCCTTTGTCTATTATAGGCTAGCTGTTTTCGTTTGGCGGGAAAAACTCCATCTTGCTGAAGTCTGGCCTTTGATATGTTTTTTTTCATCGGCCATCTTGTTGTATCTGCTGTGTTCAGCCTTTGGTGCAGATTTTCCTTTTTAAGTGAATTCAATTTTTTTGTACTTTTTACATATTTTTAAGTAAAGCTTTTGCGTTTTCTGTATTGAATTTTGATTTCCATTTGAATCTAGACTGGGTTTGTGTATAGTGAAACTAGCTTTGCAAGTGTATGGGAGTGTCTCAGATGGTTATTCATTGTTCTTTTTAGGCTTGTATTGTTTAAGCCTGCACTTGAAAATCTAGCCTCCCTCCCTCTTTCCTCTTCATTGATATTTAAATTAACCAGTTTGATGAGTTTTGATGTATCCACAGGAGGGAAGGGGCTTTTGATTGTTTGTGGCCTGCAATGGAAGGGAAAGGCTTTGATTGCACTGTTGTGTGGTATTCTGGTCTCAAAACTTGTGGTTTGATTTCCCAGGGGATATGAGTCAAGGGGGATTTTAACATGGGGGTTAATTCCACCCACTCCAGGAAAAAAGGTTTTTTTATTTGCTGATGCTAGCCATAGATTTTTCTAATGTCTTGATAGACAAAATATGATGCTATTCAAGACTCCCCCTCCCCCTCCCTCTTCCTGTTCAGGTGTGCAACAGGAAGTTGATGAGAGGGGCCTGGGGTCTTTTGAATTAGGACAAAATCTTTTTGATTTTTAAAGTAAATTAAGGTTTATATTGTAATACAGTTTTGGGGAGGCATTAAAGTTATTGTAATATCAAGGTACAGAGAGAAGCCATAATATTTGTTTTGAATAGTGGAGGATTTCATGGTGTTTTGTAGTTTGTCTGACAACACATTTATGGGGCTGCCGATAACCGGTAGTAGAGCATGTAAATGTGAGGATTAGTACGCTAGCATACCAGGAGGCCGTGTATAATAATCGGAAAACGCTGGGTGCCAGTACTGTAAAAATGAGGCGCTAAGCAGTACTGATCCGAAAATTAGTGCAAGGTGCCCTGGACGCAGGGACACTTCATAAGCGATTCGAATCGTCATGGGTAATGTTGGCCATCCATGCGTTGGAGATAAAAAAATAAGGCTCCACACCAGTCAGACAGCTGCCTTACACATGAGATCTGGGTTTGGGGCTCCGGACATGAGACCCCTTAAAGTGTGACATATATGGTCAGAGGGTACAGTAAGGTGTATTCCTTTGGAAGGTATTTTTGATGTCTGGTGGTACGAGACCCCAGAATAAAAAAATATTTTGGAAGTAGTTCAGTTTTGGCTTCAGAAATCTGTAATGGTGAGTGCGTTGATGGATGTGTAGTACATGCTTTTGTGATTCTCAGAGGAGGAACTGTGCTTAAAATCCAGATGCCCATTCCAGAAATTTGTGTGGCTGGTCCATACAATATTCTGAGATGCTCTCGTGTCTGTCCCATTTTATGTAGTTTTTTTTTTGCTAAGAGTGAAGGCAGAATTCCATCTGGTTGGTTTTAATTTTAATTTTTGATTTAGGAACTATGAAATATCTCCCCCACATTTGTATCAAAATGTTTGTCTAAAGTTTTAGTTGTGTCATGTTCTATGTGGTAACAAGAATAAGTCTGAACCTACCACGACAGTCGTGTTGTGGGTGTTGTATTTTAGTAAAAACGTGAAAGTAAGGGTTGTAGAGGGTTTAGCTATTATCGGTTTCGACGAATGCCATTGACAATTTACCAATGGACACGAATGTTGTATTGTTTATGATTGACAGATTAATAACTTGTGTGTGTATAAGTATCTTTTCAGGTCCAAGGAGTTTCTGAGGCTCTGCACCATTCTAAACCCTGTATGTTTTCCTCCACTTTGTAAAGATGAGGAAAAGGGGGGGGAAGAGGATGGGCCGAGTGACAATTTTTTTTAAACCAATGATACTAACCACTCTAATTCTAGCCAAGTTTGTGACAGGTGACAGGTGACAAGTGACAGGTGACTGGGTCGTTGCAGAGAAGATTGATGAACAAGACAACAAGGATGAGAAGTATCTTTATTTATATTTTTTTTAAAGTGTATTTCCTAACTAGCTAAGAAAGTGAACAGGACACATGGTTGGGTCTACTCTGAGTCTCTACGGAGCTCTGGTGCCCCAGTGATGACAGCGATGTATGATATATAGGCATATTGGTGTGAGGAGTTGTGACAAACTAGTAAAGACTCCAAACAGACATTTCTAAATGGAATTTTTCGATACATTTCTAGAGGGTAAAATTAATTATAATTTTGACAATAGGTCTGGTTCTCACCAGCTTTGGTATCGGGATAACTAGCCCACAGTTTATAAAGTAAAGCTTCAGATCTACGGTTTATAAAGTAATTCCCCTAATGGAAGAGATTCATGTGTGCTGGTGAATCTCGTCCCAGCATCTTATGTCGCGGCCGATCGCGAGGATCTGATGGCGCGAGGGAAGGTAAGAATGACAGGGACACCTAGAAGGGAATTGCTTGTACACGGTGGGGACTTGAGCTTATGAAACGATTGAAAAGTGTATCATCCATTGAGGATGGGATGTTTTCATGTAACTGTTGAAGCTACAAGGAAGTTCCCACAATCCAAAGGGGGGTCCTGGGAATTCATAAGTAAAGATTGTTATACCTGAATCTGGGATACTAGTGACAAAGTTCAGGCCCATATGGATGGGGCTTGGATCCCTGAGAGGCAAAGCCAGATCTATAGCTAGCGAAGGATAGAATTCTCTAAAAAGTCTGGGAATCTGTGGTGATTTAATTTTTATTTTTGCAGTGGATCATAGTTGAAGGAAGTAGGGGTATATTTACTCATGCTGTTTTTGTTTCTATTCCTTATATATATCGTGATGAGGTGCTCCTGCTGCCTGATTTGGACGCGTGACCAGAGCCCGAGCGGATGACCACATTTTTCTCAACAAGATGCCCGACCTGCAAACAAGACACAGAGGATCCCAGACTGACCAGCGACTACTACAGCTCACCATGTCATCTCTACTGAAGAACAGAGTCTCCATGTCAAGCCGTGTTTTCCTTTTTATGGACTGTAAGGCCAGGTGTAAGAAGAAATTCATCAAGAGACACATGGGAGGATATGACAAAAACGAGGGACTGTCATGGAAAATTTTATTAATGTATGTTGTCAGATGCCCCCCAGTGTCGGTTTTGCTGTAATGCGCTCATCGGCGCGTATTCGCACATAAAGACGTTGGCGGAAGACCATTGGCTGCGTAAACCTTCCTATGGACACTACAGACGTGTTTGCTGGTTTAAGGAAGTTAATTTGTGCCTCACCGGGAGACTGGCCACTTCCCGATGACAACATTGATAGCTTCAAGCAAACATCCCTGTGTACACTGGAACTTTAGCATAACGGTATAAATATTGTGGCCCACGGAGCCATAGTTTTATATTGTTCGTTGTCATTGAAAGCAGTTTAGACGGTTTGTACATCACTGCTTAGTCTGTTTGAATGTATACATCTGTGATTGGTTCTTTTGAAGGAAAACAATTGTCCCTGTATTGTAGTCCCTGTATTGTATTTCCTTATATGGTCATTCACATCCTGGGTGAATGAGATGAGGCCACATCCTTTGTGGGAGGGGTTTAGCTGTTGGAGGCAAACCCCTGAGGGTGTGGCTTGGAATGTTTTCTAAATAAAGGAGTTCACTGAGCTGGGACAGGGGAATGATGCTGACCGAGGCTGAGATGAACATGTAAGAATACTTGCTGTTGATGGCTGTTTACTGGGCAATGGGAAGCCAGGGGCTTAGATGGAAAGCAGCCAGACTGAGGTGGTGATAGATGGAATGCTTGGCTGGTAAGGTTTGGATGCTGATGATGAGAGGATGACGTGAAGCTGCTGGTAATGTCTGTTTTTGGGAGCTGGGGATCCAGGGAGGCATACGATCAGAGGGTGCATTATATCATAAGATTGAAAGGCGCTTATTAGCGCAAGAGTGTGGCGAAATATCCACTACACAAAGCACAAGTGGCGTGACAGACGCTGTTGCCAATGGCCCTATTTAAGCCAGCCTGGGACTATAGGACATTGCTGGATTTTCTCCTCAGCTTCCCTGTGTACCTTGAACTTGCTTCCTGATTGTGATTACCCTTTGTGACCCAGCTTTCCTTGACAGCGCTCCTTGATCTCCTGGTTTGACCCTCGGCCTGCTTCTGAACCCTGCCTCTGTTTCCTGATTACCAGGCTTGACCTTCGGCTTGTACCTGGACCCTGCTTGTTCCTGTCTTCCCAGTTTGACCTTGGCTCGCCCCCGTTTATGCTCTGGACTGACTTATCTGTGTATGATCAATGGCCTGGCTCCTGGTTTCTCCATTTACCAGAACACAGCAAGTTCAGCTGCCTGCTTTGGTCATCCCTTGTTGGCCAAGTACCATCTGACCACTAACAACCACCTGGCCAACCGTGCTTCCTGTTCCCAACTCCAGGGGCGCACTGCACTTAGCAGCAAGGGGAGCCCTCTTAGCATCTCGATCTCCATACCAGCAACTGACACCCGTCAATGGAAGCGGATGAGAGGTCATGAGATATAGCGGGGGTAGACACGAAAGGTGAGGAGTGAGGAAGAGAAGAATTTTGTCCCTTTTGTGTGGCTTTCAGGTGCTCCTGCCAAAGGGCTGAGTCATGGGAAGTTAAATGCCTTTGCAAGCATGGCTGGTGTTTTTGCCACGCTTGATCTGCTAGCAAATTTCACCAGTGCAATCAGCTGCACATGTTCTAAAAAAGGCCCAGATGGCTGAGCTGTGAGAGGTAGGCTGAGAGATAATAGCTTCACAATCTGATGGAATAGGGTGGCTGCTCTCTATTGTTCCATGATTGCTGCCTCTGGAGGACATCCTGCCTTGTTGGGGTTGTGCCTCTCCCTCACTTTCCTCCTCTGCTCTATCTGGCACCCTAGTCACATCAGTGACCTCATCATCATCATCCCCTCTGTCCTCATCCTCACTAAAGCCAATTTGGCAAAATGCTGCAGCTGGGGGGACATGACTGTCAATTTGTTGTTTATCAGTGTTCTTTCCTCTCTGTAGGCTCATATTACTCCCTTCCTCAACCTCAGAACCAAGATCTGAATCAAGTAATGCCTGTGCATCGTCAAGAAGCAAGTGGCTGATGCTGTGTTTAAGTAATTCAGCTGACTCCTCCATGCATGATGCTGGGGCTATGGCAGGAGCAGCTGTGGACAAGGAGGCATAATAAGCCGCTCTGGCAGCTGCAGTGGCCCGTGCACTAATCTCAGCTGATAGAGGATGAGGATTGTTTAGTAAGCCAGTCCACCACCTCTTCTGCATGCTGTGGCTGGATAGCACGGGCAACATCACTAAACAGAGACAAATGTGCCCTGCATGAGGACGGACATCAGCCACTTTTGCCTGTGGACACAGACTAGGGTGCCCACATGTTCCTGATTGCCCGGGACAGTCCCGCATTTGGCATGTCTGTCCCGGGTCCCGGGCACCTTCATTCCGGGACAATACAGCGTCCCGGAATAAAATTGACACAGCCAGCCTACCAGCTGCATTGTCCAAAGGTTGCTAGGGCCGCCTGGCATCTAGCAAACAGTGTCATCACGTACACAGTCACAGACAGACTCAAAGTGAGGCCGTGCATAGTGCTGCTTAGCTCCACCTCCACCCACCTCCTCCTTCTCCGGACTGACACCTGGCAGCATGCAGAGGGAGGGAGTGATTTGCAGCAGAGACTGGCTGGTGTGGTGATCATGTTCTGCACTGCTGGCTGAGATCAGCTGCCCCACTTCTCCTCCTCCCACCCGGAGGGACCTGTCACCTGAGAGGGGACATTGTCCAACTCAGAGGCTCAGACATCATAGGTGGTGGGGCATCAGTGTCACATGCCCATCTCCAAATTCTGCAGGTAGCCTTACATTCTTCTGTTCTGTAGATATAGTCAGCAAACTAACTGTTAAGAATAAGTCAGAGGGTCTGCCTTCAACCCCCTTCGTAATCAGTCTCCAATCTTTTGGGGGGGATGCCAAGCCAACAACATAGGTGTCCATGAACATCCCTATTGTCTCTTCTTGCTGAGAATCTTCTCCCTCACATAATGGGTCACTGTCGCCACACTTATCACCTTGAGGGTGCTGTAAGTGGGGTGCTTGTCAGCTGGGTTTTGGAACTCTACCTAGGTTTTGTGTGTTTGGTTAATACAGTATCCTCTGGGGGGGGGGGGGCCTTGTCAGCTAGGAAGTGCGGTGTGTATGTGTGGGTAACACCCAGTGCCGATCCTGACCTCCCTGGGGCCCTAAGCAAAATTCTGCTAAGCGACTCTCTACCTGACCTGTGATGCATAGGTCCCCAGAGAGCCTCCCTCCTTACATTAGGGTCCCCAGAGAGCCTTCCCTTACGTCAGGGCCCCTAGAAAGCCCCTCCTTACATCAGGGTCCTCAGAGAGCCTCCTCTTACGTCAGGGTCCCCAGAGAGCCCCTCCTTGCATCAGGGTCCCCAGAGAGCCTTCCTTAAATCCTCACCGCGCCAATCATTGCAGCCTCACTGTGCCCATCATTGCAGCCTCACCGTGTTAATAATTGCCACCTCACTGTGCCCATCATTGCAGCCTTACTGTGCCCATCACTGCCGCCTCACTGTGTCCATCATTGCCACCTCACGGTGCCAATCATTGAAGCCTTACCATGCCAATCATTGCAGCCTCACCGTGCCCATCACTGCCACCTCACCATGGCAATCATTGCAGCCTTACCATGCTTATCATTGCAGCCTCACCGTGTTAATAATTGCCGCCTCACAGTGCCCATCATTGCCATCTCACCATGCCAGTCATTGCAGCCTTACCATGCTTTTCATTGCAGCCTCGCCGTGTTAATAATTGCCGCCTCACTATGCTAATCATTGCAGCCTTACTGTGCTCATCATCATTGCAGCCTAATGGTGCCCATCATTGCAGTCTTACTGTGGCAATCAATGTAGCCTCACCAGTCAGTGCCAGTGGATTATGCACAGCAGGCATCTCCCGCTGTGTCACAGAGCTCAATGTGAAATGTTATGCCGCGCTATGACAAAAGTCCCTCCCTCCTCCTAGACCAGCTTGTGTGATAGACAGAACACTGTATCTATCACACGAGCTGGATCTTTGTCATAGCGCTGGCCGAAGGTTTCAGTCAGCTCTGAGACACAGCGGTCCTCTGACTCCCGCTGTGTGACAAGAGGAGGAGGGGGAGGAGGAGATTGGAGCTCGGAAAGCAGAGCCAATCCACCCTTAGGGGCCCCCCCACAGCGTCGGGGCCCTATGCATCTTGCATAGTGAGTGTATAGGGCGGATCGGCTCTGGTAACACCTATCATCTGGCGGGTGCTGTGAGTGGGGTAATTGTTTGCTGCGTTTGGAGCACTTTCTGGGGGTTCTTATTTGTGTGCGGGGTGCACGTGTTGTGTTTGTGTAGGTAAATTATTATTTGGGGTGTGAGAGGTGTGAGGAGCTTTTCAGCTATTTTGGGGTTCACTTATTATCTGGGTGTTGCTTTGTGTAGAGTGCTTGTCATCTGAAGTGTGCTGTTTGTGGGGAACACTTATTATCTGAGGGGTGCTGTTGCTTCCAAGCTGTGTGTGGGGTATTTATCATTTGGGATGCACTTTTTTGGGGGCGGGGACGTCCCTGAATGACAGTTTGGAAATGTGGTCACCCTAACACAGACGCTGCATGCCCCCTGATAGTGGCATGGGCATGTCTGCCTCTCCTGGTTGGCCTCCCGGACATGATGGGGGGGGGGCTAATTACCCAAATTGTATTAGATACTGGGAACTGTGTAATTGAATGAACTTTATTCAATGAAAAGTGGTGTTTGGTACACTTCAAATTGAGGACTGCCGCTGAAAGAAATGTAAAAACGATATAAAAAAAAAAGGGGGGGGGGGGACAATAGCGTCACAGTCAGAAAGACTCTGGCTGACAATTTAAAAAAAGGGGGGCAGGCACGGGGAAAAAAATGCAGCAACCAAAAAAAAAAAAAAGGGGGTGGGATATACAGCACTAAATGCTATGTAATGCTGTGTTAAGTACTGCACTACACTAACAAACTACAATGACATTACAGTGGGGAGATGTGGACATTACAGTGGGGAGATGTGGATATTACATTGGGGGAGATGTGGATATTACAGTGGGGAGATGTGGACATTACAGTGGGGAGATGTGGATATTACAGTGGGGAGATGTGGACATTACAGTGGGGAGATGTGGATATTACATTGGGGGAGATGTGGATATTACAGTGGGGAGATGTGGACATTACAGTGGGGAGATGTGGATATTACAGTGGGGAGATGTGGACATTACAGTGGGGAGATGTGGATATTACAGTGGGGAGATGTGGATATTACATTGGGGGAGATGTGGATATTACAGTGGGGGAGATGGATATTACATTGGGGGAGATGTGGACATTACAGTGGGGGAGATGTGGACATTACAGTGGGGGAGATGTGGACATTACAGTGGGGGAGATGACGTGGATATTACAGTGGGGGGAGATGTGGACATTACAGTGGGGGAGATGACGTGGATATTACAGTGGGGAGATGATGACATTATAGTTATAATTTATTGAAATTACGATCACTTTTAACGCATGGAAGTCTCAACGCCTGCATGAAGCTTAACCTCACCACGTATCAACCAGACTGCAAAGCCATCAGCAAAACCATGCAGCACCAGAAGTCGCATTAATGGTAAGAAGTACTTTATTCATCATTGTTTAGCAACAGCATAACAACGTTATTAAAAAGAATTCAGAGGTCATGTCATGTTCGGCAAATTTGCCGTATTTCTTTGTTCTGTGATTTATCCCTTATTAATAAAGAACACCTGATTGTTTAATTCAGAGACTTATTGTACTTTAAAAGTGTTGGTCTTACATAAAATGCACACATTTACTTGTATTTAGTTTTAAACATATTGGGGGTTAGTTATGAAAGGCAATTTCACTTCGCACTGCAAGTGCACTTGGAAGTGCAGTCACTCTAAATCTAAGGGGTAGACCTTAAATGAGGGGAAGCTCTGCTGATTTTATCATCCAATCATGTGCAAGCTGAAATGCTGTTTTTTATTTTCCTTGCATGTCCCCCTCGGATCTACAGCGACTTTACTTTTCAAGTGCACTTTCAGTACAAAGTGGATTTGCCTTTAGTAATTAACCCCCATTGCATGGCTCTCACGGAATTACATTTTAAAATATGTGGCATTCATGGCTCTCTCAGCCAAAAAGGTTCCCTACCCCTGTTATAGGGTGACAAGGTTGTTGGCATTAGTTAATATATTATTTATCTTACCCCAGGCTTTTGCCCATGGCTCGAGGCAATGTTGAGAACCAAAGTATGACGATGCTACTGTGCTTTGCTGGAGCGTCTTCAGCAATGGTAGAGACCTCTTTCGCCAGAAAGAATAGTGGCATCAGTCGCTGAAGAACAGAAGCTGGGGTAAGGTAAGTTGGTAACTAACCTTTTTTCCGCACTGGAATTTTGTTTTTGTTTAAGACAAACTCTTGTCTTAAACAGGCGGCTGCCAGTAAATTTAGCTGTGCTAGGTTGCAGCTAACCTGGCTGATTTGTAGTCTTTGTGATCATTTGGGTTTTCCCCTAAGTCTGGTGAGGCTTCGGTTTCTCCTTTTTTGTCAGTGGGTTGCACTGTTACCTTTGACATTAGTATGATGAGCTACAGTAAAGCTAGATTATGAATATGCTTACTTCTCCCAGCCAATCAGTAGGACTTTTATGGCCTCTGAGAATGCTTGGAGAGAGTATAAATATTTGGGGAGGTCAAGTGATCAGGGTCCTCCCACCGAGACCTTAGTCAGGTGTGGATGTGTGAGGAACAGCTGCGTTGAGTGGGCCTGAAGCCTAAGGCCTGGCCATGTGCTCGAGGCTCTGCCAGAGGAAGCCTGTTTGCTTCCTAGTGGTATGGGAGAGGCTTTGCTGGAGAAAAAGAGCATTTTTGTTGCCTAGAGACATGAGGAAAGTGATGCAGGTCTAAGATGAAGTACCAGGGGTTACTCTTCCATTAACCGTGGACTGTGGACAGCTTGGGAAAGCGTCAAGATGGACTCATCCAAGGAAACCCTGCATGGTGCTGTGAGTTTTTGGTTGCTATGGGAGACAGCTGTTGCTATGTAGATACAGAACGCAGGGTGCAGGCCTAAGGCCCTTGTTCTGTTTTGCTGTCTACCTGGCTATTTTTGTGTCTTTGGAGTCTGCGGGTCTGTCTGCCTACCACCCCAGGGTGTCCTGTGCCCTAACCCTCTCTCCCTACATTATGTTGTTGTGAGCAATAAACTCACTTTTGTTCAGCCTAAAAGTGACTGTGGCACATTTTTCTGCAACCGTCCACCATGCCTAAGAACATGCACCTAAGGTGAAATGTCAGCCTTCCCTGATGCTGGGGGAGGTCAGGGGGGGGCGCTACATTTATGTGTTTTTTTCATCTTTTTACTGTGTTTTGGGGCCAGGGAAAAAAACAGACCTTGCTTATGCCCCGTACACACGGTCGGAAATTCCGACCACAAAATCCATCTGATTTTTTCCGACGGATTTTGTCCAACACTGGTGTTGCATACACATGGTCGGACAAAGTTGTCGGAAAATCCAATCATTCTGACCGTAGTGACGTTCGTTGCGTACTACATAACTACGTAGAGGCTATTAGCCAATAGCTTTTGTCTCGTAATTTGATCTGAGCATGCGTCGGAATTCTCTACACACAATCAGAAAACGTCCGATCGGATTTTGTTGTCGGAAAATTTGAGAGCAGGATCTCAAATTTTTTCCGACGGAAAAAGTCCGATGGAGCCCACACACATGGTCCGATCGGACATTTTCCGTCGGAATTTCCGACCATGTGTACGGGGCATAAGTAGTAGTTGTCACTTAAATGAAATGCATATGTTTTGTATATATTTTCTTATTTTCTGTATTTATTTTGATAGCATTGATATTTTTCTTACAATAGCATCTGAAAGTCAGTGTGAGATATTAAACAGCAAATGAATATGTTGTCCCTAATGTTAATGTGTTGAAATCAGAAAAAAAGGGCATCACAGCATGTTGTGTATAGGGCTAATCAGGGTACCCGCGCTGACCTGTGTCCACAGTCAAAAGCGTCTACAATGGGCATGTGAGCATCAGAACTGGACCACAGAGCAATGGAAGAACGAGGCCTGGTCTGATGAATCACAATTTCTTTTACATCATGTGGATGGCCAGGTGTGTGTGTGTCACTTACCTGGGGAAGAGATGGTACCAGGATGCAGTATGGGAAGAAGACAAGCCGGCAGAGGCAGTGTGATGATGTGGGAAATGTACTGCTGGGAAACCTGCCATTCATGTGGATATTACTTGACACACACCACCTACCTAAACACTGTTGATGACCAAGTACACCTCTTCATGGAAATGGTATTCACTGATGGCAGTGGCCTCTTTCAACAACAGAATGATGCCCTGCCACACTGAAAAATGGTTCAAGAATGACCTGAGGAACACAATGAGTTTGAGGTGTTGACTTGGCCTCAAATTTCTCTAGATCTCAATCCAATGGAACATCTGTTAGATTCGCTGGAATGTTTTCAGGTCCACGGAGGCATAGCTTTGCAACTTAGAGGACTTAAAGTGGTTGTACACCCTGTACAACCACTTTTACCTACATGTAAGCCTATATTAAGGCTTACCTGTAGGTGCTTGAAATATCTCCTAAACCTCCACGGTTTAGGAGATATTTACTAAAAAGACGATCGCCGATGACTTTGGCGCATGCCTTCTTTCACATTGTGCCCTTTCTAATAGTGGTTCTAATAGTGGTCATGCCATGACTGGCAGCTCCTGTGCGCATGCCAGTCACAGAGCCAGAGTTTCGTGGCCCCGGAAGGAAGAGGGGCGAAGATGGGCGCTCCCTGCTCGTGGGGACAATGGCGACAGCGCGGGCTTCGGTGTCAGGTAAGTGACACAGTAGCCCATTATGCTTTACCTTTGCAGGGAAATAAAGAGGAAGTAAAACCCACCAGGGTTTACTTCCTCTTTAAAAGATCTGCTACTAATGGCTTGGTGCCATAGACAACACCATACCTTCAGAGGTTTAGTGGTGTCCATGCCTTGATGAGTCAGGGCTGTTTTGGCGGCTAAAGGGGCTGTTTTGGCAGCAAAAGGGGGGCCTACTCAATATTAGGTGGGTTGTCATAAAGCTATGGGTGATTGGTGCACATTCTTAGTGGCATATGAATATGTAGTCTTCTATCGATCCAGCAGGTGGCAGTTTAAGATCCTTTGTCTCCTTACCACTTTCTGTAATGAAAAAGACTGTAGCCCAATCTGAAGATTACATACAAAAGTAAATGAGTCAGAGGAATGAGGGATTTCTTATTGGTCTCCATGCAAGGTGACCATCGGATATAGGCATCCTCTGATGTGCTGTCTTCTTTAGATAACTCATGGTGTTCTGAAAAGCCTCAGTCATGCATTACATTTTATTTATTACATATATACTTTATACATATAAAACAATATATAAAAACAATAGTTCAAATATTTTAAAACAAAAATTTAATAAACCCCAGATTTAATATACATTTTATTAAAAAGAAAAGGCATGTCGTTTATTCTTTTTTGAATAGAGAAGAGTTAGAACCTCTGTCAGTTTTTTTATTGCTGCTTGTAGCCCCATTGGGGAGATTTCTTCCCTTGTCATAACAGTTTCATGGGAGAAGAGGTTCTAATTCTTCCCCACTCAACTAAAACTGATGCTGTTGTGTTCAAGTGGACCTTTCCCTCTTTCACTGAAAATCCCATCAGGATACAGTTCTGCAGGCTGTTTTGAAATCATCTTATATATATAACACAATCACTCCTTCCTCACTTGCTTGAGTGAGGCACTGGTGATGTAACCAGGGCCTCACAGATGCATCCTGGGAAGGCTACATCACTAGTGCCTCAACCCTCAGGTGATGTGCACTGTCACATGTTCCAGAAGGGAGATGCAGAGATCCAGGCAGAATTCCAGGAAAGGTGATGGAGTCATCTGCCTTTGGTGCAAATGGCCACCGTGAGAAGAATGGCGATGAAAGTAAAAATAAAATATGCAAAGAATAAAAAAAAAACAGCAATTATCACAAAATATCTGTTTGTAGAGTGTCATTACTAAACGGTTCTAAAGCTGCCTTTGTTGTGATGGTAAGAGGGATTTCCCTTCACTTCCTCTCCTGCTGACAATATTGTCACAAGAACAGGAAGTGAAGGGAAATCTTCTAAATGAGGTCACAGTCAGTATTAATGTCTCAAATTATTCCCATAAATATTCCAAATGTTCCTCACTTTAGGGTTGATTTTCTAAAACTGAAGAGTGCAAAATCTGGTGCAGCTCTGCATAGAAATCAATCAGCATTCTGGTTTCTTTTGACAAAGCTTAACCTCCCTGGCGGTATGATTATTTCTCATTTTAGGTGCTGAAAGCGGTACAATTATTTTGCATGGAAATTTGGCATTTTACATTGTAGGCCTGCGATTCTTAGGAATAACTCACTTAAATCTGTCCAAACCAGAGTCTAGTAGACATCCCGGGTATGATAAACACAAAATCATAAATTATAATATAATAAATAACTATAAAAACAAAAACACTGAAATTTGCTCAGTTGCAGAATTGTCGCTGTCATTAGATTTAGTGTTTGATGACGAATTTCCTCACAAATTGCTATCGCTCATTTCTGCAAGTGATTCTAATTTATTATCGCTGTTTTCTAGCTGGTCTAAAAATCACTTTTGACATAAAGGGACACTTTTTGGTTGCTATGGACAATCTCCAAATTCCAGGCAGAAAAACATGTATTTATAATATAAAACTACATGCAGGGCACTGGACAGACCACTAGGGACAAAGGGGATGTGTCATTTTTTTATACAGTAATGTAATCTGTAAGATTACAGTACTGTATGTGTATTGTGTGTTTTTACTTTTTTGAATTTGGCGCCGATCTCTGCTCCCGTGTGTCGTAACGTCGCAGGGAATAAAGCTCACTCGGGCACTGTGTGAATCGAGCGGAGGAGCTCGCACACACAGCGGAGAGACATTGCAGGATCCAGGGGACAAGGTAAGTAACTCTCCCTGTATCCTGAAATGCGATCCCGAGTCTGGCTCGGGGGTTACCGCTAATGGTACTGAAGTTCCACCCCAAGCCAGACTCGGGAATACCGCCAGGGGAGTTAATTGAACAAGCTGAAATTAGAAACGTATTGGCTACCATGCACAGCTGCACCAGATTTGGCACTCTCCAGTTTTAGTAAACCAACCCCTTTGTCCAAAACTAAAACGAAAATTTTGGTGAGAGTAGCACAGTGCAAATAAAATCTCTTAAAAGTTCAACATATTTATATATGAAAAGAAAAGTGCATCTTAACATTCTTTGTCTTGCGCTTTCTCCAAGGCATCCCAATAAAGTGTCATTTCCTGTGGCTGGACCCGATGCGACGTCACAAGGTTCCGATAGGTACACACAGAGAATGGGGGCTTTGATGGAAAAAACACAGGTTTTTCGTGAAGTTCCTGCAACGTGATATTTAGTTTCTCCAGGCACATCCCTATGTACACATCCTCCAGTTTGAAGAACGGTATGGAGGAAGATATGTTGTAGATCCTTTGGGCAACATCTACAGAGAGCACGTAGCCCGTACCTGAACAAAATGGGGGGTATTTATCACGGTTGAACTCGCTTTCACTTATGTACCACTTGCTGTTTTTATCACGTATAGGGGCATCGGTTGGCTTTAGAAAACCTGTGAAAAGATTTGAAGTCTGGTTTTTACGCATGAGTAGTTCGACAAGGTAAAATGTATTGATAAACATGTCAACGTCTGTCTTCATGACATAGTGTGTCTGAGGGCAATAGTGAGTAATCCACATACACACACACACCTTTATATATGTCAGCGCCCCCCACACCTGTATATATATCAATGCCCCCCCACACACCTAGACACCTGTATGTATGTCAGCGCCCCCCACACATGCATATATATCAACGTCCCCCCACACACCTGTATATATGTCAGCGCCCCCCCCCCACACACACACACACCTGTATATATGTCAGCCACCCCCCCTCCACACACACATCTGTATATATGGCAGCCCCACTTACACAAATCTGTACACAAACAGCCCCCCTCCCTTACCTTTACAGCCCCTACTTGTAGCTTCCTACCTGGTCCCAGCTCGTATTCACAAAGCTGACATGTTGCTGAGAAGCATAGTACAGGCAGATCATTGTCACACGAGGGGTGCACATGCACATAGTAGCCAGAGGTGGCAATAAAGAGCTTGATGCCTGAGTCAATGACACGAGAACAGCAGAAACCGTGAGATTGTTTCTGTACTGCACAGCACGGATCCCCTTCACCCATCCTGCCTTCTTCTGGCCCAGGTGGCCCCTCGGGCCTGGGGCCCCTTACAGTAGTGACGGCTGTACCCCCCTGATGGCGTCCCTGCATGGCACTTATACCCCCTTCCTGCCCCAAGCCATTTTTCAGCTTTCAGCACTGTCACGCTTTGAATGACAATTGTGCGGTCATGCTACACTGTAACCATGTGAAATTGTTATCATTTTCTTCACACAAATAGAGATTTCTTTTGGCGGTATTTAATCACTCCAGACCAAAATTTTTGAAAAAAAATGTTTTTCTTCGTTTTTGTCAGTAAATTTTGTAAATAAGTAATTTTTTCTCCTTCACTGATAGGCACTGATAGACTGCACTGATGGGCACTAAGGAGGTGGCAATTATGGACACTGATTAGGTGGCACTGATGAGGGGGCACGAATATGCCACACTTATGGACACTGATAGGTGTCACTGATATGTGGCACTGATGAGCACTGATAGGCAATACTGATGGGTGGCACTGGGCACAGATAGGCGGCACTGGTGGGCACAGATATGCGGCACTAGTGGGCACAGATAGGCGGCACTGGTGGGCACTGATAGGCATTAATGGGCAGCAGTGATGAGCATTGATGGGCAGTAGTGATGGGCATTGATGGGCAGCACTGATAGCCAGCACTGACTGGCATCTCTAATGGCCACTGATTGCTGGAAGTGGTGGGTAATCATTGATGGCACTGGTGGGCACTTAATTGTAATCAGGGCACTGATGGTCAGTGCCTTGATTACATACCTAGCTGTCCCCTGTGAGGAGATGCCGCTGATCGGCTCTTCTCTCCTCACACCCCGTCAGTGTGAGACGAAGAGCAGCGATTACTGGCATCTCCGTGTCCGTCTGTGATTGGACACAGATCGGGGTCACGCCGTGTCCTAGCAAGGTAGGTCGTTCTGGTAAGCCGTCATATGAGGGACAGCAAGTGGTTAAAGGATAAGTTCATCTTTGGGAACATGTTACATGTTCCACCTGTTTTTAGGGTGAAACATGTAAAACGTTCTCAATTCTGCAGCCGCTGCTCGATCCAACCCCTCCATGTGACAGCAGTATGGTGAGAAGTTCCCTGTACTAGCTGTCAGTTTTTTTAAATAAGCGCAGCTGTGTGGAGCTCCACCCACACGGCCGTGCCATTCATACACAGGGCTGTCGGCTTGCAGTTCTCAATGAACTACCATAACGCTGTAGAGTGCTGTGGTAATTCATTGATTCTTCCTGTCAGTGTATCTGCTTGTATTGCTTGTATCTGCTTACGGGAACACAGATAGACTGACAGGTCTTCAGGAGACCTGCATGGCACCAGCAATCTGTTGATCGCTGGTGAAATGCTTTACAGGCTCCAAAAATAAATAAATAATAATAATAAATTCACATTTTTTTACTGGCAATAAGATGTGCATTTATTAGTTTGTTTTAAAAAGTGAACTTATCCTTTAACCCTTTTGCTGCTACTGGCATGTAAGCAGGTGCAACTCGGCCTGCATTCAGTAGGTGGTGCTGTGCCTCTATACTAATAGAGTGGAATCTTTAGAGGAGAGATCCTGTAGTTGTCACAGAGGTTGCAGCTGTCTGATTGGACCCAGGAGGTGAGCAAGCCAGGATCTGGTGACAGATGTAGCAGATGTAGCAGGTAGGGATCAAGCTGAAGCATAGTCAGTAAACAAACCAAAGGTGGTTGCAGGTTGGGATCAGGTGGAAGTGTAGTCGAGGAACAAATAACATGGAAGCAAAGATAAGGATAACTTCTGGTATGCAAGGAGCAAGATATCAGCTGGAGAGAGCACAGTAATCTGGCAAACAGGAAGTGGAGAGACATGGCTTAAATCAGGAAGTTCATCAGGAAGTTCATCGGAGGAGCCAGGAGGTGAGCAAGCCAGGATCCGGTGACAGATGTAAGCCAGGGGTCAAACACAGGTAAGTAACTCAGAGAATGTCCAGCAAGCAGGCCGAGGGTCAAGCACAGGTGATCAGGCAGAAGAGTAATCCAGGAAGCAAGCCAGAGGTCAAACACAGGCAGCAAAGATCGGTAACAAGTGGTTACAGGTTGGGATCAGGCAGAAGTGTAGTCAAGGAACAAATCAAATGGTAGCAAAGATAAGGACACTATGGGGGTTATTTACGAAAAGGCAAATCCACTTTGCACTACAAGTTCAAACTACAAGTGTAAAGTGCACTTGAAATTGCACTGGAAGTGCACTTGGAAGTGCAGTCGCTGTAAATCTGAGGGGTAGATCTGAAATGAGGGGAAGCTCTACTGATTTTATTATCCAATCATGTGCAAGCTAAAATGCTGTTTTTAATTCTCCTTGCATGTCCCCCTCGGATCTACAGCGACTGCACTTCCAAGGGCACTTTCAGTGCAATTTCAAGTGCACTTTGCACTTGTAGTTTGCACTTATAGTGCAAAGTGGATTTGCCTTTTGTAAATAACCCCCTATACAAGAAGTACTCCTGTGCTATAAAACCAACACAAATAAAATAAATAGAACTGCCGTAAACACCGAAAAGCAAAATCCAAGGCTCTAAGTGCATGAAATAAAAAATGATGCTACTCTGTCCCCATTACCCCAATACCATGACAAATTATGCAGTAAATATCATAATCAATATAATCCTGAACAAATACATTGCTTCTAAATGTCCATAAATTATCAATTGGTAATACAGTAGCTACTACAGTTAATAGTGATGAATAAATAGTTCCAGTGAATTTCTTAAAAGGTGCAATGAGGGTGAAAGTGCTCTAATTATTGCACATTTTAAAAGGTGAAAAAAGATGATTGGTGTCTCTTCTTATAATCTATATGACACCTCTGTCCTCACAAGCCTCTCACCTTACTGCTGTAAGGTTACAGCATTACATAGATATCTTTCATATGGGATCCTTGTGCCTCTTAGCTTTAGGAATCTCTGTAATAAAATGCTGTCCTAGGGGCTGGATGTATAGCGACACCTCCTCCTCCCCCTGCAATTCCGAGATGTCCACCTGGTCTCCTCCATGAGGTACTATACAAGCAAAGGGGCTCCAATAGTGTATTTTTAGTTTTAAATGATGCTTTATAAGAAAAACCATATGGGTACTCAAATTTCAAACAGTAAAAAGCAAGGCATATACTACACGAGCAGCGAGCTCGTGCCTCCTACTTCACTTCCGTTTCTGCTGCCCTATCCCGACGCGTATCGTCATGTGACTTCATCCGGGGAAGTCATGTGACACGTAACGATACGCGTCAGGATTGGGTAGCAGAACAACGGGAAGTGACGTAGGAGGTACAAGCTTGCTGCTCGTGTAGTATATGCCTTGTTTTTACAACGCATATACTTGGCCTTTCCTGGCCTGCCAGGTTGCTTGCTCAGATAAGGGTCTGGTATGGATTTTGGGGGAGACCCCACACCATTTTTTTTTTACATTTTGGCGTGGAGTTACCCGAAGGGCCTGGTATGGATTTTAGGGGGGACACCACGGTTTTTTTTTTTTTTTTTTTGGCATGGAGTTTCCCTTAATATCCATACCAGACCAGAAGGGCCTGGTATGGACTGGTGGGGTGAACTCACAACGATTTTTTCATTGATTTTTATCTATATTGCCGGGACAGCCACAAGCAATTTTATATAACTTTTTCCTTTTAGAAATGTAATTTTGCTGCGTGAACTGTAAAACACATCAGACAGATGCACCTCTTTACAGGTAGACTAAGGGGACCCCCCAGGCACGATATTTAAAGGAATATGTTCTATTGTTTCACTTTAGGCATTATTAAAATCCCTGCTCCTTATATACACACTGGATGTTATTTTAGATTGCTGTTTGGAATCTGTGGCATTGGTGCACTTTACCAGTGATCTAGAGAAGAGTAGAGAAGATTTGTTATTTTTATTTTCACTTGCACTTGCCTATTCTGTTCTATACACTTACTTGTCAGGTGTGTGAGCGGTTCTATTTAGTATTTATATACATATTGATTAATTTCTGCACTTTAGTTAGCGCCACATACTTCACTTATTCATATATTTTATCTTTTATACCCTATTCTATACAGTTTGCTTTTGCGCATTAGTTCCCCCATTTCTTTATAATCCTGAAAAAAGGGCGTTTTAAAAACTTTTTTTTTGAATTGATACATGTCCCCTGGGGCAGTACCAGGGTCCCCAAACACTTTTTATGGCAATAACTTGCATATAAGACTTTAAAATTAACACTTTTTATTTTTCACATTCATGTCCCATAGACTTTAACGGTGTTTGCATGTTCGCACAAATTCTTTGTCTGTTCGCTTGTTCTGGTGCGAACCGAACCCGGGGGGTGTTCGGCTCACCCCTAGTTGTTTCCAAGTGGACAATTCTCTCTTTCACTTTAAATCACCTCAGGAAGCAGTTCTGCATGTTGATATAAAATCATCTTACATTCATTACATAATTACTCTTTTCTCACTTCTTGCTTAACGTGGAAGTAAACCCCCCTATCGTTTTCAGCCAAGGAAGCTGCCATCTTTGCCTCTGTTTAATCTTCAACTGCCACAGTGCTGCACATGTGATCCGTTATGACACCAGCCATTGGATGGTTTGACTGTTTGGTTGAGAGCACAGCCAATGTGCATTACGGCATGCCTTTTTTTTTTAGACTGTTAAATCGATGGGTTTACTTCCGCTTTAAGTGGGGCCCTGCTGATGTAACCAGGGGCTCACAGATGCACCCAGGGAAGGGTACATCACTAGTGCCCTACCCTCAGATAATTCACACTGTCACATGTCCCACGAGACAGACTCAGAGTTCCATACAGAAATCTGGGAAGGTTGATCGATTAATTTGCCTTTAGTGCAAATGACCACAGAGAGAAGAATGGGGAGAAAAGAAAAAAGAAAATATGCAAAGAATAAAAAACTGTCAATTATCACTAAATATCTGTTTGTAGAATAAAGGTGCCTTTGTTGTGATGTTTAATATAAGGATGAAGTTCCTCTTTAATGCCCCGTACACACATTCCGACCACAAAATCCGTCTGATTTTTCCTGACAAATTTTGTCCGAAACTTGTGTTGCACACACATGGTCGGACAAAGTTGTCGGAAAATCCGATCGTTCTGAACGAGGTGACGTACATAACGTACGACGGGACTACGTAGAGGCCAGTAGCCAATAGCTGTCGTCTCCAAATTTCTTCTGAGCATGCGTGGCACTTTGTGCGTCGGAATTCTCTACACACGATCGGAAAAAGTCAGTTCGGATTTTGTTGTCGGAAAATGTAAGGTCCTGCTCTCAAATTTTTTTCCATCGCAAATTCCGACGGAAAAAGTCCGCTAGAGCTCACACACGATCGGATTTTCCAACAACATAATCCGATCAGACTTTTTCCATCGGAATATCCGACCGTGTGTACGGAGCATTAGAGTGATATCCCTTTACTTTCTCTCCTGCTCACAATATTGTCACAAGAACAGGAAGTGAAGGGAAATCTTCTAAATGAGGTCACAGTCAGCATTAATGTCCCAAAATAATCCTATAAATGTTTCAAATGTTCCCCACTCAGAGTAACATAGTGCAAATAGAATCTCTGGAAAGTTCACTGTGTTTATATATGGAAAAAGTGCATCTTAACATTCTTTATCTTGTGCTCTCTGCATGGCATCCCAATAAAGTGTAATTTCCTTTGGCTGGAGCTGATGTGACGTCACAAGGTTCCGATAGGTACACACAGAGAATTGAGGCTTTGACATAAAAAACACTGGCTTTTCGTGAAGTTCCTGCAATGTGATATTTAGTTTCTTCAGACATATCCCTACGTATACATCCTCCAGTTTAAAGAATGGTATGGAGGGAGATATTTTGTAGATTTTTTGAGCAACATCTACAGAGAACACATAGCCTGTACCTGAACAAAATGGGGGGTATCTATTACCATCGTACTCATTTTTACTTATGTACCACTTGCTGTTTTTATCACGTATAGGGCCGTCGTTTGGCTTTATATCCCCTGTGAAAAGATTTGAAGTCTGTTTTTTACGCATTAGTAGTTCAACAAGGTAAAATGTATTGACAAACATGTCCGTGTCTGTCTTCATGACATATTGAGTCTGAGGGCAATAGTGAGTAATCCATTCCATGCCCATTAATGTTTTATAAGTCAAGTTGTAATATGTGTCTATGAAGTCTTTTTGGATGATGTCTTTGTAGGTGTTACGTTCTTCCGAAAAAAGTAAATCTTTCTCAGCACTAGGAGAGGGGTTGGTGCCAAGAAGAAAGAAGGTCACCACTCGTTTTCCATGGATGAGTTGCTCTTGCCCCCATGTTTTTCTGATGGCCATACGCACTGTCTTCTGATCGTGTGTCGTGGTCACCAGCAGAACCAAGAATGGAGAGTTTTGTTTGCAGTAGGCTTCAGGCAACTTTATGGAGGGATTCCTTTTAAAACCTTCAATGTAAATTAAGTATGAGAACATGCTTAAACACGGAAGTACTATGAATACCACAACAATCAGCTTTTTGTGATCCATCTGACAGAGAAAGAGAAAAAGTTTTGTATCAATAATTTTACAATAAGATTGAATCTATCTTTATCTTTAGAGTGGGAAAAAGGTTACGGGTACTATGAAACTCACTGTTTGGTTTTATCTTAATTTTTTTATGATGAAATAAATTGTACTGTAATCATTTGGTGTGATGTTCCTGTCTCCTTTAACCCTTTTGCTGCCACCAGCATGTAAGCAGATGCAACTTGGCCTCCATTCAGTAGATGGTGCTGTGTCAATGGAGTGGGATATTTAGAGTAGAATTGTTCCTTAAGAGATCCTGTCAGTGGCGGCCCGTCCATGGGGGCGCCCGAGCGCCGACCCCCCCCCCCCCCCCCCCCCCCCCTCCTGTAGTCAAAAAGAAAATATTTAAAACGGCTCCTTTAAGAACAAAAAAATAAAAAAAAAAGTCCTTTAACAAAGTGCACTGTGGCGCCGGACGCAGTGCACTATGGGAAGCGCCACATCAATGGAATCACAAGATTGCAGATGTGGCGCTTCATTTGCAGGCTTTTAACCCGCCTTACGGCGCAATACAAAGCGCCGGGTAGCTTCCGCTCATAGAATCACTGTGATCCTATGGGCGGGAGCATTATTTTTCAAATCTCGAGGTCACTTTCGGGTTTCGTGAAACAGACGAAAGCCAGAAGTGACGTCGGCAGCTCCATTCTTCGGCCCGAGTGGAGCTGCAGGAGAGAAGGTAAGAGAGGAGGGTAAGCTCCAGCACAGCACAGCTGCATCTGTCCCTCTCTTCCCCATCCCCCCCGTCTCCCACTAACACACAGACTGAAGCCACCCCCGTGTGCCTTCCTATACACAAACAGTGACAGAGGGGGTGGAGAATGGACACAGCATCAACAGGACATGCTGATCTGAGGTCTGAATGCAATATGACACTTGCAGGGGAAGGGAGCAAGTTATCAAAGAAAGATACTCACAGTGATTTGGAGGACTGGAAGAGGATGCTCTATGTGCTTAGGGGCCACTTTGGGAGCAGAGAGGATTTGTGCTAGAAGGGGGGTTGAATATAAAATTAGACCCCCCTTCTAGCACAAAGTGGCCCCAAGCACACACAGGATGTGTAGAATCACTGTGAGTATCCTTCTTTGATAACTTGCCCCCCTTCCCCCCTTGTTCAAAGAGATGCTGGCTACTACTAAGGAGACAATCATGGTGTCTGGGATCAGTGGACACAGTGGCTGCGTTTTAATGACACCAGTGGCTGCGTTTTAATGACACAGTGGCTGCATTTTAATGACACAGTGGCTGCGATATGATGACACAGTGGCTGCATTTTGATAACACAGTGGCTGCGTTTTAATGACACAGTGGCTGCGTTTTGATGACACAGTGGCTGCATTTTAATGATACAGTGGCTACGATTTGATGACACCGTGGCTGCATTTTGATGACGCCGTGGCTGCATTTTGATGACACCGTGGCTGCGTTTTGATGACACAATGGCTGCGTTTTGATGACACAGTGGCTGCGTTTTGATGATACAATGGCTGTGTTTTAATGCCACTGTAGCTGCGTTTTGATGACAGAGTGGCGGCATTTTGATGACACAGTGGCTGCATTTTGATGACACAGTGACTGCGTTTTGATGACACGGTGGCTGCGTTTTGATGACACTGTGGCTGCGTTTTGATGACACTGTGGCTGCGTTTTGATGCGACAGTGGCTGCGTTTTGATGCGACAGTGGCTGCGTTTTGATGCGACAGTGGCTGCGTTTTAATGACAACGTAGCTGCGTTTTGATGACAGAGTGGCTGCGTTTTGATGACACAGTGGCTGCGTTTTGATGACACAGTGGCTGCGATTGACACAGTGGCTGCGTTTTGATGACACAATGGCTGTGTTTTAATGCCACTGTAGCTGCGTTTTGATGACAGAGTGGCGGTGTTTTGATGACACAGTGGCTGCATTTTGATGACACAGTGGCTGCATTTTGATGACACAGTGACTGCGTTTTGATGACACAGTGGCTGCGTTTTGATGCGACAGTGGCTGCGTTTTGATGCGACAGTGGCTGCGTTTTGATGCGACAGTGGCTGCGTTTTAATGACAACGTAGCTGCGTTTTGATGACAGAGTGGCTGCGTTTTGATGACACAGTGGCTGCGTTTTGATGACACAGTGGCTGCGTTTTGATGACACAGTGGCTGCATTTTGAAGACACAGTGGCTGCATTTTGAAGACACAGTGGCTGCGTTTTGATGACACAGTGGTTGCGTTTTGATGACACAGTGGCTGCATTTTGATGCCACAGTGGCTGCATTTTAATGAAACCGTAGCTGCGTTTTGATGACAGAGTGGCTGTGTTTTGATGACACAGTGGCTACGATTGATGACACAGTGGCTGCGTTTTGACGACACAGTGGCTGCGTTTTGACGACACAGTGGCTGCGTTTTAATGACACTGTGGCTGCGTTTTAATGACACTGTGGCTGCGTTTTGATGACACAGTGGCTGCGATTGATGTTTTTTTTCAGAAATGTTCAGTTTGTTTGCGCCCCCCCAAAAATTTGGAGCACCAGCCGCCACTGGATCCTGTAGTTATCACAGAGGTTGCAGCTGTTTGATTGGACCCAAATGATTGGAACAAATAAAATGGTAGCGAAGATTAGGACAACTGCAGGTATGCAAGGAGCAAAATATTAGGTAACTATGACATGTTTGTTTTAGAAAAATAACTTTACAATTACTTTAAGGCCCCTTGCACACCTAAGCGTTTTTCAGGCGATACAGCACTAAAAAAAGCGCCTGTAATGCGCCTGAAAAAAGCCGGAGGGCTTTCACACTGGAGCGTTGCGCTAGCAGGACGGTAAAAAAAGTCCTGCTAGCAGCATCTTTGGAGTGGTGAAGGAGCGGTGTATTCACCGCTCCTATACTGCTCCTACCCATTGAAATCAATGGGACACCGCAGGGACACCGCGGTAATACCGGCAGCAAAGCGCCAGCAAAGCGCAGCTTTGCGGCGCTTTGCGGCGCTTTGCGGGGGGTTTTATAACCCTTATTTGGCCGCTAGTGGGTTTAAAACCACCCCGCTAGCAGCCAAATACCGCGGCTAAAACTACGGTAAAGCAGCGCTAAATATAGCGCTGCTTTACCGCTGCGGCCCCCACCGCCCCAGTGTGAAACCGGGCTAAGAAATAAAAAGGGCTTTGGTAAGTGAAGTTTTTTTTCAAATCGTTATAAGTGAACTCCAGTCTAACTAGTCATCCTGACGATAACTGACAAAAGACCATTTGAATGAGAATGAAAAACTGAGTAAAGATTAATTGTTGCACCTAAAGCTGGGCAAAAGCTTTTTCAAAATTGCTAAGTAAACTGTACTCATCTGTCAGGCACAACATCATTAGTAATTCCATATAGTTAAAAAAATTCTTGAATCATCAATTACGCAGTTTGCTCAGCGGTGTATACTCCCTCAACTAGTATTACATGAGCCATCTTAGTGAGACGGTCAAAGACTACCAAGGTAGTATTAATCTCTTTCAAGGGATGAGGGTCAACCATGAAGTCAACAGGAATTGACTACCATGGTCTTGATGGAACAGAGTGTTATGCCGAGTACACACGACCGGACTTTTCAACAGCAAAGGTCCGACGTTTTTCTTTTTGACTGACATCCGGCGGACCTCCGACGGACTTTCCAAACGAACGGACTTTGACACACACAATCACACCAAAGTCAGACGGAATCGAACGTGATGACGTATGATGGGACTAGAATAAGGAAGTTCATAGCCAGTAGCCAATAGCTACCCTAGCTTCGGTTCTTGTCCATCAGACTAGCATACAGACGAGCGGATTTCTCGATAGGAACTGGTTCCGGCGGAAAAATTTAAAACATGTTCTATTTCTAAAGTCCGTCTGATTTATGGACAGCAAAGGTCCGATGGAGCCCACACAGGATCGAATTGTCCGACGGATTCGTTCCGTCGGACCTTTGCAGTTGAAAAGTCCGGTCGTGTGTACGCGGCATTAAAGTAATCCCAAATGAGAAGATCCAGGTGTCTTATTGCGTGCACAGGTCAGACACCTTTCTCGTAACCAGGCCTCGGAAAGGAACGTGATAAAAGTTTTTCTTTCTTATGTGGCGTACACACGGTCGGAATTTCCGATGGAAACAGTCCGATGGGAGCTTTTCATCGGATTTTCCGACCGTGTGTATGCCCAACGGTCTTTTTCTGTCGGAATTTCCGACGGACTTTGAATTGAGAACCTGTTCTCAATTTTTCCGACGGAAAACCTTTCTATCGGATTTTCCGATCGTGTGTATGCAATTCCGACACGCAAAATTCCGACGCATGCTCGGAAACAATTCGACGCATGCTCGGAAGCATTAAACTTCCCTTTTATAGTGCTGTCGAACGTGTTTTATGCCGCTGTGTTATTGACCGTCGGAATTTGGTGTGATCGTGTGTAGGCAACACAGCTTGAGCGGAATTCCAGAGTTTTTTCCAACGAGAATTCCGATCGTGTGTACGCGGCATAAGAAACCCTAAAATGCCCAGCAAGTTAAAGCAGTATTAAACTCGAAACAAACATTTATTATATTGTAGCTTACCAATTATGTGATGTGATGGCTGTATTAGATTCCTTTTTTAGGCTTTCTTTCTTTTATTTTCATTTAGTAATCAAACCAGCAGCAAGTCTGCTGTTTTTCACAGCACAAACTCTCCAGCATATTGTATCAGTTTACATGGATGAGACAAACGACTTAAGCACAAATCACTTAACACTGGCAGGGGTGATTAAAATGATTAGCTTTTATCTATTCACGTAAAACCTTTATCCCAAAAGGAAATACATTGTGTGCTGTAACTGATTATAAATCGTGAGCTGGAGTTTGGCTTCAATTTATTAGTGGTTCTAAATCTGCTATTTTATTTAACATTCCCTTCCCCTCAAACTGACAATGCTGCTGTCTGCTGTGCTTCCTGTGCTCATTCCTTCAGAGTTGAGTCTCTCTAATGCCTCGTACACACGTACGGACTTTTGCCGGCGGACCTAAGTCCAGCGGACAATCCGCTGGACTTTGCCGCTAGGTACGCTGGACTAAAAAGCGAACGGACTTGACCACACACGATCACGCAAAAAGTCCGGCGGTTCACGCGATGACGTACGCACGTACGACGGGACTAGAAAAAGGAAGCTCGAGATCCCAAACGACACCCTTTGGGCCCCGTCAGCTAATCTCGTGTGTATCGCGTGTTAGTTGACGTTTGGTTAGAGACGATTCGCGCTTCTCAGACTTCTGCTTAATTCGTTCGCTTCTGCCGTTCAGTTTGTGCTTGTGAGGTTTGTATCTGGCTTTCAGTGCGTGTGGATCAGTTCCTACCTGTTCTCAGGCCGTTCTGGTCCGCTCGTTCCTGTTTTTCAGGTCGTTCTTCATAGGCCTTGCTGTTCTTCAGTGCGTTCTGTTAAGTTGTTTGTTTGATCAGCCGACCGTTTTGAAGCCATGGAGTGTGGACGTACTCGGGAACGAGTTCGTGCTGTGCAGGGGCTCGGTGTTGCGGTTAACACCTTGGCACGAGCCCGGTCCATGAACAGGGTGAGGAGGAGTTCATGGACCAAGAATTGGTTGCGCCAGCGTGACCAATTCTCGCATATGCCTTTGCTCCGTGAGATCCGTGAGAATAATCCTGATGATTTCAGGAATTATCTCCGGATGACGGACCCCATTTTTCACCGTCTGTTGGCTTCGCTGTCCCCTTATATTACCAGGCAGAATACCTGCATGCGGCAAGCCATCAGTGCGGAGCAGAGGCTAGTCGCCACGTTGCGTTACTTGGCGACGGGGAGAAGCTTGCAGGACCTCAAGTTCACGACAGGCATCTCCCCCCAGGCTCTGGGGCTCATTATTCCAGAGACCTGTTCTGCCATTATCCACGTCCTGCAGGAGGAATACATTAAGGTAAGTCTTCTCTTTTAAAATTACCTATGTCTTGTATGTTTGTTAATGTAGTGCATCAATGTCATCATTAGCTAATTACCATGATAGGACTATTCTATGAATGTCCCCTATTCCTTTTATTTTTGTATTTTTTTTTTTTTTTCTAGTATTTTATGGTTGACTTATCTAAATAGTTTTAAGAATGTATTATTTAGTGGGTCACATGCATATTTGCTTGCACCAACCTCCCCAGCATGGAAGCTTGGCCCCCTAAACACCCCTAGCCTAGTCACTTTCTTTGGTTAAAAATGTATATTACCAGCTCCATTGTACAGCTTTACTCACCCCCCCTTTCACCCCCCTTGACCCTCAATTTGAAATTGATTGCATGTGGTTTTGGTCAGCTTGTAATTATCCCCACCCCCCCACCCCCCCTGATAATTAATATCATGTGGTTTTGGTCAGCATCTAATTATCCCCACCCCCCCGATAATGAATATCATGTGGTTTTGGTCAGCTTCTAATTATCCCCACCCCCCCTGATAATGAATATCATGTGGTTTTGGTCAGCTTCTAATTATCCCCACCCCCCCTGATAATTAATATCATGTGGTTTTGGTCAGCTTGTAATTATCCCCACCCCCCCACCCCCCCCTGATAATTAATATCATGTGGTTTTGGTCAGCTTGTAATTATCCCCACCCCCCCACCCCCCCTGATAATTAATATCATGTGGTTTTGGTCAGCTTGTAATTATCCCCACCCCCCCACCCCCCCTGATAATTAATATCATGTGGTTTTGGTCAGCTTGTAATTATCCCCACCCCCCCCCCCCCCCTGATAATTAATATCATGTGGTTTTGGTCAGCATCTAATTATCCCCACCCCCCCCGATAATGAATATCATGTGGTTTTGGTCAGCTTCTAATTATCCCCACCCCCCCTGATAATTAATATCATGTGGTTTTGGTCAGCTTCTAATTATCCCCACCCCCCCACCCCCCCTGATAATGAATATCATGTGGTTTTGGTCAGCTTCTAATTATCCCCACCCCCCCTGATAATGAATATCATGTGGTTTTGGTCAGCTTCTAATTATCCCCACCCCCCCCTGATAATTAATATCATGTGGTTTTGGTCAGCTTGTAATTATCCCCACCCCCCCCACCCCCCCTGATAATTAATATCATGTGGTTTTGGTCAGCTTGTAATTATCCCCACCCCCCCCCACCCCCCCTGATAATTAATATCATGTGGTTTTGGTCAGCTTGTAATTATCCCCACCCCCCCACCCCCCCTGATAATTAATATCATGTGGTTTTGGTCAGCTTGTAATTATCCCCACCCCCCCACCCCCCCTGATAATTAATATCATGTGGTTTTGGTCAGCATCTAATTATCCCCACCCCCCCGATAATGAATATCATGTGGTTTTGGTCAGCTTCTAATTATCCCCACCCCCCCTGATAATTAATATCATGTGGTTTTGGTCAGCTTGTAATTATCCCCACCCCCCCTGATAATGAATATCATGTGGTTTTGGTCAGCTTCTAATTATCCCCACCCCCCCTGATAATGAATATCATGTGGTTTTGGTCAGCTTCTAATTATCCCCACCCCCCCGATAATTAATATCATGTGGTTTTGGTCAGCTTCTAATTATCCCCACCCCCCCACACACACCTTTAATTAATTGCATGTGTATTGTGTGACCTTACAATTATTTACTCCCCACCCACATCCCCATTATTATCTTCTCTGGTCCATCAGAGGGGTCATCAATCAGAGATTTGTCCCTTTTATCCTTAATCTTTTGGCTTTATTTCAAGGATTTACAAAATAAATACATATGTTCTTCCAAATTGTTTGTTAATTTGTAGCATTTAGTTTGGTGTTTTGCCTGGTTTATAATTTAAATTGTATCTTTCTGTTTGACTTCACAGTGTCCCTCCACGCCACAGGAATGGCAGACTGTGGCTTCCCAGTTTGCTGCCCGTTGGGACTTTCCCAACTGCGGAGGGGCGATTGGCGGCAAACACGTGCGAATTGTGCCCCCACCCCATTCGGGGTCATACTATTGGAATTATAAGGGGTTCCATAGTATCGTGTTGATGGCGGTGGTGTCGGCACAATATGACTTTCTGTATGTGGATGTGGGGAAAAACGGCCGGATGTCGGACGGAGGAGTCTTCAACCACACGGAGTTCGGTCATCGTCTCCAAACTGGTGGGCTGGAGCTGCCACCAGATGAAGATAATGTGGAGGGACTCCCCTTCGTCTTCATTGCCGACGAGGCGTTCGGTCTGGGTGACCATCTGATGAGGCCATTTCCCCAACGATCCCTCACCCCTGAGAGGAGGATTTTTAATTATCGGTTGGCCAGAGCAAGAAGGGTGGTGGAAAATGCCTTTGGTATTATGGCCAACCGTTTCAGATTGCTCCTTACATCCCTACATCTGGCAAAGTACAAACTCAATACTATTATTCTTGCATGCTGTGTCATGCACAATTATTTACGGAAACATTCAGGAACATACTCCTTACCAATTGGCCCTGAGGCCGGAGTGGAAGGCAACATGACAGGGCTGGATAACCGCCCTCTTGGTTCCGCACCACAATCAGCCCAGCAAGTGCGGGACCTTTATTTACAGTATTTTAATGGTAGGGGGGCCATTGAAATGGCAGCAGACCCTTAAACCACCTTTTTCATTTACAAAGAATAAATACAGTTATTTATGTTTGAAATATTGGTAGTTTCGTATTGTTTTGCTTTTCATTTGGCCTGTTTTATATGTTGTCCTAGTGCACATCTTAATAGTGGCAAACTTGTTTAGCGTTTAGTAAATAAGCCCCTTTGTCAATGAACCACAACATGTTTTTCTCAAACTGGTAGTATTTAAAAAGAAGAAGCCACACATTTTTGAATTTGTGCAAACATTATTTTTTTATTATAGTGCACATCCAAAACTTTTTATTTTTTTTTTTTTTTGGTTGTTTTTTTTTGGTTGTTTTTTTTTTTTTTTTTTTTTTTTTTTTTTTTGGAACCAGATTTTTTTTTTTTTTTTTTTTTTTTTTTTTTTATCTTTTTGACATTTTTTTGTTGTTTTTCTCACAACATATTTTTTTTTTTTTTTGGATTGATTTTTTAAAACAAACATAAAAACATGTTTAAAATGTTTAAAAAATTTTGGCTTAGCATTTGAAATTATTTACACAATGTAAAAGTCCAGAACTTACAAAGTTCAACAGGTAACCCATGAACAGAAGAAGCCAAATTTTTAATATGCACACTAATTTAACTGGAAAATGGGTAATGTCAACATGTGCTATGTTCCATCATGGGGAATCAATGGACGTGTTTTGTGTGTGAAACCCCTTCCCTCTCACCTACTAGCATTAGGGGTTGCAAACACCAAATGCGTCCATTGAGATCCCCTGATGGCACATAGCACATGTTGACACACCGTGTGCATATTAAAAATTTGGCCTCTAAAATTAGTTAAACAGCGCATCAAAAGGGGAATGAAGGACATGATTGATGTTAAGAAATGTAAAAGGGGTCTTTAGATTCTCCCCAAAACATCAATCATGTCCTTCATTCCCTGCTGCATGGTGGCCATCTCCTTCTGCATATTTTCCAGCTGCAGATTCCAGGCCATGATCTGGCCAATAAGCCTGTGGGCACTGTCAGTGGAAAATGGCTCCGCAGCTTGTCGTTCCACAAACAGATCAGCATCACCTAAAAGTTGGGTAGATAAAACACAAGAAAAAAAGTGTCAAAAACATGCAGACCTTAATTTATTAGCTCAATCTGTGTTCTGAGACACTCACTTGGTGGGGTGCAGATTTCATCCACTTCAACCACCTGTTCCGCCACATCCACGCGCGGGCTTGGGCTAACTGCCCAATTAGTCTGGTGATGCCGGGAGGTCCTCGTAGGTTCGGACTGACGTCTGAGTCTTTTGCCCCCTATGGTAATGGAACACAAAAAGGTACACTTTTAATCACACTGATATTTGAGTGCCAAAATAGGATTAGTAAACATTGTTTAAAAGTCTTGCCAATTATTAGCAGTTTGTTAGAAGATCCTACTTGAAGACAGAATTGAAATGTCTATCTAATGAAACTCCAATACTTAAACCGGCCTTCAACCCTAAATTTGAACTTCCGCTCATTGGATCCCTGCACCCCTGTGGTGTCTTATTTTGAACCTTTTAGGGGGGATGGGTTGCAGATACCTGTGTAAGGCAGGTATTTGCACACACATCCGGCCCTAGACTCCCACAGAAGTATACGCCACATCCCGTCCCACCGTGCTGTCTGCTGGGACACACAGGGGTCCCCGAGCTCGCGCGGACCAGTCCTATTGCATTGCGCAACTGGCGCATGCCCAATAGTGACCCGGGAAGTGAAGCCGCAAACATTAATTTCATGATTGCAAGATCAGAGATTGTAGCTGCACCATCCAAGGGACAGGTGAGTGTACTTCTTTGAAAAGTCACCACCTACAGTATTTAGAGATGATGAGCATTTTTAGGGAATTGTGAGCATGAGACCCTGCTTAACATATTTATCCCCCCCCCCCCCCAAAACAGCCTCTGGAGTCCCTGTGTAAGTTACCCCTAAAACCCTTACTACAGCAGTAATTGTATAGATAGTGACAATAATAAACAACCTTACAACTCCAACAACCCAAAGCCAGGTAAACTCAATAAACGTTATGAAGACAAACGGAACTTTCATCAAATCTGCGCAAGTTTCAGGTACGAATGGTAATAACATCTGCGCAAGTTGTAGGTACGAATGGTAATTAAATCTGCGCAAGTTTCACGGACGAATGGTAATAACATCTGCGCAAGTTTAACGGACGAATGGTAATTAAATCTGCGCAAGTTTCACGGACGAATGGTAATAACATCTGCGCAAGTTGTAGGTACGAATGGTAATAACATCTGCGCAAGTTGTAGGTACGAATGGTAATAACATCTGCGCAAGTTTAACGGACGAATGGTAATTAAATCTGCGCAAGTTTCACGGACGAATGGTAATAACATCTGCGCAAGTTTAACGGACGAATGGTAATTAAATCTGCGCAAGTTTCACGGACGAATGGTAATAACATCTGCACAAGTTGTAGGTACGAATGGTAATAACATCTGCGCAAGTTGTAGGTACGAATGGTAATAACATCTGCGCAAGTTTAACGGACGAATGGTAATTAAATCTGCGCAAGTTTAACGGACGAATGGTAATTACATCTGCGCAAGATTAGACATATCAAGTATAACCATAGTAGCGCACGTGCTTGACTTACTTTTTTTGATGGCTTTTCGAATTCTCCTGTACTGATCGTGCTCCCTGGATTTGATGTCGGACCATCGTTTGCGCAGTTGATCCTTGCCCCTTCGTACGCCGAATTTCTGCTCCAGGGTGCTGACGATTGTAGTGAGAATCTTGTCCTTGCGCAAGTTGGGACGAGGGTACGGGCCATTTTCCCCGTCGTAATCTTCCCTTTGTAGGATGTCCACCATCTCCACCATCTCTTCAAAGGCCATATTGGTGGCCTTATATCTGCTGCTGGATGCAGATGTGTTGGCTTCTTGGCTTTCCTCCGCGCTACTGGCTGATAATGTGTCCGCCATATTCATCAATTAATTCACCAACAATGCAACGAGGGGAAGCGGGGCGGGGAATACTCGTCATGAGGAACGTCATGGGCGGGCGACGCGGAGGACGCAGGCGGACTTCGACGCGTGCGCAGTGTATATAAGGCTGTTTGAGGGGCCCACGTGTTCCCGAACGGAAGTAGCGAGCGCTCTGTACGAAGGTAAGTGTTTTCTAGGATGCATTACTGTGTTTTTTTTTTTGTTTTTGGGCCAGCATTTTTTATGGCTTTGTGTGTGTTGCTGGCTGTGTGTAGGGGTTGCTGGCTGTGTGTAGGGGTTGCTGGCTGTGTGTAGGGGTTGCTGCCTGTGTGTAGGGGTTGCTGGCTGTGTGTAGGGGTTGCTGCCTGTGTGTAGGGGTTGCTGGCTGTGTGTAGGGGTTGCTGCCTGTGTGTAGGGGTTGCTGCCTGTGTGTAGGGGTTGCTGGCTGTGTGTAGGGGTTGCTGCCTGTGTGTAGGGGTTGCTGCCTGTGTGTAGGGGTTGCTGGCTGTGTGTAGGGGTTGCTGGCTGTGTGTAGGGGTTGCTGCCTGTGTGTAGGGGTTGCTGCCTGTGTGGATGTGTTGCTGCCTGTGTGTAGGGGTTGCTGCCTGTGTGGATGTGTTGCTGGCTGTGTGTAGGGGTTGCTGCCTGTGTGTAGGGGTTGCTGGCTGTGTGTAGGGGTTGCTGCCTGTGTGTGGGTGTGTTGTGTAATGTTTGTTAAGAAAAACTGGTTGTGCGTTTTAAGTAACATTTGTGTTTTTGGTCTTTTGTATTGCCATTACTAACAAAACAGAAACAAACATGTCATCACCCCAGTTGAATCCATTCAAGGACCAGCAGTTCATGTCCGAATTCATTGCCCTGTACAGAAAAAATACCAACCTGTGGCAGCTCAAGAACCCTTTATATGGCAATAGGGATGTCCGGAAGGCAACACTGGGGCCACTTGTGGCTTTTGTGAAGACTAAAGTCCCCAACGCAAACACCAAGTTTGTGGAAGCCAGAATTGCAAGTTTAAGGCACATGTACAAGCGGGAGCGCAAGAAGATTGAGGAATCAGTCAGATCAGGAGCAGCAGCAGAGAATGTTTATGTACCCAAGCTGTGGTACTACAACCAACTGACTTTTATAGGTGACCAGATGGAACCCAGGCAATCACTGTCGACTCTTCCCTCCACCCTTCCCTCCACTCTTCCCTCCACTCTTCCCTCCACCCCAGCTGAGGCTTCCACGGAAGGAGAAGACCCCTCCACCTTGGAGCAGGCTGATGCGCCCAGCTGGAGCCAGGTATATATTTAGTAGCCTAAATTGTGATTGTGTGAATATTAATGCTGTAAACGTTAACATGTGAAACAATTAACACCCTGAACTCAGAATTGTGAAAAAAACTGACAAAAATTATGCACACTTCTAAAAAGTGTTGGTGCAACATATCGATACATATATAGTGTATACATACATCCAGTAGTGGCAAAAAAAGCGTTAGACAACATTGGTGATCTGGTTGGAAAATGCAGGGGTCCAAATGATAGCCTTTTGGATCTTTTGGAAAATTTAGATGCTCGTTCCTAAGTTTACAATTGGATGATTGAGGAGGCCAGAAACCACAAAACAGGTGTTTGATTTTTGATTTTATTTGCACACAGGATGAGCTGACCCAGGATGATGCCGGGACAAGTGGTATGGAGGAGGAGGAGGACATGACCAACGAGAGCCAGGAGGTGGCTGGGCCCAGCACGAGCCAGAGTGACAGCCAGACCCAATTAAGAAGTCTACCTACACCCCTGCCCTTACCCCCAAGAAGGCCCAGGAGGATGACCATTGTTGAGGAGGAATCACTGCAACTGATTCGGAAGGCGAGTGCCATTCTGGACAAACCCACCCTTCCAGAAGAGGCCTATGCCAGCTACGTGTCCAGCAGGTTGCTGGAAATGGAGAGGGGCCAACGGCACCTGTGTGAGGGCCTAATTTCTGAGGCAATTAGGGTGGGTTTGAGGGGTGAATTACGCGAATCCACCCGCCTGACCCATGAAGGCCCGACACCAACTTCTCCTCCTCCTCCTCCTCGTCTTCCTTCTTCTCCTCCTCCTCCTCCTCCTCCTCCTACTCCTCCTCCTACCACAAGTCAGCCTCCAAGGAAGCGTGCAGGGAAGACTGCAGGGAAGAGTGCAGGGCAGCGTGGTGGGAAGAGTCGGAAGTGATTGCCTGGCTTCAGTCTGGTCTCACAGAAGACACAGGCTGTTGTAGTGCCACAGCTTGGGGACATAGATGTCATCTGCTGCTGTTCCTGGTCTGTCTGATTCCTGGTCAATCTTCTTGTGCTCCCTATATTGTATGAAATGTGCCCAAGCTTAATTTTTGGCTTCACAAACTTGGTGTCTGCCGTTGGGGCAAAAAGTCTTCACAAAATCTACAAGTGGCTCCAGTGTTGCCTTCCTATTTTGTTTTGCCTTGTTTGTTTTAACCAGAATAAATGGTCATTTAATTTTCATCAAATAATGATATACGTGCTTGTTATTCAAAAACATAGTTTCTTTAGGAGTAGGCAGGTACATGTCTAAACATTCATTTGACAATACAAGTGTAAAGTGCAACTTCAATGGAACTGCAAGTGCAGTCGCTGGAAAGGTGAGGGTTAAGATCTGAATTAAGGGCAAGCTCTGCTGACTCCACAATTGTATCATGTGTAATAACTAATCCTTTTGATAACCAACAAATAATAAAAAATATCTATATAGAGATATATGTACATATATAATATATAGATATATATATATATATATATATATATATATATATATATATATATATATATATATATATATATATATATATTTTTATACACGTATATATCTATATATATTAATATATATATATATGTAGATATCGATATATATTTTTTTTGGCTTATTGAGAAATATAGATATATTTTTCATTTGGTGATTTGGATATCTATATCTAGATCTATATCTATATCTATATCTATATCTATATCTATATATATATATATATATATATATATATATATATATATATATTATATATATAATATATATATATATATATATATATATATATATATATATATATATATATATATATATATATATATACAAATATATAACTTCACTAAAGAATGCTGAAGAAAAAACGTTCGGGAGTACTCTGCGTGAATATACAAGCAGCAAGGCAAAATCATTCTTCAAGTACGATAACATACAAATCCCGCTGTCAGAAAAAAAAAAAAAAAAAAAAAAATTTCTGCAGCGTGACGATTGTGCGAGCTTCAAAACGAAGGCTAGTTTTACCAGACCGAGCGAGTCCGTGACATAATTGCTACTGAGCATGCGTCCTTTTTGGTACGCCGGACCATACTACACACGACCGGATTATCCGCTGGACTGCCAAGTCCAGCGGATAATTTGAGAACAAAACCTGAAACTTTAGTCCGCCGTACTTTGGCCAAAAAAAGTCCGCCCGCGCCCACACACGAGGGGATTATCCGCTGGACTTCGGTCCAGCGGATAATCCCGCGGGATAGTCCCTTCGTGTGTACGCGGCATAATACATGAGGTGTGATACTGGCCAGATCACCAAGTGAAAATAGGGGGCGGGGGGGAATCAATGGAGCCAATGAAAAGAAAACTGATGCAGCCACCACATGTAATGATAGGTAAGCTGCAATATATTGAATTTTGGCTTTGGGTTTAATAACACTTTAACCACCTGATAACTTTGAACTTAAACCCCCCTCGTGACCAGACCAATTTTCAGCTTTTGGCGCTGACGCACTTGGAATGACAATTGCGCGGTCATGCAACACTGTACCCAAATGACATTTTTACCATTTTTTTCCCACAAATAGAGCTTTCTTTTGGTGGTATTTAATCACAGCTGGGGTTTTTATTTTTTGCTAAACAAATAAAAAAAGATGGAAAATTAAAAAATAAAATAAAATCATGTTTAATAGTTTGTTATAAAATTTTGCAAACAGGTAATTTTTCTGCTTCATTGATATGCGCTAATGAGGCAGCACTGGTGGGCACTGATAGGCTGCACTGGTGGGCACTGATAGGCTGCACTGGTGGGGACAGATAAGTCGGTACTGATGGGCACAGCAAAGATGGCACTGATGGGCACGGATGGGTGGCACGGATGGGTGGCACGATGGGTGGCACCGATGGGCACTGATGGATGGCACTGATAGATGGCACTGATGGGCACTGATGGATGGCACTGATAGATGGCACTGATGGGCACTGATATGTGGCACTGATGGGCACTGATAGGTGGCACTGATGGGCACTGATAGGGGGCACTGATGAGCACTGGTAGGGGACACTGATGAGCACTGGTAGGTGACACTGATGAGCACTGGTAGGGGACACTGATGTGCAGCACTGGCACTGTGGGCACTGACAGGTGGCACTGTGGGCACTGACAGGTGGCACTGTGGGCACTGACAGATGGCACTGTGGGCACTACAGATGGCACTGTGGGCACTGACAGGTGGAGCTAGTGGGCACTTTTTTTTATCCAAAGAGGGCACCATGGACCCTGGGCATATTGCAGTGAGAGGGACTGATGTCCCTCTCACTGCCGCCGGTGATCGGCTTTTTTTTTTTCTCCTCGCGCTGTCAGCGCGAGCAGGAAAAAAAGCTGATTACCGGCTCGGTTATTTTCACATGATCAGCTGTCATTGGCTGACAGCTGATCACGTGGTAAGGGGTCTCACAGACTCGCGGATCACAGAGCGCGCCGCGCGCGCCCTTCAGGGGGCGCGTAGGCAGCTCGTTGCCGGGACGACGTCAATAGACGACGTCCCGGCACATCAGATCCGCGCTGTAGCCGTCATTTGGCTATAGCGCGGGTCTAAGGTGGTTAATGCGGCGTACACACGGTCGGAATTTCCGATGGAGACAGTCCGATGGGAGCTCTTCATCGGATTTTCCGATCGTGTGTATGCCCAACGGTCTTTTTCTGTGGGAATTTCCGACGGACTTTGAATTGAGAAACTGTTCTCAATTTTTCCGACGGAAAACCTTTCTATCGGATTTTCCGATCGTGTGTATGCAATTCCGACACGCAAAATTCCGACGCATGCTCGGAAACAATTCGACGCATGCTCAGAAGCAGTAAACCTTCCTTTTATAGTGCTGTCGAATGTGTTTTATGCCGCTGTGTTATTGCCCGTCGGAATTTGGTGTGATCGTGTGTAGGCAACACAGCTTGAGCGGAATCCCGTCGGAATTCAGTCGGAAAAACCGTCAGAGTTTTTTCCGACGAGAATTCCGATCGCGTGTACGCGGCATTAGAGTCATGTACCAACTGAGGGCTTCTACCCAACTGATTCAGGTACGTGGAGGCGATGTGCTTGAGTCTAAGGCCCCTTTCACACTGACTTACCTTTCAGGTCCGCCTGTCAGTTATGACGGCGGACCTGAACGGGCGCTCCATGCTAGTCTATGGAGCGACAGAAGTCAGCTGACATCTGACCCGGTCTGATCCGCCAAAAGCAGACGGATGGCTCTACGTCCAGATCCGTCGCTGGCGGATCGGATCGGGTGAGATCTAATGAAAACGGACAGCATGTAGATGCAAAGGGTGGACCAACCCAATATTGAACCCTATGGACTAAGACTGGGATGCCATTAAATTTAATGTGCGTGTAAAGAAGGGATGGGCCCGGTGTTCGATTCAAACACATGTTTGAATCGAACATCGGCCGTTCGTCCGCTCATCGAGGGCAGAACTCTGAGAGCCGTTCGCATCAAATTTGTGTGATGCAAACGGTCCGCAATGCACTGCGCCAGTCGCAGTGCATTGCTGGCTGATGATTGGCCAAGCATGCACTGTGACCCCGCATGCTTGGCCAATCATAGAGCCAGCGGCGAGGAGAGCAATAATTGTCCAGAGGCAGGATGCTTGTGGCCAATTATAGCTCAGGGGGTTTAGTACACGCCCCACACTATATAAGGCTGCCGCGCCGGTGGCCTCGTGTAGTGTGTTCCGGCTTGAAGAACAGTGACAGTGTACTGTACATGTACACACTATATATGAATCATTTCTGTGTGGGGAAAGTGTATGGAAAGAGGAAAAATAGGCAGGGATAGTGTATTCTTCTCAGCCTTTGCTTGTGGGGAAAGTGTAGGGATAGAGGAAAAATAGGCAGGGATAGTGTGTTCTTCTCAGTGCTGTTCTCTACCAATCCAGCCATCTGCAGGAGTTAGTGTGTGTGTGTGCTGTGTGAGTATAGCACAGCAGTAGCACACTAAACAACCTTACACTGTATCTGCCCTGTTCTCTACCAATCCAGCCATCTGCAGGAGTTAGTGTGTTTTGTGTGCCTCCAGCACAGCACAGTATACACCAACAGTCCATACATACATACATACATACAGTATATACCTACAGTCCCTGTCTTGTTTGCACCGCCTGTATACTGTGGTTCAGAGTATATAGGGTTGTAGGTAATGGTATAGGGTTTTATTTTGGGTGCAGGGTTCCCCTTAATATCCATACAAGACCCAAAGGGGCTGGTAATGGGCTGGGGTGGGGGGGGGGGGGGGTGATGGGGTAGCCATGCCAATTTTCTCAAAGATTTCCATCCATATTGCCTGGACAAGACATGACATTAAAGCCGCAAGCAGTTTTAAATGGCTTCTTTTTTTCCTTTACAAATGTCATTTTTGCAGGGACAGTTCTAAACACGGGAAACACATGCCACTTCACAGGCATACTTTAGACACCCCCCAGGTACCATATTTAAAGGAATATTTCACTTTTTTTTTTTTCACTTTATGCATCATTAAAATGACTGCTCCCGAAAAAACGTCCGTTTTTAAAACTTCTTTTTGCATTGATACATGTCCCCTGGGGCAGGACCCGGGTCCCCAAACCTGTTTTATAACAATAACATGCATATTGGTCGTTATAATTAGCACTTTAGATTTCGAACGTTCGCGTCCATTGTAACTAATAGGGTTCTAACGTTCATGCAAACTTTCGGTCCGTTCGCAGGTTCTGGTGCGAACCGAACCCGGGGGGGTGTTCGGCTCATCCCTAGTGTAAAGGTAGGTGTTCCAATACTTTTGACAATATAATATATTCTCGTTTCATTTACCTTACATGACAGTGGAATAGTTTACAGAAGTTGATTTAGAAGTTAAGGCTGTTTGTGGTTGAACTTAAAGTGGTGTTTCCACCAAAATAACAACATTATGTGTATTTACCTAAAATCTGACAAAAAAAAAAATTGGATAAAAAAAAAAAATTCACTTACCTATTTCTCCCTGTTGCTATACACAATAGGAATGATGTTATAGTCTCACCTTTGAGGAAGGAGTAAAGCATTTATATCCGAAACGCGTCAGTGTGAGAACTTGACATAAAACACATTTTTAGCTTGTACTGTACCAAGTTTTGCTGTAACAGTTTCCAGGTGTTTTTTATATTGTTATATATGTGAAATTCTTTATTTCTTGATGTTCTGCATCCCTTGTAATAAACGTTTTTTCTATTTTCAATAATTTTTAACTTTATTTGGGGTTACAAATTCCACGCCGTTAAAGTCCAACCCATAGGGGATCCTCCCTTTATTCTCTCCCTGTTGCTAGGTGGTCCCACGAAATCTGCCTCTTCCTTAGCCCGGGCTAGAAACGTCACTTCCCCTCGGCAGTCAGTCATCTGGGACACGTAACAGGTCCCAGATGACGGTGCGGCGTATCACAATGTGAGGCGCCGCTCGCGCATGCGCAGTGGGTGCGCGGCTGTGAAGCCACAGCCGGGTGCCCACATTAAGGATGCCGGCGCGGCGAGCGGAGCGGGGAACGAGGGGGGCATTGTTCCCTCGCATCGCTGGACCCCGGGACAGGTAAGTGTCCGATTCTTAAAAGAAATTAAAAAAAATAATTTTGATGGGCACTCCACTTTAACACTACATTTCCAGAAGGATTAACAGGTATTTTCTGTACTTGGTAAAATAAATGTTGTAAGCCTAGAGACATAAGCAGAATGAAAAAATGTATTTAGTTTCGGATCGATTTGCTAAGTTACTAATTTTGTTTGGTTGCATTCGTAAAGAAATTTGTTTTGTTTCGATTCATTTATTAGTTTTTGGATTTTGTAAATGGATTTTAAATATTCAAATCAAATTAAAATTGAAAAAGTAGAATTGATCCGAATTCATTGTGAAGAATAGCTGGTTCTATTCTATTTGAAATTCTAATTTTGGATGATGGCTATAGTCTTTCTATTCTATTCTATTTGCATTCTATTCTATTCTTTTAAATTCTATTAATTTTTTTTCTATTCTTTTCTATTCTATTCCTTTATTTTCTATTCTGTTTTTTTATTTTATTTTCTATTCTGTTCTGTTTTATTCTATTTGTTTCTATTCTATTCTGTTTTATTTTATTCTATTCTTTTTATAAATTCGAATTTCAGAAGGTGCCTATACTCTTTCTATTTTATTCAATTCTGTTCGAATTTCAAAAAAGACGGCTATATTCTATTTTATTATATTCCATTATAAATTTTAATTTTGAAATTTCGGAAGGCCGCTATATTCTTTATATTTTGTTATATTCTATTTTAATCTATTCAAAAATTAGAATTTTGGAAGACAGCTACATTTTTTCTATTTTATTCTATTCTATTTGAATTTTGAATTTTGAAAAAAAAAATATTTTTTTCTATTTGATTCTATCCTATTTTATTCAAAATTCTAATTTTGAAATTCAAATTTTGGAAGACAGTTGTATTCTTTCTATTCTATTCTATTTTTTTTTTAATTCTTTATTTTATTTTATAAAATTTACAACTTACAAAAATAGAAAGCATAACATTTTTTCATTCAACATGTTGTACTTTCCATTTTCCTTCCCACCCCGCCTCCCCACCTTGCTCCGACCTGTATTCTATTCTATTCTAATGTCTTCTAATTTTTTCTACTCTATTCTATGCTATTCTTTTCTATTTTATTGTATTCTTTTATAATCTGTTATGTGCTATTCTATTTTATTTTGTTCTATTCTATTCTAAAAGGAAAGCAGACTAAGTAAGAATCGTCATCTTATTTCCCTTTAATATCTTACTGCATTTATTGTAATATGTGTGTACTGTGCTGTCCAAAAAGCTCTAGTAGCAGCTACCACAACAAATAGATAACTTTGCCTGGAAATTAAAATAGTACATAAAGTGTAGCGCTAAACCTAAACAAATAGCCGTGATAAATTAATGCCAATTAAATAGCGTGTATATATACATAACATATGACTGTGATGACCACTGTATTTCTGGTTGCTAAAGGTCACGGAGCTCACTTTTTACTACATAGATTTTATGAGGACTTTTTTTTTCCTTTTATTGCATGCTGAATAATCCTTCAATGGACTTTGATTACCTTTATTGCACTGAATATTGTATCTTCATAATTTTATTAGTGCTGTTAGTGCTGAGATGACTGCTTTGTTTTTTATCTTTGGCACATTTTATTACCGTAATTGTGGATGTTTATAATAGCTGCTACAGTGCACTGAACTGATTTGTGCATTAGAGCGCTTGGATCAGTGCTCCGTGCTACTGATATATATATATATACTATACGGACTGCTATATACTCTGCACTGTATTATATATACTATACGGACTGCGCTATATACTCTGCACTGTATTATATATACTATACGGACAGCTATATACTCTGCACTGTATTATATATACTATACGGACTACGCTATATACTCTGCACTGTATTATATATACTATACGGACTACGCTATATACTCTGCACTGTATTATATATACAATACGGACTGTGCTATATACTCTGCACTGTATTATATATACTATACGGACTGCGCTATATACTCTGCACTGTATTATATATACTATACGGACTGCGCTATATACTCTGCACTGTATTATATATACTATACGGACTGCGCTATATACTCTGCACTGTATTATATATACTATACGGACTGCGCTATATACTCTGCACTGTATTATATATACTATACGGACTACACTATATACTCTGCACTGTATTATATATACTATACGGACTGCGCTATATACTCTGCACTGTATTATATATACTATACGGACTACGCTATATACTCGGCACTGTATTATATATACTATACGGACTACGCTATATACTCTGCACTGTATTATATATACTATACGGACTGCTATATACTCTGCACTGTATTATATATACTATACGGACTGCGCTATATACTCTGCACTGTATTATATATACTATACGGACTGCGCTATATACTCTGCACTGTATTATATATACTATACGGACTGCGCTATATACTCTGCACTGTATTATATATACTATACGGACTGCGCTATATACTCTGAACTGTATTATATATACTATACGGACTGCGCTATATACTCTGAACTGTATTATATATACTATACGGACTGCGCTATATACTCTGCACTGTATTATATATACTATACGGACTGCGCTATATACTCTGAACTGTATTATATATACTATACGGACTGCGCTATATACTCTGAACTGTATTATATATACTATACGGACTGCGCTATATAATCTGCACTGTATTATATATACTATATGGACTGCGCAATATACTCTGAACTGTATTATATATACTATACGGACTGCGCTATATACTCTGCACTGTATTATATATACTATACGGACTGCGCTATATACTCTGCATTGTATTATATATACTATACGGACTGCGCTATATACTCTGCACTGTATTATATATACTATACGGACTGCGCTATATACTCTGCACTGTATTATATATACTATACGGACTACGCTATATACTCTGCACTGTATTATATATACTATACGGACTGCGCTATATACTCTGCACTGTATTATATATACTATACGGACTACGCTATATACTCGGCACTGTATTATATATACTATACGGACTACGCTATATACTCTGCACTGTATTATATATACTATACGGACTGCTATATACTCTGCACTGTATTATATATACTATACGGACTGCGCTATATACTCTGCACTGTATTATATATACTATACGGACTGCGCTATATACTCTGCACTGTATTATATATACTATACGGACTGCGCTATATACTCTGCACTGTATTATATATACTATACGGACTGCGCTATATACTCTGAACTGTATTATATATACTATACGGACTGCGCTATATACTCTGAACTGTATTATATATACTATACGGACTGCGCTATATACTCTGCACTGTATTATATATACTATACGGACTGCGCTATATACTCTGAACTGTATTATATATACTATACGGACTGCGCTATATACTCTGAACTGTATTATATATACTATACGGACTGCGCTATATACTCTGCACTGTATTATATATACTATACGGACTGCGCTATATACTCTGCACTGTATTATATATACTATACGGACTGCGCTATATACTCTGCACTGTATTATATATACTATACGGACTGCGCTATATACTCTGAACTGTATTATATATACTATACGGACTGCGCTATATACTCTGCACTGTATTATATATACTATACGGACTGCGCTATATACTCTGCACTGTATTATATATACTATACGGACTACGCTATATACTCGGCACTGTATTATATATACTATACGGACTACGCTATATACTCTGCACTGTATTATATATACTATACGGACTGCTATATACTCTGCACTGTATTATATATACTATACGGACTGCGCTATATACTCTGCACTGTATTATATATACTATACGGACTGCGCTATATACTCTGCACTGTATTATATATACTATACGGACTGCGCTATATACTCTGAACTGTATTATATATACTATACGGACTGCGCTATATACTCTGAACTGTATTATATATACTATACGGACTGCGCTATATACTCTGAACTGTATTATATATACTATACGGACTGCGCTATATACTCTGCACTGTATTATATATACTATACGGACTGCGCTATATACTCTGAACTGTATTATATATACTATACGGACTGCGCTATATACTCTGCACTGTATTATATATATTATACGGACTGCGCTATATACTCTGCACTGTATTATATATATACACTAAACGGACTGCGCTATATACTCTGCACTGTATTATATATATACACTAAACGGACTGCGCTATATACTGTGAATAGTATTATATATACTAAACCTCACAGGGAGTTTGCTTAGCCCCTCTGAATGCCTTTTCATCTGGCAGGAGAAAACCTGCTTAAGAAAAACGCGGTAAAGCCGCATATTGTACGCACGTTTTTGTGTGTTCGCACGTTAATGCACTCCATTGGCCAGAATACTAATTTATTCTGCCCGTTAGAATGTATTAACGCGCGAATGTACCTAAACGTACCTAGCGTTTATACACATTTTTTCAGTTCCAAAGCTCCTCTCTTGAACTTGCTGTTGAAGGTTTTTTTTTTTTTGCAGCTCATTTTCTCAGATGTCTGTATACATGGACACATAGGCTAACATAGAGCTGCTTTTACAAGGTCAAAAAAAAATTCAGTGAAAGCGCCATTATTTTAAAGGAGAAGTATAGCCGAAGCTTGTTTGGCTGCACTCCTATGGATCACAGGAGTGCAATTCTTTTTGCACTCCTGTGACCCATTTTCAGCAGAGAGCGGACTGAAGTTTTCTCTCTGCGGATGTCACAGATATCAGTCCAGACACCGCGTCATCCCGACAATAAAGTCTGGATCTGCCGGGTGCCTGGACTGTTACCTATCTCAGGCTCTCAGAGAGCCACTGAGAGCCTGAGACGGCCCGCTCCCGCCTCCTCCACATCTCAGCGCTCCAATGAGTGGGGAGGGAGATGAGCGGAGGGCTGTGACTGACAATGACTGAAAACTGAGTGATCGGTGATGTTCGATCGCTCGGTTTTCAGTGTAGAGACGCCGTAGGACAGATGCAGCATCAGACCCATGTTGCATCCACCTAGGTAAGTATAAATGGGGGGGGGGGGGGGTCTTATTTACAGACCATCCCAGACCTGTTCCACAAGGTGCTACAACTCTAGGGTATCATTCATTGTATCTTATATGACCTATAGAGTTTATTTTTGAAAATAATCCTCTTGGGAACTCTGAAGGCAAGTTAAACAGTTTCTCTTTTCTTTAGGATATAGTCATTCTTTGTCTCTCGCACAGTATTCCCCCGTCATTACTACTCCAATGTTCATTGTAGACCTTTTTATTGCATATTAAATCAGAACTTACTCATCTCAATCAACATGAGCTTATCTTTAACCACTTCATCCCCGGACCATTTGGCTGGCCAAAGACCACAGTGCTTTTTGCGATTCGGCGCTGCGCTGCTTTAACTGACATTTGCGCGGTCGTGCGGCGTGGCTCCCAAACAAAACTGACGTCCTTTTTTCCCCACAAATAGAGCTTTCTTTTGGTGGTATTCGATCACCTCTGCGGTTTTTATTTTTTGCTGTATAAACATAAAAAGAGCGACAATTTTGAAAAAAACACATTATTTTTTACTTTTTGCTATAATAAATATGAAATTATTAAATTAAAAAAAATTATTAAATAGCGATTTCAGTTTGTGGTGCTGAGATACAGTTTAATTCTGCTTTAAGTGGTTTATTACAGTTGCATTTTATTTATTTACATATAATAATTAATTAGAGTTTTTTTTAGTAATGGTTTAAACAAACTTACACCAATGCCTGGCTTACAAAAAATTATTCCTAAAGTGGGGTGCCCCTTAACAAAATAAATTAAAAGTCAGCAGCTACAAATACTGCAGCTGCTAACTTTTAATAATCGGACACTTACCTGTCCCAGGTCCAGCGATGCGGGGGAAGCCCCCCTTCGTTCCCCGCTCCGAGCAGCGCCGCACGCCGTGATACGCCGCAGTCACGTGTCCCAGATGACTGACTGCGCCGAGAGGAAGTGACGTTTTTAGCCTAGGCGATGGAAGAGGCAGATTTCGTGGGACCACCTAGCAACAGGGAGAAATAGGTAAGTGGATTTTTTTTTTTTATCCAATTAATTTTTATTAGCTTATTTGCTGCACATTAAAGGTTAAAAGTTGTAAATTTGGGGGAAACACCACTTTAAGGCATTTTTTTTTTTATTGTGCTAAATGTGATTGTACATCTATGTGGGATTTTAAGTTGCAATAAACCTGTTTTAAAACGTTATCACACCATTGCAAGTTTCTATTGTCTTTCACATGTGTGATATGTGAGGAGATGCTGGCAGCCAGGAGGAAATTGGCTTGTGATCAGGAGGAAGGAGGGACCTTTGTAGCAGCATGTAAGCCATAACTAACCACCACATGAAAGAGGAACCATAGGAGGATCTTCCCAAGCTGATAATATTATTTATCACAGGCTTATTTAACTGCTTAAGGACCGCATCACGCTGATATACGTCGGCAGAATGGCACGGCTGGGCACAACCACGTACCTGTACGTGGCCCTTAAAGAGCCCAGCCGTGGGTCCCGCGATCGAGTCACAGAGCTGAAGAACGGGGAGAGGTCAGTGTAAACAAACCTCTCCCCGTGCTTCCTAGTGCGACTGTCACTGATCGGCTATTCTCTGGGGGAAAGCCAATCAGTGACGTCAGACGCAAAGCCACGCCCCCCTACTGTAAAAAAAAAACACACACAGACTTAATCCCACCCTGCCCCCTAGTGGTTAACTCCTTCACTGCCAGCGTCATTTACACAGGAATCAGTGCATGTAAATAGCATTGATTTATGTATAAATGACAATGGTCCCAAAAATGTGTCAAAAATGTCCGATGTGTCCGCCATAATTGTCGCAGTCACAATAAAAATTACTGATCGCCGCCATTACTAGTAAAAAAAAAATATTAATCAAAATGCTATAAAACTATCCCCTATTTTGTAAACGCTATAACTTTTGCACAAACCAATCAATAATGCTAATTGCGTTTTTTTTTTTTACCAAAAATATGTAGAAGAATACATATCGGCCTAAACTGAGGAAAAAAAAAATTTTTATATATTTTTTGGGGATATTTATTATTCAAAAATAAAAAATATAGAATTTTTTTCTAAATTGTCGCTCTATTTTTGTTTATAGCGCAAAAAATAAAAACCGCAGGGGCGATCAAATACCACCAAAAGAAAGCTCTATTTGTGGGAAAAAAAGGACGCCAATTTTGTTTGGGAGCCACGTCAGTTAAAGCAATTGTCAGTTAAAGCAACGCAGTGCCGAATCGCAAAAAGGGGCCTGGTCCTTTGGCTTCAAATTGGTCAGGGGCTTAAGTGGATATACAGCCTCATGCTACATAACTAAGCTCCATTTCATGCTGAATAAACTAAATTATTAATGTATCTTAAATTGAAAACTAGCTTTAGATTAATTTTTACTCCAAAAGCATTTTTATTCAAATAAATTTGATAAAAATCCCAAAAATTGATTTAAATCCAAAAAATCGTATTTAAATAAAAAAAATGGAATCTTTTTTTTTTTTTTTCTCTGCAAAAAGTGTCATTTCTGAAAGTAAAAAAGCTATTTAAAATCACTCGCGGCTAATGTGAATTCACGGCTCCCGTAATACAGATAACAGTCATTCATTGAAACTCATTCATAAAAAAAAAGTCATTGATAAAAAATAAAAAAAATGAAAAAAAAAAGCGTAGGGGTCCCCCCCAAATTCAATAACCAGGCCCTTCAGGTCTGGGAATCTGGTATCCATACCAGACCCTTATCCGAGCACGCAACCTGGCAGGCCGCAGGAAAAGAGGGGGGACGAGAGCGGCCCCCCTCCCGCCTGAACTGTACCAGGTCACATGCCCTCAACATTGGGAGGATGCTTTGGGGGTCTAAGACCCTAAAGCACCTTGTCCCCATGTTGATGAGGACAAGGGCCTCTTCCCCACAACCCGGGCCATTATCGGAATCTGGAAGCCCCCTTTAACAAGGGGAACCCAAGATCCACAGGAGACGGTCTTTGACAATTCCTTTATTAAAATCTTCTTTCTTCTTTCTTCATCCTTCGGTTTCTTCATCTTCTCCTTCCGTCATCTTCTTCCATCTTTTTCTTCCTCCGATCCGCTTCTTCTTGCGCTGGTCTTCTCGTCCTTCTCGTCCGGCATCTTCTTCCGTCGGCGTCGGTGTCGGTGTCTCTGTCTCTTCTTGGGCCGCTCCGTGCAATGGGAGGCTCCCGCTGTGTGAGGCTCCGCTCCGTCTGACAGGTCCCTGTCAGACGGAGCGGAGCCTCACACAGCGGGAGCCTCCCATTGCGCGGAGCAGCCCAAGAAGAGACGCGGACACCGACGACGACGGAAGAAGATGCCGGACGAGAAGGACGAGAAGACCAGCGCAAGAAGAAGCGGATCGGAGGAAAAAGAAGATGGAAGAAGATGTGAAGAAACCAAACTTTTGTACCACCTTACCATTTCACACAGGGGGGGGCCGGGATCTGGGGGTCCCCTTGTTACTTCCGATAAGCCCCCCGCCCCCCAGGGTTGTGGGGAAGAGGCCCTTGTCCTCATCAACATGGGGACCAGGGGTTGTGGGGCATGTGGCCTGGTACATCTAGTCCCCCCTCTTTTCCTGCGGCCTGCCATTAATATCCATCCCAGACCTGAAGGGCTGGTTATTGAATTTGGGGGGACCCCCACGCTTTTTTTTATATTTTTTATTAATGAATGACAGTTCTCTGTGTTGCACTTTTTTGCAGGGAAAGTTCTAAGCACAGGAAACCTTCACAGGCCACCCATAGACACCCCCTAGATGTGATACTGCAATGCTGTTTTATTGTCAGCAGCACACTGACACGCTGACACTTTATTAGGTCCATAGTGACATGATAGCATCACACAGTTGCTGCAGATTTGTCGGCTGCACGTCCATGATGCGAATCTCCGGTTCCACATCATCCCAAAGGTGCTCTATTGGTTTGAGATCTGGTGAGTGTGGAAGCCATTGGAGTACAGTGACCTCATTGCCATGTTCAGGAAACCAGTGGTGAGACGATTTGAGCTTTGTGACATGGTGTATTATCCTGCTGGAAGGAGCCATCAGAAGATGTGTACACTGTAGTCATAAAGCTGTGGACATGGTCAGAAACAATACTCGGGTAGGCCGAAGTATGCTCAATTGGTACTGGATCCATGTTTTCATGTTGTTTACGCCAAATTCTGACCCTACCATCTGAATGTTGCAGCTGAAATCGAGACCCATCACAGCAGGCAACATTTTCAAATCTTCTATTGTCCAGTTTTGGTGATCCTGTGGGAATTATAGCCTCAGTTTCCTGTTCTTAACTGACAGAAGTGGCACCCGATGTGTTGTGTGTTCAGAGATGGTATTTTGCATACCTTGGGTGTAACGAGTAGTTATTTGAGTTACTAGTGCCCTAATAGAAATAATATATATATATACACAATCGCTGTGCGACTAAATGGTGAAATAAAATTATAAAAACTCCTTCCGTTAAAACCAAAACACAATGTGCTAAGAACAAATGCCTAAATTCATGAATTGCGATAAAGTGCAACTTGCATGTGCAACAATGCATAAATTATGATAAGGTGCCAAAATACATAAATTGTGATAAAGTGCTAATTGCGTGTGCTGACAAATAGCTAATCATACAAAATTTTGAATACTTCCGTGTGGTCCAAGAGTGCTTCCTTAGGCCCCTTTCACACTGGGGCGGGAGTGGAATCGGCGGTAAAGCAGTGCTATATTTAGCTGTAAAAAGCTGGTCACACGCTCTGAGGTGAGCTTATTACCATAAGGGGTTCAAGGATTTTACCTATGCATGATTCAGAGCCACAGTTGGATGTAACAAGCATGTCAATAGTATGATCACCGGAGATCACATCACCTGCATCTAGTCCAGGGGTCTCCAAACCCCGGCCCGCTTGGATGTTTTATCCGGCCTGCAGCTCATTCAGAGACTGCCTGCTTCAATTCCCCGTGCGCTTTAGGTAGTGGGACAGAGCAGAAGGCAGGCGGGGAGATGTATGTGTGCCGCTGACAGAGCGAATCCAATAAGGCAGAGGTAGGCGGATCGGTTGGGCAGATTCCCATGCTCGCAGGGAGGAGGCGGGGCCTGACGGGCAGCATGGATGTGGGCTGGCTGTGCGTGCTGAAGGCTGGGGGAGTGGCGGCAGAGGAGGAGGTTGGGCTGGGGGAGTGGCGGCCGAGGACGAGGTTGGGCTGGGGGAGTGGTGGCAGAGGACGAGGTTGGAGTGGAGAAGGCTCCCGCTCTGTGCACCGCCAGATTTGTATGGAAGTACTGTGCCTGCTCCAGTGACAGCTCCAGTGACAGCTAACCCACCCTGGTGTGGTGCAGATTCCTCCACTGACATCTTGAGGAGGAGCCACGGGACTAGGAGGAACTGTCTGCAAGACTGCAAAACCCAAAGGTGTGTGATGGTGGAGGGGTGTGTTAGGGGAGAGGTATGAGGAGGGGGGGTGTGATCAGAGTGGAGAGATATGGGGGTGGGATCAGACTGGGGGTATCTGGGGTGGTGGTGATCAGGCTGGGGGGGGGGGTGGTGTTTTCAGATTGGGGGGTTATATGGGGATGTAATCAGGGTGGGGGGCACAAAAGTATGGAAAGGCTGGGACACAGACATGGGACACAGACATGCGGAAAGGCTCTGACGGGGACACAAACATGCGGAAAGGCTCTGACGGGGACACAGAAGTGTGGAAAGGCTCTGATGGGGACACAGATAGGCAGAAAGGCTCTGACAGGGACACAAGTGCGGAAAGGCTCTGACGGGGACACAAGTGCGGAAAGTCTCTGACGAGGACACAAGTGCGGAAAAGGCTCTGACGGGGACACAGAAGTGTGGAAATGCTCTGACGGGGACACAGACGTGCGGAAAGTCTCTGACAGGGACACAGACATGCGGAAAGGCTCTGACGGGGACACAGAAGTGCGGAAAGGCTCTGACGGGCACACAGAAGTGCGGAAAGGCTCTGACGGGGACACAGAAGTGCAGAAAGTCTCTGACGGGGACACAGAAGTGCAGAAAGGCTCTGACGGGGACACAGACATGCGTAAAGGCTATTTACCAAAAATATGTAGAAGAATACGTATCGGCCTAAACTGAGGAGAAAAATTTTTTTTTATATATTTTTGGGGGATATTTATTATAGCAAAAAAGAAAAAAGAAATTGTCGCTCTTTTTTGTTTATAGCGCAAAAAAGAAAAACCGCAGGGGCGATCAAATACCACCAAAAGAAAGCTCTATTTGTGGGAGAAAAAGTACGTCAATTTTGTTTGGGAGCCACGTTACACAACCGCGCAATTGTCAGTTAAAGCGACGCAGTGCCGAATCGCAAAAAGGGGCCTGGTCCTTTGGCAGCAAATTGGTCCGGTCTGAAAGTGGTTAAAGTGGTGTTGCCACCAAAAAAAAAAAAAATTGTCTTAAAAATCATAAAAAAAATAAAAAAAAATAATTGGAAAAAAATTTTTTTTACTCACCTCTAAATGCCTGTTGCTAGGGGGTCCCTCGTAGTCTGCCACCTTCAGTGCCCGGGCATTGACGTGACTTCCCCTAGGCGCCGCACAGTCATCTAGGAGCTGTCACATGTCCCAGATGAGTGAGCGTCGAATCACGCGAGCGGAGCGGGGAACGAGGGGGGCCTCGTTCCCCCGCATCGCTGGACCCTGGGACAGATAAGTGTCCGATTATTAAAAGTCAGCAGCTGCAGTATTTGTAACTGCTGACTTTTATTTTTTATTTTTTTTGTGGGCACTCCTCTTTAAGATCACGCCTGATATTTCTGACCCCTTATCTCTAGATGGGTCATAAAACAGTTGGCAAATGTTTTAGCGCACTATCCAGTATTTTTCTCCTCTCATCTTCCTCAATTCCTTATATTAAGTCTCAATTCCAGTATTGGCTCCTCTACCCACCATCATATATCACACTGTAGCAACCCCCCTGACCCCTGAAGGCACGTTGGCGACCCCCAGAAACAGGGTGGGCTGACATTTCACCTCAGGGCATACACTGTTAAGAATAGTGGGATGTGAACAAATGTAAAAAAAAGGAAGTCAGTCACTTTTAAAGGAGAATGAAGAGGAAGGTGTTTATTGCTCACTCAAAGAAATTTCAGGGAGAGAGGTGTAGGGGTTCCGGTCACCAAAAAAAACAAGCAGTCAAACAGGATAGTAGACTCCTCCAAAAATAGTAAGCAGTACAGAAAAGAATGTAGTAGAGTATTCCTGCGCTACCGTGGAAAGGGGAGGGGACGGGAGGGTGGTAGGGGGACTGAATGTGGGGGAACTGCTGCAAGCACCGGGTGTAGGTCAAACCTTACCTACCAAAACAAGCATGTAAGAATGGGGGTGGTGCTGCGCTGTTCCCCAGGGAAATGAATGAATCTACAGCTAAATAGCAATGTCGGGGTAAAACGGAGACCCCTTGGGTAAAAGTAATAGCAAAAACAGCAGTTGTATACCAGCTATCTAGTAGAACTTAATCTGTTAATGAAATATGGTACCTCCCACAATGTATATGGTGAGGAATGTATCACAACCAATATATGACACTAATGAATAGCAATATAATAAATACTAAGGTGCAAGAGTGTTAAAAAGTAACTAATAGCACATAAAATAGCTAAAATAACCTATGCAACACCATAAGCAGGTACACAGATGTATAAAATTAAATATGCATAAAAAACGTATAAGTGAACATATGGGTAAAAAATATAGTAATAAATATAAAAATATCCAAAGTGCATAAGGAGTGCATAGAAATAATATCCTTAACGTGCTAATGCAAGTGTGCACAGCATTAAAAGGCTAGGTGATCGTGTGAAAGTATAAACGATTGTTGCAATCACACTTTCAAAATGTGTGATAGGTAATAAACAAAATTATGTGCAAATATTGCAATAAAGTGAAAGACTATACGATAAATATACAGTGCAAAATTGCAAACATAAACGGTGATGCAAAGAATGCAGAAGAGAAGCCAGATGGGACTAGTCTGCGTGACTAGAAAAAATGATCGTAAACGATAACAATCAATGGCCAAATAAAAGATACCAATAAACAGCAGATGCAAGGCGCACAAAGATATGCTGTAAGCAGTAAAACAAGTAATATGCTAGAGACGTGGCAAAATAAATAGTCATATAAGACTATGCTGCATGCATGTAAGTCCGTGACATAAAAGAATCTTCAGCAGTTTATGTGATTTTCTCTCCTGGTGGAAAAGTGGGGATAGTAATGTGATCCCTGGGCAGATATGGTATCCGTGCAGTGGGGTGCCCTTAATAGTGGGGGTTAGTCGTCTTCGTGTGGGTACACTAAAGTAAGTAATGGACCCTTACCTTGTGGTAAAGGGTTAACCGCATAAGAAATAGTAGGATGAAGTGGGGTCAGCTTTCTTCTCCCTCTGTCACGATCGCCTGCCTGGGTGAATAGGTTTCCTTATCCCTGGTTCCAGGTGTGTATTGCCTTGTTCTCACGGCCAATGCCGGAGTAATATGCAAGAAATGAGGGGGGAGCCGTATAGTGTAGTATGTTTCAGATAATCAGTATACAGTTTATTTAGAAAACAATAGGAGTAGTACTCACAAACATAATAAAAACAAGTGCTTATCTTAGACGAGCGCCGAGCTAGTTCCCTCTGTCAGTTTGAATGCCTTTCCTTGTCCCTACACGTGGCGTCACGTCACGTGACTTCATCAGGGGATGCTAGGAGGGCATTCCAGTGTTGTTTAAATAGTCTGTGCTTGTGCGGCTAATTGGCGGCCCTTTTCCTGTGGTTCGTGTATAGAATACCATTGGCGGCCATTTTCCCGTCTATCACGGGCGCGGCCATTTTCTTGGTTATCATCTAAGCTATGGTATAATAAACGGCACTAACATAGGCGCGTCCATTTTGTGGGTTATATTCAAGATGTTATCGCCGGCCATCGTAATAGACAGTAATCGGACGAGAATCTGAGCATATATGGGGGCTAAAAAAGTAATAAATAGAAAGACAAATGCCGTAGGTGACAGTATATTGTTAAGGGGGTATCAATGGCTATAATCGGAAGGACATGATTAGGCTATCATACCGATGTATGCACATTACAGATACAAAGATAAAAAAATACAAATCGGATAAAATTAGCATAAATAAACCATAACATAAATACAAACGCCTAATAAGATCTCAATATTGGTGTTACAAATAGGCATGTTGTAGCTTTGGACCGATGAAGTATACTAAAATAAATCTATAAAGTCCTAAAATCAATAAAAATAAAGATAAAAATAAAAATATATCAGTAAAATGGGGCAAGGTCATCTTCTGACTTATTGCTGGTATAGGACCCATAAAATCATATAAGATATATAAATACATAAAAAATTTATATATAATATATAAATATATGTGGGGCTACAAATTGGAGCGAAGAGAATGCATAAAATATGGACAGTCCGAGCGAATCAGGATAAGATGGATAATGCTGGTATAGGACCCATAAAACCATATAAGATATATAAATAAAAAATGATATATAATATATAAATATATGTGGGGCTAAAATTGGAGCGAAGAATATATATAACATATGGACAGTCCGAGCGAATAGGATAAGGTGGTGGAGTATATATATTTAAAAAATCACTTAAAAAACTGTTAAGGTCAAATTCTATATTCAACCCTCTGGGCGAGAAAGTGTCTAGTGTAAATATCCATTTGGATTCAATTTGACTAAGGGTCCTTACTTTGTGCCCTCCTCGCCAATGTTTAACATACGTTTCAATTCCCCAAAATTTCAAATCAGTGGGGTCTTTGTTATGACATAATAAAAAATGTTTCGATACGCTATGTCTGTCATAGCCCTTTAAAATGTTTTGAACATGTTCCTTAATGCGTATTCTGAGTAGGCGCTTGGTGCAGCCCACATATTGCAGGCCACAACTGCATTCCAGGGCATACACTGCGCCTTCTGTATTGCAACACCCCGGGTTCGGTTCGCACCAGAACCTACGAACGGACCAAACGTTTGCGCGAATATTCGAACCCTATTCTTTACAATGGACGCGAATGTTCGAAATCAAAAGTGCTAATTATAACGGCCAATATGCATGTTAATGTCATAAAACAGGTTTGGGGACCCGGGTCCTGCCCCAGGGGACATGTATCAATGCAAAAAGAAGTTTTAAAAACTGAAGTTTTTTCGGGAGCAGTCATTTTAATGATGCATAAAGTGAAAAAAAAAGTGAAATATTCCTTTAAATATGGTACCTGGGGGGTGTCTAAAGTATGCCTGTGAAGTGGCATGTGTTTCCCGTGTTTAGAACTGTCCCTGCAAAAAATGACATTTGTAAAGGAAAAAAGAAGCCATTTAAAACTACTTGCGGCTTTAATGTCATGTCTTGTCCTGGCAATATGGCTGAAAATCTTTGAGAAAAATGGCATGGCTACCCCATCGCCCCCCCCCCCCCACCCCAGCCCCTTTGGGTCTTGTATGGATATTAAGGGGAACCCCGCACCCAAAATAAAACCCTATACCTACAACCCTATATACCCTGAACAGCAGTATACAGGCGGTGCAAACAAGACAGGGACTGTAGGTTTGTTCTTAAGTAGAATCTGAACAGGTACATTTTTAAGTGTAGCGCCATCCAAAAAAATCTATTTTTAAGCTTTTTGGAGAACATGGGGAGGGGTTATCACCCCTGTAACAGTTGTTTTGCTGTCTGTGCACCTGTTCAGAACATTTCACCTCACTTTCCGTCCCAATGACAAATGTTTTTGAAAAAGTGGGGTTTTTATTGAAACAAGGATTGGTGATAAAGCATCAGTAGAGAGGAGATACCCTTTTCCCAAATTAAATGTAACAGGATAGAATTTCCCTTCCTAGGGGTAGATTTGCTCTCACTTCCTGTTTTCTCCTTCCGTTTGCAAGTAGGAGTCATTTGTAAGTTGGATGTTTGAAAGTAGGGGCCTGCCGTATATACTCTGCAGAAATTTGCCCCGTTAGATGTTAGTGTGGCCACAACACTGTAAGCCCTCACAGTTACTCTTGGTGGGCACAGGAGTTGGCCCTGCTGTGAATTATTAGATCAAGATTTGTAATTGCATGCACCTGTTTAACAGGGCAGAAAAATTGGGCCTGTGGTGGTGGTGGACGGTGTTGCCACAACACTGTAAGCCCTTACAGTTACTCTTGGTGGGCACATGAATGGGCCCTGCTGTGAACTATTAGATCAAGATTTGTAATTACACGCCCCTGTTAAACAGCGGCAGAAAAATTGGGCCTTTGGTGGTGGTGGTGGTGGACGGTGTTGCCACAAAACTGTAAGCCCTCACAGTTACTCTTGGTGGGCGCAGGAATGGGCCCTGCTGTGAACTATTAGATCAAGATTTGTAATTACATGCCCCTGTTAAACAGGGGCTGAAAAATTGTGCCTTAGGCACTGGTGCTGGTGCCACAACACTGCAACCCCTCACAGATACTGTACTTGGAGCACAACAGTCAGACCTGCTGCGAAGCATTGCTTAAAAAATTGTAATTACACGCCCCTGTTAAACAGGGGCTGAAAAATTGGGCCTTAGGCACTGGTGCCACAACACTGCAACCCCTCACAGATACTGTACTCTGAGCACAGCAATGAGACCTGTTGCAAAGCATTGCCTAAAAATTTTAATTACACGCCCCTGTTAAACGGGCTGAAAAATTGGGCCTTAGGCACTGGTGCTGGTGCCACAACACTGCAACCCCTCACAGATACTGTACTTGGAGCACAACAGTCAGACCTGTTGCAAAGCATTGCTTAAAAAATTGTAATTACACGCCCCTGTTAAACAGGGCTGAAAAATTGGGCCTTAGCCACTGGTGGTGGCACCCAGAAACAAAAATGTTCTTCCAAGATATCATCAGGATCATTGAGGAGGAAGAGGATAGTCAGTCAACATAACAGGTCAGTCACTCAGCATCAGCATAGGCAGTCTTGAAGGGATGAGACATTATAAATTATCCAGTTATATCAGCTTCAGGTGCCTGGTAGCTGGTGGTGATCCAAGACTGATTCATCTTTATGAAGGTCAGTCGATCAACCGAGTCGGTGGACAGGCGCACCCTGTGATCGGTGACAAAGCCTCCAGCAGCACTGAATGTGCGTTCAGAAAGAACGCTGGATGCAGGACAGGCCAGTAGCTCAATTGCATACTGTGCAAGCTCTGGCCAGTGATCCATCCTCAAGACCCAGTAAGCCAGTGGATTTTCGGTGGGAAAGGTGTCCAAGTCTGACCTTGCCCCTAGGTATTCCTGCACCATGTGAATCAGATGCTGGCGATGGTTGCTGGAACCAATCATACCTTGGGGCTGCGGACTAAAAAATTGTCTGAATGCATCGGTCAGACGTCCACCTTCCCCACCGCTCCTTCTGCTACTGACCGAAGTCTCAGCAACTCGTCGTCCAGGACCAGGAGATTGTAACCTCCCAGTCTCTGGGAACGTGTTGCACAGACCATTCTGCAAGGCCTCCCGGAGATGTCTCAAACTCTGCTCCCTCTGCGACGGCAAGATAAGGTCCGCAACCTTACCCTTTTACCGTGGATCAAGGAGAGTGGCCAGCCAGTAATGGTCCCTCTCCTTGATCCGAAGAATACGAGGATCCTTCCGCAGGCTTTGCAGGATCGGGGAGGCCATGCAATGTAGGTTAGCTGAGGCATTCGGTCCGGAGTCTTCTGGGTCACTGAGGACGACATGATCGGCAGCCACCTCCTCCCAGCCACGTACAAGTCCACTGGTTTGTTGGGACTGTAAATCATCCCTAAAATACTGCTTTTGCTGCTGATGCTGAGTGCCAGGCTCCACCTCCATGCTGACACAATCCTCCTTCTCCTCCTCCTCATCCTCTTCCTGTGTGATGGGTGGGAGAGAAGGAACACTGTCTGGATAAAGGGGGCCTTGAGAGGCAAGGAAGTCCTCCTCTTCCTGCCTCTGTTCTGCCTCAAGTGACCTGTCCATTATCCCACGCAGCGTATGCTCCAACAGGTGGACAAGAGGTACAGTGTCACTGATGCATGCACTGTCACTGCTCACCATCCTTGTGGCCTCCTCAAATGGTGACAGGACAGTGCATGCATCCCTGATCATGCTCCACTGGCGTGGGGAAAAAATCCGAGCTCCCCTGACCCTGTCCTGGTGCCGTAGTCGCACAGGTACTCATTGATGGCCCTCTGTTGCGTGTGCAGTCGCTGCAGCATGGCCAACGTTGAGTTCCACCTGGTGGGCATGTCACATATAAGGCGGTTCTTGGGCAGGTTCAACTCATTTTGCAGCTCAGCCAGCCGAGCACTGGCATTATATGATCGGCGGAAATGCACACAGACTTTCCTGGCCTGCTTTAGGACATCCTGTAAGCCTTGGGTATCTGCCCAAGAACCGCTGCACCACCAGGTTAAGGACGTGAGCCATACAGGGCACATGGGTCAGCTGTCCCTGATGCAGGGTGGAGAGGAGGTTGGTGCCATTGTCACAAACCACCATTCCTGGCTTAAGCTGGCGTGGCGTCAACCACCTCTCGGCCTGCCCCTGCAGAGCTGACAGTACCTCTGCCCCAGTGTGGCTCCTGTCCCCCAAACACACCAGCGCAAGCACGGCATGGCATCTTTTTGCCTGCCTACTTGCATAGCCCCTTGGACGCCTACGGAGCACCGCTGGTTCCGAGGACAGAGCACTCGAAGAGGCCATGGAGGAAGAGGAGGGGGTGGAGGAGAGAGGTGTGTCACAACCAGTAGTAGCATTTTGGAGGCGTGGTGGCGGAACAACCTCCAACACTACTGCACCTTGTCCTGCATCCTTCCTAGCTGCCAAAAGAGTGACCCAATGGGCCGTGAAAGACAGGTAACGTCCCTGTCCATGCCTGCTGGACCATGAGTCAGCGGTAATATGCACCCTACCACTGACCGCCCTGTCCAGTGAGGCCTTCCACATTGCGGTAGAGAGCCGGAATCGCCTTCCGTGAGAAAAAGTGGCGTTTGGGAACCTGCCACTGAGGAAACGCACATTGAACAAACTCACAGAAGGGGGCCGAGTCTACCAACTGAAAAGGCAGCAGTTGAAGTGCTAGCAATTTAGCCAAGCTAGCATTCAACCGCTGGGCATGTGGATGGCTGGGAGTAAACTTCTTTTGACGGTCCAGCAGCTGGGGCAGGGAAATTTGCCTGGTAGAATCGGACGTTGGTTTACTGCTAGCAGAGTGCCTGCAAGTACTTGGCTGTGACACACCTAATTCTACACCTTCATTCCTCAGTGCAGCTTTCAGAGAGGACTGAAGGTATAGTGGGATTGGAGATCCCAGCTGATGAGTAACAAGGAGAGGTCCGCTTTGTTCTTTGGTGTGGGTCTTTAATGTGCGCATGCCAACCAGCTGCATGGCAGGTCGACATATGTCTGGTCATGCATGTGGTGCCCAAGCGGCTTGAGACATATGTTGCAAATAGCAGTGGTGCGATCTGATGCACTCGTCTCAAAAAAGGCCCACACCAAAGAACTTTTGTGATAACGTGCAGAGGCAGCGCCCTGCACAGGCAGAGCTCTGCGGTGTGATTCAGTTGGTGTGCTGGCCTCAAGCTGGCCCCCGGAGGGCTTCCTGCCTCATTAGACATGTGCCGCCTCCTCCTCCTCTCTCCCTTCAGGCACCCACGTGGAGTCAGTGACCTCATCATCCCCTCCCTCTTCACCACTGGAGCAAACCTGGCAGTAAGCTGCAGCTGGTGGAACATGACTGCCAGATTGCTGTCCTTGAGCATCCCCTCTCTCTGAGCTCACGCTACTGCCTTCCTCTAGCTGGGTATCATCATCTGAGCCTTCAAAACGTTGGGCATCCTCCTGGAGCATGTACCCAACACTGTGCTCAAACAGTTCGGGGGACTCCTCAGGAAGACATGGTGGGTCTAGGGAAGGGGTGCCTGATGATGCTATTGAGTACACGTTGGCAGCTGCTTTGCCAGTAGTAGTACCCTGAGCCTGGGTGAGAGAGGATGAGGAGGATGAGGAGGGCTTGGTCATCCACTCTACCAAGCCTTCGACATGATGCGGCTCAACATGTCCAGCTGCCGAAAACAAGGACAAGCGTGTCCCATGGCCAGGTGCTAATGACAATGCACGGCCACGTCCATGTCCACGACCAGCACTGTTGTCTCTAGACACAGAGCCTGCTTGCCCTGTGTTCTTGCCTCGGGACTGCCTGCCTCTCCTTGTCGGTCTTCCAGGCATTGTAGTGGCATTGTAGTGGGTAGTGTATATTGTGCTGGAGTCACACAGCACACACACTAACTGCAGATGGCTGCCTTAGATGACAACAAGAGGGCCTTATGACAGATAGGGTGGCTCTGGTGGTTGTGTGCTTGTTATATTCTTAATATTCAAAATTTAATTTGGTTTAAAAAATAATCTCTGCAGAGTTACCCTTAATTAGTGTGAATGGGTTTTTGCTTTTAATAGGCTTCAGATGTGATATTCAGCTGGGTTTGAGTTTTAAAAGCTGTTTTAGATGTGTTATGGACATTGCAATATTATATATGTTTATTAAGAAGTCCTATGTCACTGATATTTAGTTTGAAGGAAAAGGCTAGCAACCCTCCCCCATTTCGGTAGATAGAATTTCAAAGGCAATGCTTTTAGCCCATTTCCTGCACATGAATAGGAATGTGTGTGGCTGATGTATTCCAGATGTTGTGTGATGTGTTCACTCATGACACATTACATTGGGTGGAGATGGGAGGAAGAGAGGTGTGTTTATATTTCAGCGCCAAATTCAAGGGTTGTTTGGTTTATAAAAAGTGCTTGCAGGCTGATACTCTTTCTCTTTGACTCCTATACTACACAGCTTGACCATCACACACACAGCTCCTCTCATCTTTAGCATACACAGCCACACATTCCTTCTGCCCACAAAGGGTTAATCAGCCATTTTCTTTAAGCTGAAGACCACGTGTTCAGCTAACTAAGAAATCCTTTAATCTTATGCTAAGTAACATTCTTTTGTATCTTGTACTATTTTTGTAAGTATTTTTCTATTTTGGTGTGTACAATAAAACACACATTTTGATTTATCGCTGACTCAGAAATATTTTAAGAAATTCGTCTCACAACAATAATCTTTTGAAAGCTTACACAGAATAAGCGAATATAAATATCACAGTATATTTATTTTATTTCATTGGCTAAGCCAGCCAGTTTCGAAAGTTTTTTTTCCATTTTCCTTTCCTTGATCAGAGGGGAAATGATGAACAGGAATTTACTTTCGCAAATATTGAAAAGAACCTAGAGACAATTATGATATCGATGATTGTGAAAGACCGGAGAATTTCAGACATACAGAAGTAATTTAAGCGAGTCAAGCAAGAAAAGACGGGGAACGTTTTTTATGTGGTGAGTAGAAATTTACATACTTACTATGGAATTTGTAACTGTTTTAGCTGATAAAAGTACATTGGAATTTAAAGGTTTATCGAAACACATCTCTGATGATGTTTTATGGAAAGCAATGTATAGTCAATGTCTTCAAGCAAACGCTGACATTGATAAGGATAAATATTCATTAGTTAAAACAAAGAAAAAGTTACGTAATGTAATGAAGTTAGTAACAAGTTTTAATGAAATGCAAAATGTAACAGAAAGTGCTCATACACAAAAGGATTTATGTATTGAACAATTATTGACTGAAAAAGTTGAATTGGAACATAAAATGAATGCATTATTGCAATCGTTTAAAGAGAAAGAAAGTCGTATGGCTTTTTTGACTCAAGAAAGGATTAAACATGAGAATATTATAAGTCTACTTAGAAAACAATTATTGGACACTCAGGTTTTTGCACATGCTCAGTGTTCCACACATGTGACTAAGTCAGATGTAAGGGTTAATTTTGATTCAGGAATTGAGTCAGATGGATCAATTGTTAGTATTTTTTCAGACAATGAAAGTGTGAAGTCAGTTGACTTCAGTCATACTAATATTAAACAAAAATGTAAATTTTCATCACCATATGCTCAAAGAAAGGTATATGGAAAAAAAGCAACTCTTAAATGTTTTGTTTGCCAACGAGAGGGCCACATAGCCAGGTTTTGTTTAAAGGCTAATAATAATAATGATATGCAAAAGAGGTTGTGCTATCCGAAAACAATGCCAAGGACTTACGAAGTCTATTCTGTTAGAATGTGCAGTAATTTGAAGTATAGAGGTCAAAATAATCAAACCTATTTCCCTTTGAAGACCCAAATGCAAAGTTTGCAAACAGAAAATAGTTCCATCAGACAGGGCAGGTATCATTATGTAACATATAACACTGTGAAAAACATTGTTAGCAGTCCTTAAATGAACTGCATGGATAGTTTCAGAGATTTGGTTGAGGACTTTGATATATTTTTAATATTTTCAAGGATAATCCTCTGGGTTATTATTTTTATTTTTCCTCGTTATGATTATATTTCTATTTTTTGGTTTGTTCAGGTTGAACACTGAAAAGGTTTAGTTCACTTGAAAAGAAAAGAACAGCTTTGTACTCAATTAGTAGCTGAATACATTTCCAGCTGTGTACTCAATTAGCAATTGAATACATTTTGTTTAAAGACAACAGAGTAATTCTCTCTCTTAGTAATTTCCTTGCAAAGTATTATTGTTAAAAAGAAAAAGTTCTAGCACATAAAAAGTTGATAGTGAGTTATCTGTAAGCAATAGAGTTACAGACACATTGAATTAGTAAAGGAAGCAGCTTTATTTGGAGAATTAGTGATTCCAATCTTCAATGGGTTCTATTGATGTTGTGAAGAAATAGATACACAGATTCCGTCGCTTTAAGAAGAATAAAAAGGGAATAAATCACTTTTTTGTTTTTCATAGGTTATTATGGAATTTATATTGGTTTATGAAAACTAAATTTCATGATATGACGTTTAGATTGGAATTTCGTGTCCTATTATACCACAGCACCTACAGATGGGATTCACTAATGATGATGCTTTAGTAACAGTTAGGATGTTGATTAATTATGTTTTTCCAGTTTTGGGTATAAAAGGAAACTGTTTCATTCATTTCGTTCTGCTGTTACAAAGTATTCTTCTTTTGAAGGAAAATGTTGTATGTGTTTCCCCATGAATTTTTGTTTTTGCATCAAAGTAAGTCTATGAAGGAGTCAAAATGGCTGAAAAAAATTGTACCTTCACATATGTCTAGCTGAGAAAGGAGGTTAATTCAAGATAAAAATGTCCTTATGTTAGCTAAGAATATGTTTTTTTTATTTTTTACAAGGTTTTTTGATTGGGAGATTATTTAGAAATAATTTGTATATATACTGATATGTAGTATTTGTTTTAAAGGTAAAAAGAAATTTAGATTGTATACAGCCTACCCTTAGGAATTTTAGAATAAGCAACGCCCATCTTTTTAGGAAAGTTGGAGGGAAATGTAATTGATCTTTTAAAATTGGCGGGCATTTTTTTTGTGGTACAAGATATCCCAGGAGAACTTTCAAGCTAGGATGAATAGAAAAAGTGGGGGCTGTAGGAGTAGAAGCGTGTAACAGGAGACAGTCAGTTTTCTGCAGACATTCCAGGGAGACTCATTCTAGTCCATCCAAGACATACATATACAATGTGAATTGTTGTTACATACAGACACATATTGGATTTAATCTTCATTTTAAGAATAATCTATTTTTGATATTCTGTAATTGATATTGTTTTTATAACATTTTGTTGTTTTATTATTAAACCAAAATTATCTTTTATACAAGATAAGCGGTCTATTTAGTTGACCAAGAACAGGAAAGGTTTATTTGGAACAAAAATAGATGTTGTTAGCTAGTCTAAGACAGAAATAAAAATGAGATGCTCTCATAGGCGGAGCTAAAGTTTTAGGGAGTGGAAAATAATTAGAAAGGTCAATTTGATATTTTCTATGAGATGGTATAGTTCAAATACCTTCTCAGTTTAGTGAAAAATGTATATCAACAATAAATGTGGAAATAACAAATTGTATATTCCGAGATAATGATGCTGCATTTATTTTTTAAGGAATGAATTATAAAAATCTGATCTGGAGGAATCATGTATTCCAAAAAGAAGAGATGTCAGCGCAACAAAAGAAAAGTGTTAAAGAGAGAAGATTGATCATTATCACAGGATGCATCTTTTCCCTAGTGACAATGTTATATGTGGTAAAATATATCACAAACTGTTCCAGTTATGCAGAGGTTAACAGGATGGAAGAATTACACCACAAAGATCTTGCATTATTCAGAAGTAAAAGAGAAGTAGACATTGGTATCAATACAGAGGAACAAAAAGATAACAATGCTGATATCATTACAAAGGACAAAAGTGATAAAGATATTGATATTAATGACAGAAATAATAATACAGTTGAAGATTTGTACGGATATGTATGCATAGGACAGGGATATGATTGTTGTATGCAATTGTATTTCATACATAGTAATAATGTTGAAATCAAAATTAATATAGAATCCAAAACAAATTTTGTTAAAATGCAGGGATTTTATAGACTGAACAGTAGAACCGGAACTTTTGAATGTGATATATTGGGAAGGAGTTTCTGGTCAGTATTTGTAAAAGGTAATAATTCAACAATTTGGTCTGGAGATGTTACTAATAACATAAGGTCTGGGAAACGACTTTATTCATCAGAGCAATATTATTACTTATTACAAAATTTTGTTAAAATATTGGATCCAGAACATTTAAACATCATAGGAGATGAAAAGGGAGATATTGTAAGGACATGGGATTTTAAAATAACAAGAAAGTTAGCTCAAATAAGAGTCAAAATTAATATTTCTATAGTCGACATGATTGTTCCAGAAGTTAATATTTTCCCACAATCTTTGAAAATTATGGAAGATAAAGATGATTTGCATTTGATATGTAATACAAAAATATCTTTACCTCAAAATTCATTGTTAACTTGGAAAAGGAATGGTGAATTTCTAGGTAGTGTTTCTCATAGTTATAATATTATAATCCATAAAAGATTTGGTAGTGTAAATTGGATTAATAATACATTTGTTTATCAACAAATGAGTGTATCTTTGAATGATACTGGTGTATATCAATGTTGCATATCAATAGGAAATTATCCTGTGAAATGTGCTAAGGCAAATGTTATTGTAGTGTCTCCAAGGAAAACTCCATGTGTTAACAAGAACAGTGTCTCTGCGACTCCTTTTCAGATTAACCATTTCCAATCCAGAACTCTTTTGAGAGAAGGAAAGTTCGTCATTGTTTTGTGGAACTTTAATGTATCAGAATGGAAGATTTCTACAAGGTTTCCACAATGTCAGGGACATTTGGTTAATATGGAATTGGGTATAGAGAGATGGTTTGGAATTAATAATAGGAATAATAACAGATATAAGCGTGGTATAGTTGAAGGTGTTTTAGGAGGAATTGGCACAATCGGGAGTATAACTAATAGTATGGATATCAATACTTTAAAGTCTGATCTAGAGACCGCTGGTTTAGTGGGAAGTAATGGTATTAAAATTCAAAAACATTTAAATCAGATTTTAGAAAATATGGTAATTAAAACAGCTAATGTCATGGGTCCATCTATTTTAAATCTCCAAAATATTACTCTTGATTTGATGATAAGTGAACAACATTCTCATATAGCCAGAGCATGTTTAGAAATCCAGACGGAATATTCCACTAATTTTAAAATAATTGCGCAAGCATTTCAAAGTGGAATAACTCCTTTTGGCATTTTACAGAATTTACCCAGAGAATATGTATATGCTATAAATCATACAGATTTATGGGTAAATAAATGGATAGGATGCACGCAGGGTATATGTTATAGTTCTTCTATGATTCCAATAGCCGGAAAAGAACAAATTTTGGTTCCAATCACTGTTTTAGGATTACCTGTCAGCAGTACACAATTATTATATTATAGATTACAATATACAGATTTTGCATTTATCAATGAAAATTCTGAATTAGAACAATTAGATCTGTCATCATGTTTACAATTCCAGTCTAAAGTTATTTGTTTACCTAATCAAGATAAGAGCATATTTCATTCTTGCTATCATAATCGTACATTATGTTCAGCAAGAATAGAAAAAGTTGAAACAATTTCTGAATTAATCACTCGCGTAGATAGGAAAAAGGTTTGTTTTCAGATCATGACAGATACAGAAAGGGTTAAAACTTTTTTCTCTTCTTGTACAAGTACAGAAAATCTGAATCAAGGTCTGTATTGTATAGAAGGAGATATTGATGCAATAAGTATTAATGGTTTAAGAACTAATTTGACAAATATGTTTATGAAAAATATAAGTGCACTTCCCACTCAATATAATATATCCCAAATAGATGAATTTCCATGGGAAAAGTGGGCAAATGTAATCCAAAAGGATAAAGGTTTATTGATAGCTTTGGCTAAGGAATTGCAGAATGCAGAAGTATTGTTTAAACATGAACAAGGTAATTTGCAAGAAATATCACATCAATGGTCAGAATTTTCAGGAAGTAATTGGTGGAAAAGATTCAGTAATAGTGTATCAATGTGGGGAAAAACTTCGATAACTTCAGCAGCAGGAAATATTTTATCACATCCTGTAGTTATTCTTTTTATTATTATTATGTTATTCCTTATATTCCAGTTATGTTTAATGTTTAGAATGAAAAAATTATTTTTTAGAATTAGAAGTGAAATTAAGAAAGGAGATGATTTATTGCAAAATATGCTTAGAAGAAGAATGGGTTTTGGAATTTCAAACTCGGTTACTAATGAAATTACATCTGAAAATATTAGATCAAAAACTGTGAGAATGTGATATGTATGATGGTGAATGTATTAAAATATGAAGTATGATCATTATTCATATTTCAGAGGGGAATGTTATATTCTTAATATTCAAAATTTAATTTGGTTTAAAAAATAATCTCTGCAGAGTTACCCTTAATTAGTGTGAATGGGTTTTTGCTTTTAATAGGCTTCAGATGTGATATTCAGCTGGGTTTGAGTTTTAAAAGCTGTTTTAGATGTGTTATGGACATTGCAATATTATATATGTTTATTAAGAAGTCCTATGTCACTGATATTTAGTTTGAAGGAAAAGGCTAGCAACCCTCCCCCATTTCGGTAGATAGAATTTCAAAGGCAATGCTTTTAGCCCATTTCCTGCACATGAATAGGAATGTGTGTGGCTGATGTATTCCAGATGTTGTGTGATGTGTTCACTCATGACACATTACATTGGGTGGAGATGGGAGGAAGAGAGGTGTGTTTATATTTCAGCGCCAAATTCAAGGGTTGTTTGGTTTATAAAAAGTGCTTGCAGGCTGATACTCTTTCTCTTTGACTCCTATACTACACAGCTTGACCATCACACACACAGCTCCTCTCATCTTTAGCATACACAGCCACACATTCCTTCTGCCCACAAAGGGTTAATCAGCCATTTTCTTTAAGCTGAAGACCACGTGTTCAGCTAACTAAGAAATCCTTTAATCTTATGCTAAGTAACATTCTTTTGTATCTTGTACTATTTTTGTAAGTATTTTTCTATTTTGGTGTGTACAATAAAACACACATTTTGATTTATCGCTGACTCAGAAATATTTTAAGAAATTCGTCTCACAACAATAATCTTTTGAAAGCTTACACAGAATAAGCGAATATAAATATCACAGTATATTTATTTTATTTCAGTGCTCTACTAACACAGCAGACACACACACGCTATCTAGCTCCTGTAAATGCCTGGCTGCCTTAGATGACAACAACTGGGCCTTACGGCAGATAGAGGCTGCCTTAGATGACAACAACAGGACCTTATGACAGATAGGGAGGCGCAGGTGGTTGTGTGCTGTACTAACACAGCAGACACACACACGCTAGCTCCTGTAAATGCCTGGCTGCCTTAGATGACAACCACTGGGCCTTACGGCAGATAGAGGCTGCCTTAGATGACAACAACAGGGCCTTATGACAGATAGGGAGGCTCAGGTGGTTGTGTGCTGTACTAACACAGCAGACACACACACGCTAGCTAGCTCCTGTAAATGCCTGGCTGCCTTAGATGACAACAACTGGGCCTTACGGCAGATAGGGGCTGCCTTAGATGACAACAACAGGGCCTTATGACAGATAGGGAGGCTCAGGTGGTTGTGTGCTGTACTAACACAGCAGACACACACACGCTAGCTAGCTCCTGTAAATGCCTGGCTGCCTTAGATGACAACAACTGGGCCTTACGGCAGATAGGGGCTGCCTTAGATGCCAACAACAGGGTCTTATGACAGATAGGGAGGCTGAGGTGGTTTTATGTGTGCTGTACTAACACAGCAGACACACACACTAGCTCCTGTAAATGCCTGGCTGCCTTAGATGACAACAACTGGGCCTTACGTCAGATAGAGGGTGCCTTAGATGACAACAACTGGGCCTTACGGCAAATAGAGGCTGCCTTAGATGACAACAACAGGGCCTTATGGCAGATAGAGAGGCTGAGGTGGTTTTATGTGTGCTGTACTAACACAGCAGACACACACGCTAGCTCCTGTAAATGCCTGGCTGCCTTAGATGACAACAACTGGGCCTTATGACAGATAGAGAGGCAGAGGTGGTTTTATGTGTGCTGTACTAACACAGCACACACACACACACACGCTAGCTCCTATAAATGCCTGGCTGTCTGCCTTAGATCACAATAGGCCAGTAGGATAAAGGTGATACTGCAATGCTGTACTAACAGCATGCACACACCAGACTAATCCCCAGAATCACAGCAGATAAAGTTAGACTCAGCAGCAGATAATGTCACCACTCAGCACAGCAGAATGTATAACACAGCACAGCACTGCAGATACTGTCAGCAGCAGTGCAATCAGCAGAATGAATATAAATTCAAATGTATGAATCAGCATCAGCAATGAATCAGCATCAGCAATGTACAACAGACTGCTTGTATCACAGTCACCGGAACACAGTGCACTAGGCCGCCACAGCGGCGGCCTTTTATAGAGTGGGGCGTGTACTAAAGCCCCTGAGCTATAATTGGCTAGCAATGCACTGCGACTGGCGCAAATAGTTCTGGGCTCACCGAACGGGCGAACGCCCGATGTTCGATTCGAATGTGGGTTCAAATCGAACACCGGGCCCATCCCTACTTGTGGATATAAATTCAAATTTCTTTTCATTTGGGTGCTTGGTTCTAGTACATGCATAGCATCTTTTACAAGGGAAAAATCCTTTTCCCGTAAAGAAGGTAAATGGTTTCTTTGGTGGGTCCAGTATGCTTTTCACTACTTTGTCTCTAATGGTGGGTGCTCTTTTATAAATAAATTTTGGGTGGGTAGGTAGAGTCACCTGCAATTGTTTGTCCGCTAGTAGAATATGCCAGTGTCGTTTCACAATATTTTCGATCTTTCTATGCTGTATGTTGTAGTTCAAGATTATGGGTACTTTCATTGGTGCAATTGCCTTATTGTTTTTATCTTGGATTAATTTGCTCCTGTCCATTTCTCTCACTTCTTCTATTTTGTTTTTAATGAACAAACCATCATATCCTTTTTTGGTAAACCTTAGCCCCATGGTTTCTGGTTGTTCTAAGAAGTTTTCTATTTTAGTGCAGTTTCGTCTAAGTCGCATAAATTGTCCTTTCGGTACATTAAACAACCAATTTTTGTGGCGACAGCTTTCAATAGGGAGGTAGCTGTTCCGGTCTATGTTTTTGAAATGTGTTTGTGACCTCACATTTGACTCTTCTTGGATAATCTTCAGATCAAGGAACGTAACCATCTTATCACTAATTTCCCAAGTTAATTTAATATTTCTGTCATTCATGTTGAGTTTTTCTAGGAAATTATTCAGGTGTACAGGGTCCCCTTTCCAGAGAATGAAGACGTCATCAATATATCTTCTATATGTCACTAGTTCATCTGGTTTGTCATTAAAAACATAATTCTCTTCCCATTGGGCCATGAACAGCCCTACTACACTCGGGGCAAATTTTGCTCCCATCGCGACTCCGGTACTATGGTGGTAATATTTCTTGTTGTACCAGAAGTAATTATTCTTCAAGCAAAAATCCAAACATTTTATAATGAACTTTCTTTGCATACAGGGTAGTTTTGTGTATGTTCTTAGTTCCCACTTTGTAGCTTTGCATGCTTGATAGTGTAATATTATAGTATAAAGGGATGATACGTCGGCGGTGGCCAGAATCCATGGTCCTCCATCTTTAGGAATATCTTCTAAAATCTGTAACATCTGTTTCGTATCTCTTAGATATGCTTTGATCTGTTGGACTACTGGTTGTAGAAAATAGTCTATGTACTGGCCCACTCTAGCTGTTAGAGAATCAATCCCATTGACTATTGGTCTAAATGGCGGATTATTTTTATCTTTATGCACTTTTGGTAGTGCATAGATGATTGGGGTGCGGCAGGAATCGGGTATTAGAAATCTAGCTTCTTAGTACAGAAAAGAGCCTTTAAGCTATACCCAGCGTTCTGTACCTTCTTGAGCTGATAGATTGAGTCCATCTTGACTCTTTCCCAGGCTCTCCACAGTTTCCTCCTATGGCAGAGTAACATCTGGTGCTTCATCTCAGGTCCTCATGAGTTCCTTCAGTGTCCTCCAACAGACTCCCAATCACAGAGCCTTGAGCATATGGTTAGGCCTTCAGGCTTCAAGTCTAGTCACACAGCTGCTTCTCACACACAGCCTCCTCTGGCCACAGCCAAGGAAGAAGAGAGCAATCACTTGGCCTCCACAAATATTTATACTCTCCACAGTGTGCACCAGTGGCCAGTAAACGCCTTCTGGTTGGTTGAGGGAGGTATGAAAATTCACAAACCAACTTCACTGCAGCTCATCATACTAATTCCAGAGATACCAGTGGCACCTACTGGTAAAGGGGAGGAACTACAGCTGCACTTTATTTGGTGACAACCTAAATGATCAAATAATCTACAAATCAACCAGGTTACCTACCACCGAGCAAATCTAAATTTAACTAGTAGCCCCAATTTAGGACAGGGTGCCTACACTATATTAAACACAAAAAAGTAGCAGTATGCCAACATCCTTCTGGGTTCCTTAGAGCAAGGAATTTATGTTAGCTGTGACACCGTCCAATGAAAGCTTGCTAAATATTGTATCTAGCAGCCCCCTCCATTATCGACCCTGGGGGGTGATCAGGTAGAGGTACTGATACTATCACTTGAATCCTGCTGCTTGCATAGACTGCTGTTTAGGCCTCCTGCTGCATAGATCTTTGCTCGCAGGCCAGAGTGTCTCCTGGATGAGACAATAGGTCAGTGGAGATTGCTCTGCAGCTTCTTTTCTTTTTCTCTTCAGCTCCAGCCTGGAGGAAGAGCCCCCCCCCCCCCCCAGCCCCGGGGTCCCCTCACAGGCCTCAGGACACGTGTATCCATCCTTAACGCATTTTTTCCAATCAACATCCTCAGGAGAGCCTATCCCTAAGGCATTGGACGAAACACGTTGAAGGAAAGTACACAGCGGCTCAGCAAGTTTTGTCCAACAAACTTCCTCAGCAGAGTATATTCCCTGAGGAAGTCCTAGACAAAATTCATTGAGGGTGGGTACACATGTGATGCCAGGTGCCACTAAGGAACCTGGAAGTATCTGGACATGCTGGTAATGGAAGCCAGTATCTGCTTAACCACTTAGGGACCAAGCCTCTTTCTGAGATTTGCTGTTTACAAGTTCAAAACATTTTTTTTTGCTAGAAAATTACTTTGAACCCCCAAACATTATAATTTTTTTTCTAACACCATAGAGAATAAAATGGCCGTTGTTGCCATATTTTCACACTGCCTCACCGTATTTGCACAGCGGTCTTACAAGTGCACTTTTTTTTTAAAAAATACACTTTTTTAAATTAAAAAAATAAGACATCAGTAAAGTTAGCCCAATTTTTTTTTTTGAAAGATAATGTTACGCCGAGTAAATTGATACTCAACATATCACGCTTCAAAATTGTGCCCGCTCGTGAAATGGTGACAAACTTTTACCCTTAAAAATCTCCATAGGCGTACTGTAGCTGCTTACTTTTAATATAAGTATACTGAATTTGACCCATCCATCAGCTCCGGGTGCAAGCGCCGGCATCCATACTAAGGGAAATAGGTTGCGTGGCCCTTTCTGAACGGTCTTGTCATCTTCTGGGGGACACACAGGTCCCAGAAGGCGATGGGGGGGGGGGGAGGAGGAGGGCACTAACAAAACCCAGCGCCGTGGGACGGAAGTCCCAAAGAAACATACAGTAAAACCTCGGATTGCGAGTAACGCGGTTTACAAGTGTTTCGCAATACAAGCTGTTTTTTTCTTTAAATCCTGACTTAATTTACGAGCATTGTCTCGCAAGACAAGCAGGATTCAAGCCTCTGGGGTGTGCAGTACCACATTTGGCCTGAGGAGCGGGGGCACCGGTGATGCTCAAAGACCCTCGGAGACACTCAGAAATGCTCGGAGACACTCGGAAACACTCTGTTCCCAAGTGTCTTTGAGCGTCTCCAAGTGTCTCCAAGTGGTCCCTGAGCGCTTCGGAGTGTCTCTGGTGCCCCCCCTCAACTCTGGCCACATGCCAGAGTTTCCATTGATTCCTATGGGGAAACTCGCTTTGATATACATATGATTTCAAAGGAGTTCAATAAATAAATAAGAATATCCCAGTTTGTAGACGCTATAACTTTTACGCAAACCAATCAATATACGCTTATTGTTTTATTTATTTTTTTTACCAAAAATATGTAGCAGAATACATATTGTTGACCTAACTGTATGAAGAAATTTTATTTTTTTACATTATTTTTTATTGGATTTGTTTTATAATTTTTTTTTTTTTAATTGTCTTTCTTTTTTTGTTTATAGCGCAAAATATAAAAAAAAACACAGCAGTGATCAAATACCACCAAAAGAAAGCTCTATTTGTGGGGGGGAACAAGGACATAATTTTATTTAGGCACAGCGCCGCATGATCGCGCAATTGCCAGTTAAAGTAACACAGTGCCGTATGGCAAAAAATGGCCTGTTCAGGAAGAGGGGTGAATATTCCATAGGTCAAATGGGTAATATGTGATATATGGGATGTGATATATGGTGAGGCATGGAGGAGGAAGTATTTAAGTATAATATATGGAAGATAAAAGGAGAAAGTTACTGATTGGTGTTCTAAATCATTTACTAACAGTATTTAAACTGTTCTATGACCTAGAGATAAGGGGCCATAAATGTCTGGGGAGTGAGCTGCATTCCTGACAATGGTGGGTGCATTCCTAGCAATGGTGGGTGCATTCCTGGCAATTGGTGGGTGCTGTCTTCCTGGCAATTGGTGGGTGCTGTCTTCCTGGCAATGGTGGGGCTGCATTCCTGGCAATAGTGGGTGCATTTCTGGCAATGGTAGGTGCTGCATTCCTAGCAATGGTGGGTGCATTCCTGGCAATGGTGGGTGCTGCATTCCTAGCAATGGTGGGTGCATTCTTGGCAATGGTGGGTTCTGCATTCCTAGCAATGGTGGGTGCTGCATTCCTAGCAATGGTGGGTGCTGCATTCATGGCAATTGGGGGGTATGCAGATGGGCACTGACCCTTATTTTGCTTCACAGTTCTTTATTTAAACCTTTCTATTGGATTTTCCGATCGTGTGTATGCAATTCCGACACGCAAAATTCCGGCATGCTCGGAAACAATTCGACGCATGCTCGGAAGCATTAAATGTCCCTTTTATAGTGCCATCGAACGTGTTATATGCCGCGGTGTTATTGACCATCGGAATATGGTGTGACCGTGTGTAGGCGAGCAGTTTGAGCAAAATTCCGTCGGAATTCTGACGGGAAAACCATCAGAGCTTTTTCCGACGAGAATTCCGACCGTGTGTACGCGGCATTAGTAACAATATATACATAGTATCTATTTATCAATTATTCAAAACAAAATTATATAGTTACCAAGGTCTTAGTAAAGAAGTGTCAAAATTAGGAGAAAGAAAGTGGGTTACCCAAGGACTCCATATTTTCTCAAATTTAGGTATGGTATCGTTGGATATGGCATCTGTTTTTGAGACGATCATGGCTTGATGTATTCTATTCGTTTCAGAAAGCATTAATGATGAGGACTTCCACGCTTTGGCGATGGTCTGCTTTGCGGCTGTGGTAATTTGTAGAAGGAGTTTAAATTGTGTATAGGAGATTTGGGTAGGCTTTAAATTTAGAAGCGCAATTGTCGGATCTGGGATGATAGTTTTCTTGAATAATTTAGAGAGCATTAGGAATATTTCTTTCCAATATTTTTTTGCTATATGGCAATCCTAAAAGATATGAAAATGCGTTCCTGGATCACCACAGCCGCGAAAGCAAAGTGGAGAGTATTGTGGAACATATTTTGCAATCCTAACAGGGACCAGATACCAACGCATAAGTACTTTATAGTTCGCCTCTAAGGCTACTACATTTTGAGAAGATATTTTGGTATTGGCCCAGACTTTATCCCATTTGGATGAGTCCATGTGAAAACCAAGATCATTCTCCCATTTTTCCACATAGGAGGGTGTTTTTGTATCAGGCAAAGCATTCAGATGACTATACAACATTGACACAAGCCCCTTTGAATGGGGGTCATTTTTACAAATACGTTCAAAATGCGTTATGTCACATAGATTATCTCTACCTTGTATAAATGGCATAACATTTTTTTTGATCTGTAGATAACGAAAGAGTTCTGAATCTGGAATTTGATGGGTTTCACATATTTCAGGAAATGTTTGTGAAGTGGTCATTATCAGGTCATAGAGTTGTGTTAAGTCAGCAGAAATCCATTTTTTAAAAGTTTTAGGAGATGTATGAGCCGGGTAGAAAATGGATTTCTAATAAATGATACAAGAGGTATATGCAGAGATTGTAGTCTTTTAATTACTTAGAATTTATCCCATATAGCAATTGTATGTTTAGTAATCTTATTTTTTATTATTTTATAGTCAGAAGAGGTAGACCATATTAGATTTGGTATGGAGATCGGATCACAGTCGATTGATTCAATCGCTACCCAGAGGGGGACCTCATGTTTTGTGTGATATTTAGGAATATGTGCTATTTGTGCTGCATTGAAATAATCTGTAAAATTAGGGAAACCTAATCCTCCTTTAAGTTTAGAAAGATAAAGAGTGTGGGTAGGTAAGCGAGATTTTGAGGAGCTCCATATGAATGCTTGTGTTTTACGTTGTAGATTCCTAAGGAAGTATGCCGGGATAGGAATGGGTAATACACGAAAGAGATATAACATTTTAGGCAATACAGTCATTTTCAATACATTTATTTTACCAATCCATGATATTGGCAAAGGGGACCATTGTTTAAGAAAATTTGTAATTTTTCGTAGTAGTGGAGGATAGTTGGCAGAGAAGATATCGATCAGAAGACATTTTAAATCATGGACAAAATGGTTTGAATTTAAAACGACTTCATTGTACCACAAATTAATTTCAGACTCCTAAGTAAAGTATAGCAGAACACAATATATTAGATATATTACATAACCTCTAGCTTTTTTTTATAGCATAATTTATCAATTTATTGCAGAATTTATCACCCCCCCCCCTCATTTTTTTCTTTCTCTTCTGTATTTTAATCCCCGCTGCCCCTTTTTCCCCCTTTTTTTTGTTCCTTTTTTCTACTTCTATCTGGTTTTCCCTCCCTCCCCTTTTCTTATTTTTTTTCTTGAAGTGGAAGGTAATTAAAAGTTAAAGATTTATATTCGAAACAATATACGTTGAACTATACATTTGAATATGAGTTACAGGCATACCCCACTTTTAAGTACACAATGGGGGTTTATTTACTAAAGCTGGAAAGTGCAAAATCAGACACTTCTGCATAGACACCAATGAGCTTCCAGGTTTTATTACCAAAGCTTAATTGAACAAGCTGGGGTTAGAAGCTCATTGGTTTCTATGCAGAAGTGAGCCTGATTTTGCACTTTCCAGCTTTAGTAAATAAACCCCATTGCATACTTAAAAGTGGGGTATGCCTGTATAGGGCTCATGCACACTGCAGCTCAAAAAAAATAAAGCTGCTTTTACAAGCATTTGAGCTTTTATTTCAGCTTGAAGAAGCTTGTGCTTTTTTGCGCTTGTGTGCATTTTTTTTGAGCTTCTTCAAGACCCTTTGAGCTTTTTTGGAGCGTATGCGTTTTTTTTTTTTTTCACAAACCCTCTTAGATAGGATTTTCTTAACCACTGTATAAACAAAAAGAAAAAAGCTGGAACAAATGTTTTTACCCGTCTTTCAAGCTTGTTTGAGCTTTTTCTGAGCTCTTTTGGTGCACTAGCGCCTCTGAAAAAACACAAGTTTGGTTATTTTCTGCCTGTAGGAGCCTATGCCTGAAAAAGCTATAGGGGTCTATTTATTTATGGCAAATCCACTGTGCACTACAAGTGCACTTGGAAGTGAACCTGGAAGTGCAGTCGCTGTAGACTGCAAGGAAAATAATAAAACAGCATTTTTGCTTGCACATGGTTGGATGATAGAAATCAGCAGAGCGTCCCCCTCATTTCAGATCTTCCCCTCAGATCTACAGCAACTGCACATCACTTGTAGTGCACAGTGGATTTGCCTTTAGTAAATAAACCCCTATGGCTAACATGGAGGGGAGTTTCCAAGCAGAAAGAAAAATGCCCCATACACACGAGCGGATTTTCAGTCGGAAAAAGCTTGGATGGTTTTTCCCACGGAATTCCGCTCAAGCTTGGCTTGCATACACACGGTCACACAAAAGTTCTCTGAACTTTCGACCGTCAAGAATGCGGTGATGTTCAACACTACAACGAGCCGAGAAAATGAAGTTCAATGCTTCAGAGCATGCATCAAATTGTTTCTGAGCATGCGTAGGAATTTTGCTCGTCGGAATTGGTACAGACGATCGGAATTTCCGATCGGAACTTTTTCTGACTGAAAAATTGAGAATCTGCTCTCAATCTTTTGCTGGCGGGAATTCCACACGGTCAGAATTTCCGACCAAAAGCTCACATCGGACTTTTGCAGAATTTTGCAGAATTTGCCCATCGTGTGTACGGGGCATAAGAGCTCAAGAGCTCAAAAGAGCTCAAAAGCCTGTACCAACCCCCTTCTTTCAGATCCTTTGAGCTGCAGTATGCATGAGCCCTTCAAGAGAGATGTGAATTAAAACAAATTGATACTATGTGGGTGTTTTGATATAGAAAGCATTGTATTGTTTTTCTATTCTAAAATAGCAATAAAAAATTATTAAAGAAAAAAAAAAAATAATTAACTGAATAAAAGAATAGACAGAAATAACGAATTAAGAGTACACGCAGGCCCATCCGTCCCACTGTGAATTCATGTCTTGGGTGGTGTTGACTATCTCATGGATCACTTTGGACAATGGTGAAACATAAAAGTATGTAAAAAAGTACAGCAATAAAAGTCTGAGACCCCCCATACTCACTATATCTTTTTTTTTGTCTGATGTCCTTTAGATTTACCAAAACCATGTAGTACAAGGGCCCGCCTGATTGCATACAAATTGATAACTCTTAAGGTTTGACCTCATATTTTATGGTTTTGGTAAATCTAATGCCGCGTACACACGAGAGGACTTTTCGACAGCAAAGGTCCGACGGAACGAATCCGTCGGACAATTCGATCGTGTGTGGGCTCCATCGGACCTTTTCTGTCGAAAAATCTGACAGACTTTAGAAATAGAACATGTTTTAAATTTTCCTGCCGGAACTCCGCTGGACCCAGTTCCTATCGAAAAATCCGCTCGTCTGTGTGCTAGTCCGACGGACAAACAACGACCCTAGGGCAGCTATTGGCTACTGGCTACGAACTTCCTTATTCTAGTCCGGTCGTACGTCATCACGTTCGAATCCGTCAGAATTTAGTGTGATTGTGTGTGGCCAAGTCCGTTCATTCGAAAAGCTTGTCAGAACTCCATCGAAAGTCCGTCGGAAAGACCGTCGGACCTAGTCCGTCGAAAAGTCTGCTCGTGTACGCGGTATTAAGGAAAAAAATCTACAGAAAATTGTACAGTGTGTATCCAGCTTTATACACACACCACCACCAGGTTCTGGATGGATTTAAACCCATGAACATTTTGCATCTAAACTGAATGAAAGCACGGCTTACCTGCTGAGTGATGATTATCCAGCATTCAGATTCTACACCTACGCTGTCCAGCAGGTTAATCTCTGGTATGTCTGTCTTCAGAATGATTCTGCATCTGGGGCTGTAAAAAAGGTAAGCTCTGGTCCTAGCACCGCCCTGCTGCAACCTTATACACACATGTTAGAGTAAGAAAGGTAGACAACGGTATATCACAGAATGCTATGACATCAGGTCTGCCAGAAGCACTGATACAATCATACTACATTTGCTAGCAATAGCATTATATAAAGGCAGATAAACTAAATGAATCTCAGCTTTAGCAGTTCACTGTTTGACTTTATCTGTTGCCTTTGGGTACATTTGTTGCCATCCCTCTAAAATGCTTCTTGGGGACTTGCTATCAGTGCCGGGACAAGGTCCCCCAGCGCGAACTTTTCAAACTGCGCCCCCCCCCCAATCATCTTGCCTACACATGATCATTATACCTACAATTGGAGTGCAGAAGTCAGGATTGTATAAATTACAAAGTACAAAAAGAAATGAAATGTCAGGAGGCAGGAGCAGGGTTATTTTTAAAATAATAAATTGGGCCCTGCTTCTGGAGGATGCGGCTTTCACTGTGTTGGCTATTGGGTGAGGCTTAACCGCTTCCCGACCGCCTCATGTATATATACGTGAGCAGAATGGCATGGGCAGGCAAAATCCCGTACCTGTACAGGATTTTTTAAATGCCTGCCCGTGGGTCGCGTGCGCGCCTCCAGCGGCGAGCTCCGTGACCCCGGCCGCTGGACCAGCGGACCCGATCGCCGCTGGTGTCCCGCGATCGGGTCACGGAGCTGAAGAACGGGGAGAGGCATGTGTAAACAAACCTCTCCCCGCGCTTCCTACTCTGCCTGTGATTGATTGGCTGTTCCCGGTCATCGGGAAAGCCGATCAATGACGACAGATGTCAGACCCGCCCCCTAATGTAAAAAAACACACACTTGTCACAGCCCATAACCCCTCCCCTCCCCCTAGTGGTTAACCCCTTTACTACAACTGTCATTTATACAGGAATCAATGCATTTAAATAGCATTGATTGCTGTAATAAATGACAATGGTCCCAAAAATGTATCAAAAATGTCCGATGTGTCCGCCATAATGTCGCAGTCACAATAAAAAATCGCTGATCATTACTAGTAAAAAAAAAAAAAAATATTAATAAAAATGCTATAAAACTATCCCCTATTTTGTAAACTCTATAACTTTTGCGCAAACCAATCAATAATCGTTAATTGCGTTTTTTTTTACCAAAAATATGTAGAAGAATACGTATCGGCCAAAACTGAGGAAAAAATTTTTTTTTTATATATTTTTTGGGGATATTTATTATAGCAAAAAGCAAAAAATATTGAATTTTTTTCAAAATTGTCGCTCTATTTTTGTTTATAGCGCAAAAAATAAAAACCGCAGGGGCGATCAAATACCACCAAAAGAAAGCTCTATTTGTGGGAAAAAAAGGATGCCAATTTTGTTTTGGAGCCACGTCGCACGACCGCGCAATTGTCAGTTAAAGCAACGCAGTGCCGAATCGCAAAAAGGGGCTGGTCCTTTGGCTGCCAATTGGTCCGGGGCTGAAGTGGTTAAAGGGATGCGCAGTACAAGGGTTCAGTAGCAAGTGATGCAGAGTTTAGACCTTTATGACTGTGGAAGGGGGGCATTCAGAAAATCCAAATGTTTTTAGGGTTGGGAGGGTCTACTTTAAAGTTCTTTTACTGTTTTTGTTCAGAATATCTACAATACTTTAGTGTGCATGAACTGGGGAGTGGTTCAGAAATATTAACCTGAAAAACAAAAATGTAATAGATTGCAGCTTACCAATTATTAGATGTGGTGGCTGCATTTGTCTTCTTTTTTTTTAGGCTTGAAGCTCCCACTTTGGATAAAGGAGAACTTTATAATTTGCTGTAACTTTTTCCCCTTTTTTTTTAGTAAAAAGATTTTACTTAAATATATGCTAACCATTGTAAGCACCCCCCCTGTCGGTGGTAAATGGTTTGTCTCATCTCTGTATCTGCAAGTGAGGTTGTTCTTTTGAAAAACAACAGACTTGCTGTCTGGATCACCAGATAAAAACAAAAGAAAGAAAGCCTAAAAAAAGAAAACAAATGCAGCCATCTCATCTAGGAATTGGTAACCTGCAATATAATGTTTGTTTGTGGGTTTAATGACGCTTTAATGTCTATTCCACACTTGTGTACATGGTACTGGTGACAGGTTTGTTATTGAGAGCAGAGAAAGTCATCACCTGACATTGCTACCATGCTGACAGGCTATTCCTGCTGCTGGCTAGTTGACACCAACTGGATCATAATTGTGACATAATGTACTTGGAGTCTGGTTTGCTAGGAGTTAGGTAATCCTGACAGTTTTATCTGTTACTATATTCCTGGTAGTTCCTAGGCCAATTTAGAACATACTGTTCATCACAAGCCTATGGAAAACAGGATCCACCATACCACACATCTACCTTCTGCTCACCTATTCCAAGTAGGGTGACCACATTTCCAAACTGCCATTCAGGGACACCCCCCCCCCCCCCCCCAGCATGCACTGGTCGGTGATGTCACAAGGAGGCGGCACCACAATGTGACGTCGCCGGGTGGCCCTGCCCCTTACCTTTCTTTCTTTCTTTACCTTCTTTCGTCAGGTGGATTCAAAGGCGCTGTTGTGCTTTTTTAAGGAAAGTTTCCCGCACATTTTTATTAAGTAATTTTTAACGAAGATATTTTTAAGATACAAGATCAATCTATACGACACAGTCTATATATGCGAAACTTGTTCACGGAGACGAGTGATCATACTTAATAGTCACATTTATTGGTTGACAGAAAACAAATATTTACATGAAATTAAAATACAGATTGCATTATTTGAACATTTTGACAATTAATGGAAATACCCTCAAAATGGGCGTAATAGTACCTTGGACACAATATCACCATGATAACTTCTTCAGTAGAATCAATAACCTTATATTTGACAATTTAACAGAATGTCTGTATTTCACACACCCAGCCGTTACTATGCTGCAGGTAAGTAACGTTGAACAATGCGAAACAAATTAGACAATTGTTTGTCAATAAAAAGCAACTATGCAAAAAGTAATATATAATAAAAATTGAATATTAGAGAAAAATCTATGAAAAGGCGATTATTGATTCTGGAGAATGATTATCAATACTAGAATATTCAATACATCAATAATTAAGAGAACATACAAGATAAAATCAACATGACATATTTACCCATTCCAAAATGGCTATTAGTCTGGATTTAAGATAGCTACCGGGTTCAGGAATCTCCTTGGAGGTTAAAGTATTGTTTCCAGGCATGGCTGTCAGTCTATCTGGGAAGATGTTTCTCCCAGTGTCCCTTCCCCAGGGTGGGTCCCTGAGCTCTCAGGTTCCCCTGAGCTGTCTTCCTTTTCACTATCTCTCTAGCTTCTTAAATACCCTCTGTACAGGACGCCAAGGTTGGGTCCTGGACGGGTGCTATATAGCACCAGTATTTGGGCTGTGGTCCCTTTAAAGGAGTCGCAGCGTTGCTCAGGGGGTCACCCAAAATGGGTGAGGGGTTCCGGGAGTAGCCGAGCAGGAGAGGACTGACTCGCAGTCCTCTCTAGGTTGATAATAAGTTATTTGGGACCCGGAATTTGGGAGGCTCTGAAGAGATATTCGGGTGGGAAAAGAGCCTCCCTCCCTGACCACAATGATTCAGCGCACAGGGGGTTAAGGGCCTCCAGGAAGACAGCTCATAAGACAGGAAGTAGGGAAGAGTTGGTGGAGGAGTAGGTGATTACACCTGTTGGTTGAGCTGTGTGGATGTCTGGAGGCTGCTAAAAGAACCTGCTGCAAAACTGTATGTGTTTTCCTTAACTTTGTTTCTGTGCTGAAGATAGGCGGATTTTCTGTTATGCTGAAGATAAGCGGACTTTGTTTTTGTATTTTTTCTGTGTGCTGAAGAAAGCCTTATTTTTGATTTTTCTTACAAATAAATGTCTTTTATTATAAAACTGACGGTTTATGCACTTAATCCCGTGGAGCTATTGTCCCCAAAGTTCACAACTGGTGGAGAATGCGGGCAAAAGTGCATTTGCAGCCGCAAAAACCGTTTAAAACTAAACTGACATTTAAAGAGACAGTGTACAAATGGCATGTCGTGGGTGAAGTCAGCTCAGACGCTGCAAACAGCAGGTAAAGGCATGGAGGAGGTCATCAGGGCTTTGGCGCAAGCCACCGTGACCCAGCAGCAAGCTTCAGCAGACGCAAACCGTCGCCATGAGGAAGCGATGGCTCAGCAGCAGCAGGCCCTGGCACAGGCTATAGCCGCACAGCAGGAAAACACACGGTTGCTAGCCGCCCAGATTACTGCTCAGCAGGAGTCCACTCAAGCACAGGTGACTGCCTTACAGGAGGCAGTGCAGCGGCTGGCTCAGGGACGAGAACAATCGGTCGTTGCCGTTGGCAACCAAGTGTCTGTGAGAGCCAGCCATTTCTTACAAAAACTGACACCCAGCGATGACGTAGAGGCCTTTCTCACCACCTTTGAGAGGATAGCAGAGAGAGAGGGGTGGCCCCGTGACCAATGGGCCGGCATTATCTCTCCTTTTCTCACCGGTGACCCGCAAAAGGCCTACTTTGACCTCCCAACTGAACATATCAGCAACTATGAGCATCTGAAGGCAGAGATCCTGGCTCGCCTAGGAGTGACCATGGCTGTCCGGGCTCAGAGGGTGCATCGCTGGCGGTACAAACCTGACCGACCACCCAGGTCCCAAATGCATGAACTGATACAGCTGGTTAAAAAATGGCTGCAGCCAGAAAAACTGTCAGGCCCACAAATGGTGGAACGGGTGGTGATGGACTGGTACCTGCGGTCCCTGCCAGATGACCTACAGCGCTGGGTAAGCCATGGAGACCCTGCAACCGCTGACCAGCTGGTTGAGTTGGTTGAAAGGTACACCGTGGTGGAGGACCTGCTTGGGCCTGCCAAACGTCGGGAACCCACACCAAGGGCAACAAGACCGGCCACAGCACCTAGGAGAGAAGCCCTGCTAGACATTGGAACCCTCAACCCTGCACCATCTTCTGCAGAACCTCGAAGGTTGGTTCCTGTCCCTAGGATGGGAGGCCTACAGTGTTGGCGATGTCGGTCCTGGGGGCATACCCGGGCAGTGTCTGAAGAGGTCAAGAGAATGCTCGAGCTTGGAGTCATTGAAGAGTCGCAGAGCGAGTGGTCGAGTCCAATCGTGTTGGTACCCAAACCCAACGGCACCCTCCGCTTCTGCAACGACTTTAGAAAACTTAATGAAATCTCCAAGTTTGATGCTTATCCAATGCCACGGGTAGATGAGCTAATTGAGAGGTTAGGTCCAGCCAGGTATATAACCACGCTAGACCTCACAAAAGGGTATTGGCAGATTCCCCTGACCAAGAAAGCCAGGGAGAAAACAGCTTTCTCTACCCCGGAAGGCCACTTCCAGTACAAAAGAATGCCATTTGGTCTACACTCTGCCCCCGCTACATTCCAAAGGGCCATGGATCAAACTTTGCGTCCACATCAACGGTATGCTTCGGTTTACCTAGATGACATAGTCATTTTCAGCACTGATTGGGAGTCCCATCTTCCCCGAGTTCAGGCAGTCGTAGACTCCTTGAGAAGAGCAGGATTCACCATCAATCCGGAGAAGTGCGCGATTGGGGTAGAGGAAGCCAAGTACCTAGGGTACATTGTGGGTAGAGGGCTGGTGAAGCCCCAAATGAGTAAGGTAGAAGCCATACAGAACTGGCCCCGCCCCTAACCAAGAAGCAGGTCAGAGCGTTTTTGGGCATAGTTGGCTACTACCGGAGGTTTGTCCCCAACTTTGCCACCATTGCTGCACCATTGACGGACTTGACCAAAGGCAGAAAGTCAGTGATGGTACAGTGGAATGACGATGCCGAAAAAGCTTTCCAGAAGCTTAAGACGGCATTGTGCCGGGATCCAGTGCTTGTGGCTCCAGATTTTTCTAAGGATTTTGTAGTACAGACAGATGCTTCAAGTGAAGGGCTAGGAGCAGTCCTGTCTCAAGTGATCAATGGGGAAGAGCACCCCATAGTTTTTCTAAGTAGGAAGCTGACGGCAGCGGAGAAAAACTATGCGGTAGTGGAGCGGGAGTGTCTTGCCATCAAGTGGGCTTTAGACTCTTTACGGTATTTCCTCCTAGGTAGAAGGTTTCGCCTTGTGTCCGACCATGCCCCACTGACCTGGATGAGACAAAACAAAAACACCAATGCCAGGGTGACAAGGTGGTTCCTTTCTCTCCAGGAGTTCAATTTTGTGGTAGAGCACAGACCAGGGAGACAGCATCAGAACGCCGATGCCCTCTCCCGGGTCCATTGTATGATGTCGAGTGGTGCCTCCAACACCTCCGCGTTGAGGCAGAGGGGGGGGATATGTACAGGACGCCAAGGTTGGGTCCTGGACGGGTGCTATATAGCACCAGTATTTGGGCTGTGGTCCCTTTAAAGGAGTCGCAGCGTTGCTCAGGGGGTCACCCAAAATGGGTGAGGGGTTCCGGGAGTAGCCGAGCAGGAGAGGACTGACTCGCAGTCCTCTCTAGGTTGATAATAAGTTATTTGGGACCCGGAATTTGGGAGGCTCTGAAGAGATATTCGGGTGGGAAAAGAGCCTCCCTCCCTGACCACAATGATTCAGCGCACAGGGGGTTAAGGGCCTCCAGGAAGACAGCTCATAAGACAGGAAGTAGGGAAGAGTTGGTGGAGGAGTAGGTGATTACACCTGTTGGTTGAGCTGTGTGGATGTCTGGAGGCTGCTAAAAGAACCTGCTGCAAAACTGTATGTGTTTTCCTTAACTTTGTTTCTGTGCTGAAGATAGGCGGATTTTCTGTTATGCTGAAGATAAGCGGACTTTGTTTTTGTATTTTTTCTGTGCACTGAAGAAAGCCTTATTTTTGATTTTTCTTACAAATAAATGTCTTTTATTATAAAACTGACGGTTTATGCACTTAATCCCGTGGAGCTATTGTCCCCAAAGTTCACACCTCTCACACAATAAGATTATAAAACTTGTAATATGTTCAGCCCAAAAGGTATGTGTCTCTTTCCTATTGGCCTAAATGTTTTTAATGTAATTGCACCTTCAACCACCAGGGGTCTCACATGTGTTTTGGGGCTGCTCTGTAAAGTAATATATTTTATTTTATACTGTATATTTTACTTTAGTGGAAATATCTATATCTTTAATATTTGGGAATTCTACTAACCCCATACTATCAAATACCCTTAGCATAATTATTGATCAATCACTTGCATAAAATGGTGATATATATGCATATCATTGTATACCTGTAAACATTTAGTCCATTTAAAAAGGACACAAGTTATATGTATATATATATATATTAATCAACATCACATACAGTTTTTATCTATCTGGATACCTGTATAATTTGGGTATCCAATCAATATTTCTTTATCTAAGCATAGTTTGATTCTAATACATTCATATCATACTCATATATTTGTCTTAATACTAATTTGTTCCTAAAACAATTCTATTAATAATCACCATCTATTATGTTTTCTTTATAACCGATTTCATCAATTCATCGGATACTAAAATTATATTTTCTTTTGTGATCTACACATATCACATAGAGTTTGAATGATTTATATCAACCGTATAAGTATTTTTTAAATATCTCTGACTGCACATATTTCAAGTCTTTTTCCTTGCAATGTCTCAAATGAACTTTAAACATTCGGATGAACAATCTTATGTTTATTCTCATTATTTGTCCTGTTGAAAGAAGCCTTCACTTCCTATCCTAGTCATTGTCCTATGAGAAGCAAAGACAATACCGACTCCTTGGCTTTATTTATCGCTCACTTTCTGAGACAATGGGATATTTGTTCTGGTCATTCAGGTTTAATGTTGGTTACAGGTAAATTCTATGTCTGGCCCATACCTTGCCATATATATTTGCATGTCCTTCCTTATTCATTCAAGGAGATAAGATAAGAGTTTTTCTGGTGTCTGTGACAAAAAGATCCTTTTGTTCAGGCAACATCTTGTTTCAATACAGGTTTGTAAAATGTATATATTTGAGACTTGTAAAAGAGGCAAACAGCTTATCTGCCTTTCAAGAGCAAAAGTTAATTTCTATTTTTTTTTTTTGTTAGGCCTACTGAATCTCCCATCTCTGCCAGCGAATATTAGATATATTTCTTCATAAATTCACAACAAAGCCCCCCTTGGAAAGTTGTCGGTTGCCGGAAGTCATCTGACAGACTTTCCCAATGCAACTTGTTGAAGAAATATGGCTTCGTTTGGGCCTTGTAAGTCGAGTTGTGAAAATGGATCCGGATTGTGGATATATTTAAAAGGTATAGACACCTGCAGATGGGTGTAATTCCTTGAAAAACACAAAAAAAAATGGGTTTGTGATCGATGTGTGCATCTCAGGGCCGTCATCCGTTCTTTGGCGGGAAATGGATCACTCCGGGCACCTTTTGGTTCTTGGCTGTCCTGGTGGGTTTTGTCCCTGTAGACTGGCCATCAATGATGTCCCTGGATTCCCCATACGGTTCCTTCTCTGGATGTTTCACACATGTTGGACTCTCGGTTCTGTTGACCGGCTCATGGACATATTGGTTCTGTAAAGGAAAATAGATTCCATGAGAAAAACATATATGTCCTTTTCCTTTTTATATGATTTATGTTTGAGATATCCATGTCAAACTGGTATCCTGGGCTTCCTCAGAGCCCCCCTCTTTCCCATTGTGTTATCAGTCCTTTAACTAAACACCTTGGATATAAAGACAATGTATGACACATTTACTATGGGAGACCAAGCTCCAGGGCTCATTATCATGAGGACATTTATTAATAGCTGTGGATACCAGACATTTATGATTGACTTATGTTCTTCAGAACCATTTTTCTTTTTTTTTTTTTAGCTTAATTGTAGCGGTTCTGGAATAACAATAAAAGCATTTTAGTTTGACATGTAAGTGACAACTCACTGTCAGTAATAAGATATTTGGCATTATAGTCAACCTTCTACTTGTGAGGAATAAAACAGATAAATTCTCCCTCCTTTGGGGTGTCAATATAACTCATTTGAGGCAATCAAACTACCTTATGCGGATGACTCATCATCTTTTACCAAAATATCAAACCATTTAGGCCTCCTGATATTAATGTCTTCAGGATTCGGTCTTCCTCTGGAATTACCGTCTTTGTCGACTCCTTGAAATTAGGCTGTTTGGAGCGACCTGTTTATGTCAGAGGAATGAAGTGACCACTGAAAAATAGGAGAATAATTAATATCTAACAACTACAATCCCCCGGAAGGGATTTCAGGATCCTCATTAATGTGACCTGGGGAGAAACATGGCGTTAGAACCTCTGCTCCCTATATCTTTATTCAGTGCATTCCTCTGATTTATTTTAACATAGGCGCTTAAAAGGCTCTGTGGCCCTTGGCTGGCCACAGGATTTGCCCCTTGAAGAATTGCTATTCATGTTCATTTTGGCAATGAAACCGTGTAACATATCCGTAATTTTGTCTATTTTGGTTTCCATATTGCTTACAGGCTGATCAGAATTGGGTCGTGGGACCCGGTTTCTGTACTTTCCGGGGACTACTGGCTCAGTTTGATCAGACATATCACCATCAGAAACATTGTTAGTTGTTCCCTATTGTTCTGGGGATTTTGTGGTGTCCTACCCTGTAGTTTCTCCCTATTTACCCGTGTAGGCCCCCGAAGCCAATTACACCGGTAAAGGTGAGGGTGTCTACCCTTAGGTTTAAATCTGACCCGTTGGAGGTATACCCTATAGTTTCTCCTAAACCTCGGGTCTGGATCCTTTGGATGAGACTCCTGAGGTGGTCTTTGAACTCCCCCTCTAAAGGGTGGTCTCTGCTCCCCCCTTCTGATGGGTGGGGACATTGGTCTCCCGCTGGGGAAACTCAGTGGCATCTCTCCTCTGACTATATCAGCGTATCTCTTTTTCTTGGTTTTGGACTGTAATGTTTGAGGAGATACATAAAATTCATCCACAAATTTCATCATAGGGCCTTCAGGCCTTCCATTGTTATCACCAGTCTGTTGGATAGAGTACAAATTGTTACTCTCTTTTACCAAAGACTCCAGTGAACACCCCCCTTTGTAATCTTTCGCTAAATTCACTTTTATGTAAGTAGGTGGGGCCTCGAAGAACATGGGTTTGAACCCAGGTTTATCATAACCTGGCTCCTTTTCTGCTAAGTGGACAACACTTTTGAGCACATCCATAAATTCGGTGGGGCTTTTATTATTGGTACATGTGATATCGTGTATATCCGCGCTAGCCGCGTTAACATTTTTGTGCGGGACAAATCCTAGATGACAGCCGTTTTTAATTTCTTGCCAGGCAGTACCCAACAGACTTTTTAACTCTTCGCAGAATGGACGGTGTTTGGTTTCAAATACCCACGGTAAGAAATTAATCCTAGATTGGTCATCATTTAGGCCTAAAGCTGATAAAGCATTTTCATAGGCCTCAATGTGGTCAATAATGCATACGGATCCCTCTTCCTTAAACACTGGGACAGCATCTTTTAAAAATGTTATTATTTCTGAGGCGTCCTGTTTAGGGGTGCCTGTAGTTTTCTCTGATCCCAAAGAAAACTGATTAGACCTATTTTCATGTGGTGGTTCAATTTTTACCCCCCTTTGCTCTACAGTTGGCTTGGGGTAGAACATGGTTTCTTTTTCTAATTCTTCTTCATTATGTAACTCCCAAACTTTAGGTTGAGAGTCAAATTTTGGAGTATTATCAGATTCTATACTTTCAGGGTTAAGCATCTGAGCATTATTCTGGGGCATAAACTTACCTTGTTCTTTTAATTCTTCTTGTTGCTTAATTAGGGATTCCTGTCCTGACCTAAGCTGATTCGTTTCTTCTTTTAAATTTCCACTGCCTATTACTCGGCAACTTTCTAAATTTCCACTGTCTATTACTCTGCAACTTTTTAGATTTCCACTGCCTATTACTCTGCAATTTTCGTCAGGAGACTCGTTTTCCTGCAGAAAACTCTCCTTCTCTTTTAATTGCTTACACTCTTTACCTAATTGGTGACATTCTTCCAGCATTATTATTGCATTATTTTGCATCTGTTTTATTTCATATTTCATCATTGTCACTATAGACTCATCATGATATTCTGCCTTGTCATTAATCTCCCTTAGCTTTTTAGTGGGCTCATATTCCCCTTCTATTAAATGGGACTGGGGTTCTAAGATATCACTCTCCTGTTGGGTATATTGACTTTTAAACTCACTATAAAGATACATCAGGTTATCGCTTAATTCAAAATGCATGTGATCAGGCCTTTCTATTTCCTTTGTCTCAGAGGAGCTGTCTGTGAGTTCATCGCTTTGACCTTCCACGTTCCACACGTCTTTTATTAACTGACGGGCGTGGTTTATAAGGCCTTCAATGCCTGCTTCTAGACTAGTCTCGTTAGACAAACTTTTTTCGGCATGATTTGTCATGTTAATTTTTGAAAACATATCCAACATTTCCTGTACTTGTATCAAATTTGTCTGAGTACTCATATTACCACTAAGGACTGACTCTTGATAATCCCTATCAACATAAAATTCACTTTGACCAGACATTTTTCTTGGCAAAAATATTTTTTTTAAAAAATTAATAATTAATAATTTCATGCAAAATATTATTTCTGTCACCACCGTAACTATGACTGATCCTGTACAAAATATCGACGTTATCTCACGCAGTGCCTCCATTTAATATTTTGTGCTTTTTTAAGGAAAGTTTCCCGTACATTTTTATTAAGTAATTTTTAACGAAGATATTTTTAAGATACAAGATCAATCTATACGACACAGTCTATATATGCGAAACTTGTTCACGGAGACGAGTGATCATACTTAATAGTCACATTTATTGGTTGACAGAAAACAAATATTTACATGAAATTAAAATACAGATTGCATTATTTGAACATTTTGACAATTAATGGAAATACCCTCAAAATGGGCGTAATAGTACCTTGGACACAATATCACCATGATAACTTCTTCAGTAGAATCAATAACCTTATATTTGACAATTTAACAGAATGTCTGTATTTCACACACCCAGCCATTACTATGCTGCAGGTAAGTAACGTTGAACAATGCGAAACAAATTAGACAATTGTTTGTCAATAAAAAGCAACTATGCAAAAAGTAATATATAATAAAAATTGAATATTAGAGAAAAATCTATGAAAAGGCGATTATTGATTCTGGAGAATGATTATCAATACTAGAATATTCAATACATCAATAATTAAGAGAACATACAAGATAAAATCAACATGACATATTTACCCATTCCAAAATGGCTATTAGTCTGGATTTAAGATAGCTACCGGGTTCAGGAATCTCCTTGGAGGTTAAAGTATTGTTTCCAGGCATGGCTGTCAGTCTATCTGGGAAGATGTTTCTCCCAGTGTCCCTTCCCCAGGGTGGGTCCCTGAGCTCTCAGGTTCCCCTGAGCTGTCTTCCTTTTCACTATCTCTCTAGCTTCTTAAATACCCTCTCACACAATAAGATTATAAAACTTGTAATATGTTCAGCCCAAAAGGTATGTGTCTCTTTCCTATTGGCCTAAATGTTTTTAATGTAATTGCACCTTCAACCACCAGGGGCCTCACATGTGTTTTGGGGCTGCTCTGCAAAGTAATTTTATTTTATTTTATACTGTATATTTTACTTTAGTGGAAATATCTATATCTTTAATATTTGGGAATTCTACTAACCCCATACTATCAAATACGCTTAGCATAATTATTGATCAATCACTTGCATAAAATGGTGATATATATGCATATCATTGTATACCTGTAAACATTTAGTCCATTTAAAAAGGACACAAGTTATATGTATATATATATATATTAATCAACATCACATACAGTTTTTATCTATCTGGATACCTGTATAATTTGGGTATCCAATCAATATTTCTTTATCTAAGCATAGTTTGATTCTAATACATTCATATCATACTCATATATTTGTCTTAATACTAATTTGTTCCTAAAACAATTCTATTAATAATCACCATCTATTATGTTTTCTTTATAACCGATTTCATCAATTCATCGGATACTAAAATTATATTTTCTTTTGTGATCTACACATATCACATAGAGTTTGAATGATTTATATCAACCGTAAAAGTATTTTTAAAATATCTCTGACTGCACATATTTCAAGTCTTTTTCCTTGCAATGTCTCAAATGAACTTTAAACATTCGGGTGAACAATCTCATGTTTGTTTTCATTATTTGTCCTGTTGAAAGAAGCCTTCACTTCCTATCCTAGTCATTGTCCTATGAGAAGCAAAGACAATACCGACTCCTTGGCTTTATTTATCTCTCACTTTCTGAGACAATGGGATATTTGTTCTGGTCATTCAGGTTTAATGTTGGTTACAGGTAAATTCTATGTCTGGCCCATACCTTGCCATATATATTTGCATGTCCTTCCTTATTCATTCAAGGAGATAAGATAAGAGTTTTTATGGTGTCTGTGACAAAAAGATCCTTTTGTTCAGGCAACATCTTGTTTCAATACAGGCTTGTAAAATGTATATATTTGAGACTTGTAAAAGAGGCAATCAGCTTATCTGCCTTTCAAGAGCAAAAGTTCATTTCTATTTTTTTTTGTTAGGCCTACTGAATCTCCCATCTCTGCCAGCGAATATTAGATATATTTCTTCATAAATTCACAACAGCGCGCTGCTCAGCCGTAGGGTGCCCATTGCCCACGTGTCAGCCAATGCCACTGGTTGCTAAATGCGGGCGGCCCTAGCCTAGCAACCAGTTTGGCAAACGATTATCAGGGTGGCGGACTGGCGGTGTTCTTTTTTTTTTTTTCATTCCGGGACACTGTATTGTCCCGGAATGAAGGTGCCCAGGACACGGGACAAAAATCAGAATTAAGGGACAATCCGGGACACGTGGGCACCCTAATTCCAAGTGAACCTGGGAAAGAGAAGGAGGAGGTCACACTCTGACATGGGGGGACTCTGATTCCCAACAAGGTTTATGGCATTTGCAGCTTGCTGAAATAATGTTTTTGTACAGCTGGAATCTCCCAGCCTTTCTCCCCAGCACTGCCCCAGTCTGCACATACACAGAGCTCTGTACTTACACCTAAGGACATCTCCTCCATCTCTGCTGGCAATGTAGGGGGACTGTCAGAGGAGCTCTGTACCTTTTCCTGTGCTTCCACTGAGATGTAATTTAGAGGCAGGGGATGAATGAAGCAGGACACACTGACAGAGAGATAAGGGGAGCTGACTGCCATGTTTACACATACAGAGCACAGAGGAAAGAAACTTACATGTGGCTGGGTTCCTTACATGGCAGCAAGGGATGGGGGCCAACTAACACTGTGCTCCATAACCACTGTATCCATCTTTGCTGCAGCTACAAGTGTCAGCCACAGATGCAGCAAAGACATGGAATGGTGTTTCTACACACTCCACACTTTGTAGAACATTGAAAACTCCCTGCATATCACACCTTATTAACCACTTGCCTACCAGGTACGAACACCCCCTTCCTGACCAAGCCATTTTTTAGCTTTCAGCGCTGTCGCATTTTGAATGACAATTGCGCGGTCATGCAACGTTGTACCCTAATAACATTTTCATCATTTTTTCCCCACAAATAGAGCTTTATTTTGGTGGTATTTGATCACCTCTGTGGTTTTTATTTCTTGCGCTATAAGCAAATTAAGAGGGACAAGTTTGAAAAAACGCAATATTTTTTACTTTTTATTATAATAAATATCCAATAATTTTTTTTTTTTTAAACAAATTTTTTCCTCAGTTTAGACCGATACGTATTCTTCTACATATTTTTGGTAAAAAAAAAAATCGCAATAAGAGTCTATTGATTGGTTTGCACAAAAGTTATAGCGTCTACAAAATAGGGGATAGATTTATAGCATTTTTATTATTTTTTTTTTTACTAGTAATGGCGGCGATTTGCGATTTTTATCGTGACTGCGACATTGCGGCGGACATTACGGACACTTTTGACACATTTTTGGGACCATTCACATTATCCGAGCACGCAACCTGGCAGGCCGCAGGAAAAGATGCGGGGACGAGAGAGCGCCCCCCACCCTCCTGAACCGTACCAGGCCACATGCCCTCAACATTGGGAGGATGCTTTGGGGGTCTGTGACCCCTCAAAGCCCCATGTCCCCATGTTGATGAGGAGAAGGGTCTCTTCCCCACAATCCTGGCCGGTGGTTGTGGGGGTCTGCGGGTGGGGGGCTTATCAGAATCTGGAAGCCCCCTTTAACAAGAGGACCCCCAGATCCCGCCCCCCCCCTGTTTGAAAGGGAGTACAAAATTACCCCTACCATTTCACAAAGAAAGTGTAAAAAATTGTTAAAAAAACACACTGACACCGTTGGGAAGTCCTTTATTAAAAATAAAAAAAAAGATTCCATCGGTGGTAATCCACTCTTGCTATCCAGCGATGGGTGGTCTCTTCTCCGGGGTCCAGCGATGGCTTATCTCTTCCGACGTCCAGCGCAGCGCATCCTGTCTCCATGGAGACACTGAGGGAATCCGTCTTAGCATCACCTGACCCCGCCCCCTCTGACGCAACGCAAGGGGAAAGCTGGGATTCCCCAGTGACGTACGGGTGACCCCGCCCCCCTCTGATGTAACGGAAACCTGTGTTACATCAGAGGGGGCGGGGTCACCCGTACGTCACTGGGGAAACCCAGCTTTTCCCTTGCGTTACGTCAGAGGGGGGCGGGGTCAGGTGACGAGTGGCCCAGTCCTCCTCAGCTAAGACCTGGGATTCCCTCAGTGCATATTAGCCTTTAAAATGAGCACTTTTGATTTTAAACGTTCGAGTCCCATAGACTTTAATAGGGTTCTAAAGTTCACACGAACTTTAGGTCTGTTCGCAGGTTCTGGTGCGAACCGAACAGGGGGGTGTTCGGCTCATCCCTACTGTCTACAAGGTTTAGGAGTGTGTCTATGGGAATATTTGACCATTCTTACAGAAGCGCATTTGTGAGGTCAGGCACTGATGTTGGACGAGAAGGCCTGGCTCGCAGTCTCCACTCCACTTTCATTCCAAAAGTGTTCTATCTGGTTGAGGTCAGGACTCTGTGCAGGCCAGTCAAGTTACTCCACCCAAACTCGCTCATCCATGTCTTTATGGACCTGTGCACTGGTCCAAATCATTTGGTGGAGGGGGGATTATGGTGTGGGGTTATTTTTCAGGGGTTGGTGTTGGCCCCTTAGTTTCAGTGAAGGGAACTCTTAAGGCGTCAGCATACCAAGACATTTTGGACAATTTCATGCTCCAAACTTTGTGGGAACAGTTTGGGGACGGCCCCTTCCTGTTCCAACATGACTGCGCACCAGTGCACAAAGCAAGGTCCATAAAGACATGGATGAGCGAGTTTGGGGTGGAGGAACTTGACTGGCCTGCACAGCTACAGACGATCGGAATTTCCGATAGAAACCTTAATAATACAGTGTACATATATATATATATATATATATATATATATATATATATATATTATACTGTGTATATATATAAATTATATATGACATTTATATAACCTGATAGAACATCTTTGGGATGAATTAGAGCGGAGACTGTGAGCCAGGCCTTCTCGTCCACGTCAGTTCCTGACCTCACAAATGCGTTTCTGGAAGAATGGTCAAACATTCCCATAGACACACTCCTAAACCTTGTGGACAGCCTTCCCAGAGGAGTTAAAACTGTTAGAGGTGCAAAGGATGGGCCAACTCAATAAGCCATTAAGGTTCATGTGCGTGTAAAGGCAGGCGTCCCAATACTTTGATTATGTATGTGCAAGCTATGCAATTATTATTCAACCTTAGCCATCATGATTTGTGCAAATAAACTAATGAATACAGTATACTTGTAAAATTCAGCAATATAATGTGTGTGTGTACACCAAAAAATATGAACTCCACAAATCCAAACCAACTCTTACAACTCATTACATCTGTATTGCAGTATATAATAAATAATACAATTCCCGTGCTCTTTAATACATTTCTTGTGTAAAAAAGTCTCTTGTATTGCTGGTATCCCATCACCTTTGTGTAAAACAATACTTCTGTGTCGCCTGTGACTGCTGATCTATCACCACTGTGCTCACACTAGGCTTGTGCAATTTGTTTCGTAACGAATCTAAATTCGGACGCATTTTGCATCTCATTCGTTATATCTGCTATAATTTCTTTCGTTTCGCCCGCCTTCAATCTCATCTCTCACTCGCATGTCCCTGTGTTTAACCTGCAGCTAATGTACCCTCACTGAGGAGAGTCTGACAGCATTGTACCTGGCTGCAAGTACTCTGCAATTCTGCCGGGGGGGGGAATTGATTTTACATGTAAATGAATTCATGACAAACTGCTATTTTTTGGGTGGCAGCCAGGTAACTGTGGCAATCCCCATGATCCTAGCAGGCAGCGTGGCAAGTGACATTCCCATCTGGTAGCAGGCAGCGTGGCAAGTAACATCCCCATTTGATGGCATGCATAGTGGCAAGTGACATCTCCATCTAGTGGCAGGCACAGTGGCAAGTGACATCTCCATCTGGTGGCAGTTAGCGTGGAAAGTGACATCCCCATCTGGTAGCAGGCAGCGTGGCAAGGGACAGCTCCATTTTGTGGCAGGCATAGTGGCAAGGGAGATCCCCATCTAGTGGCAGGCATAGTGGCAAGTGAGATCCCCATCTGGTGGCAAGATCCCCATCTGGCAGGCATAGTGGCAAGTGACAATCGATGGTGGCAAGTGACACGCTCAAGGCTCCCACTGATCCTGCATTATGGTGAGTTGAACTATTTCCTTTAAATTACAATGTAATGATAGAAATAAGGCGTTTCAATAATGCTGACACCATAACAACCATGGTGCCGAGATGATTGAAGCTCTAAAACCAGCCATTGCCCTGAAAAATTGCCCGCGAAAAATCACTTACCCCCGCGCGGGCCTTGGCACAATTTTCTTGCGCACAGCCGGTCCCCGGTGCCAAAAAGGTTGGGGACCACTGTGTTAAAGATCTAATGAAACAAAAGTTCAACTCAAAGTAAATCTTACAGTCCAATCAGCTGATTAATTTTGTGCTGGAGGTTGGATTATTGACAAAGTGAATTCCTGAGACATCGCAGGATCCGGGGGACAAGGTAAGTAACTTCCCCCTGTATCCTGCAATGCGAGCCCGAGTCTGGCTCGGGGTTACCGCTTTTGGTACTGAAG